>CM076607.1:85790031-86139743 GCA_038502775.1 Hippodamia convergens | reverse complement strand
AGTAGAATTGATGCTGAGAAACTATCGAAAGGTATTTATACGAGAATTATAAGTTAACATAAGATTATTCTCAAATTCATGTGTTAAATTTCAGGTTAGAAGCTATATTGAAGCTGAGCAGAAAGAAATAAGAAGATTCATCTGAATATTGGCCAGTGGAATAATATTTTCATTATGAGTGAATGAATTATAATGCCGTTGATATATTGAAAAAAGAGAGGCTTGGGTGAGAAGATTGAAGATGGGAAAAATGTTTGTTTCATCTCTTCATTTTCAGATTGATAACCTTGCCATAGGTCTGTTGTAAAAAATTTTGTGAATATTTCATAATAGTTTGTTTATCTTTTCAGGTTCAAAATTTCAGCAAATGGAAGCTCCTGAGCTTAAAGCTACTGCTGTGACTTCTCGAAACTTGCAACGTAGTTAATATCCAGAAGAAATGAATAGGGCTTGTATGGCCCAACATAAATTGAGGAGAGAATCCAGGAATGATACTCTTAGGGCTAAACATATAATTTCTCAATCAACAACTCATTGTACTCATTTCCATGATTTTGAAAGTGGTGTGTAAATCAAAGAAAAAAATGCTGCAATATTGTCTGCTTTGAGTAAAGAGGAACAATCTACTGTGCATGTGCTATTCAAAATGCAATCTGTGACATTTGAAAATGCAGAGGAAATATCCAAAGACAATGGGACAAGTGAACACTGGTGATTTGATGTGAAATTTTGTTAATGCCTTTAAAAATGAGAAAGAATTGAATCTCTGACTGAATTTGCAAATGCTTAGTTTGGAAGATTATAAGTTTTCAAACAATTAAAATTTTTAAAGTTTTTTATTAATTCTCAAAGGTTTGTTCTATGTTTATGTCAGCATTTTGTTTCAGTCGTTTTCACACTCCTAATTTTTTGTATCATCTCTGGCAAATTTTCCATTGTAAACAAATGTTTTATCTATATTTGATTGTTATCTTAATATTGTTTGATGAAGGATTTAGGGTCGGTTTCACAAAACTTTAATTGTGTGATTGAAAAACCTTACGTAAATTAGAACCAATCGAATCACTTGTTTTGAAATTTCCACGAATCGCGGTGACTCCAATTAATTGAACGGTACAAACAAAGTTTTGTGAAACCGACCAATATACAATTTTCATTTTAAAATCACAAACAAAACACAAATAAAGACTGGAAAAAATTTCAGAATCGTTTATTCATTTTGCTACATATGATTGAAGAAATGATTAAATGAAATGTTCTCAATCAAATTTTGTTCGTAATCTTCATGAAAGGGGGCACCCACTTTCAAATTGATTTGGGAAAACTTTAATAAACAATGAAGTCGTATGTTTCCAAATTCAACAGATTCATCTGAACCTGTGTGCAGCACGAATGATTCTGCTTCAATTGGATATCATTTCGAGGTATTATAGTACCATTTATTTACGAATTCTGCAAAATCTCATGGATCTAGGAAATACTTCCAAATATATTATTCTACGTCATTTTAGTAATCCCAACAAGTGTAATACACATTCATTTGACCAAATAATTGTTCTTACAAGTAATTTAAACATCTTTGCATACAATTTTTTCATCATTCGTAGTGAAAACGAGTTGTTCTTCGGAATTTGCCACACTTAATGTACAATCAGAAATGCATTAACACACACTACCATCTTAAAAAGCCTTTAAATCACTCTTAAAGTGAAAATCTATTAATTTATTTCACAAAATGATATAAATATCCCGTTGTCATTCAAAAATTTACAAAAAACCCCTAGCGCCACTCAAGCCGGTGGCTAAATTTCGAACCTAGAAAACAAGTATTTACAGCGCCCTCAACGGTAGTTGGATTCGCCAATAATCTTTGGTTATAACTTATAACCAAATAAAAAGATTGAGATTACACAAATAAAAATGTATTCATTTTATGTATTGCCAAGAATTTTACCTCGCCGAATTTTAAACGGTTCAATAAGGAAATTGTCGACAGTCCCCGTTGAAAAAGCAGCTGATCAAAACATAGCGAATGAATATAACGATCTCGAAGGTTTGTCCACAGTTGTATCCAAAAATAGAGTCAAACTGCCTCAAAGAGAACCTTTCGTCAAGAATTTGTTTCTGGGCATAGTGGATACGGAAATTTTGACTTATCCGGAGTTGACAAAAAAAGATGTTGACGAATTGGAAACTACTACAAACATATTACTGCGTATCAAAAATCAACAAGATGAGCCGAAAGATGTTAAAGAAGCTTTTCGTAGATTGAAGATTCAGAAATGCTTAGGATTGCAATGTCCTACAGATATTGGAGGGAGGGAATTGAATCAAACCGAAAAATGCCGAATAAATGAAATACTACTAGACAATAGGTATAGATATAATTTTTTAAACAACGAGTTATGTATAAATCTTCTATCTGAATTTGGAACAGACGAACAGAAAAGTAAATATTTACAGAAATTATTGAACGGAGAGGTTTCGGCAACTATAAGTATAGCAAATAATTCTGTAGAATCTGACCAACCCTCTGATGACATTCCAATGGGTTATATAAAAGAAGATTTGGAATCCTATATTCTGAAAGGAAAGAAAAAGTATATCATTAATGGAGAAAATGCTGATTTATTCATTATTTTCGTGCGAACTGGGGAAATGAGAAAAAATTATTCGGAAGTAAATGATTTTTCAGCTTTTATAGTTGACAAGGATATGCCTGGAGTAAGCATTGAGAAGATTGATGTGAACGATTCAAGTTTAGATGAAACATGTAATTTAATTTTCAATGATGTGTGGATACCCAAAAAAAATATACTGCAAATAAATGGGACAAGTAGCATTCTTTCCAAAGTTCTTCCTGAATATCACCTGGATATGAGTGTGATAAATCTGAACATTCTGAGAAAATTGGTGAATTCTCTCTCAAATGATTTATTGATTAATACGGCGCCAGGTGAAGAAATATATCAAACGGAAGCTGTAACTTCGATAATGAGTGAAATATTATCTTACACATATATGGTGGAAAGTATGGTGTATTTAACATCTGGACTTATGAGTACCTATGAAAATCAGGATTGTGACATGGAATGTATGATTACCAGAGGACTTTCATCAGAATTAGCTGTGAAATCAACAGTGTTAGGTATGAGTTTAATAGGGACACCTTTCATGGATGCTAAACATTTCTGTCGACAATTGCACAAGGAAGCTATAACGCAGTATACTCATTACGAGAACGAAAACATGGCAAAACTTTTGATAGGATTATTCGGCATACAACATTCAGGTAAAAACTTGGGGCAAACGGTTAAGAAACTGAGGAACCCCATGTTTCACGGGACTTTCATATTGAAGCGGTTGTGGCAGAATAGGAAACAAAATGAAGATAATCCAGATTTAACGTTGGGACTGAAGAATTATCTCCATCCATCCTGTCAAGACGCAGCAGATCATATTGAATATTGCGTTCTAAGGCTACAGTATGCTACTGAATCGCTTTTAGGCACTTATGGAATGGAAGTTTTGAACTGCCATAATCATTTGAGGAGATTGTCTGAATCCGTGATGCACATCTATGCCATGATTTCTTGCTTGAGTAGAGCTTCCCGATCTTATTGCGTAGGTTTGGAACATAACGAAACGGAGATGGTATTGGCCAATGTAATTTGTCAAAATTCCTACAAACACGTGAGAGCACTTTTGAATGATGTCATACAAGAGTGTGAAATAATGGATCTTCCGTTGAAAAACTTATCTGAAAGTTTATACAATAAGAAAAACTATTTCTTGAGCCATCCGTTGTCCAGAAATTTCTAATGAATTAGCAAGTCAAAGAATGCATTTGTGAGAATTGAATTTGTTGGAATTCATAAGATTACTTTTCTCCATCGTACCTTATAGCATAGTTCCACTTGTACAGCCATTTGTAAATCACTTAAATTTCACTCTAAAATAGGTATTTACCTTCAATAATTTCATCATTGAATGATATGAAATAATTCTTCGAAAGTGATTATGAATGTAAAATAAATGATGAAGGTATAAATTATTTTAGTTTCTTATCAAATCTATTTATACTACGGTTGGAACTTTGGCTGAATGTGCCTTAGGATAGAACTGAGAATAGTTTGTAGTCCAAAAAATTATGGTTCGTGCAACGAAGTTGGTGATATTTTTTGTTACATAATAAAGAACTGTAAAACAATGATTTCAAGAATCTAGTCATAATGTTTGTTGTGTAGTCCAGACAAAAGAATTCAGAGAATTTTATTCTTCAAAAACAACGATCATTCCGAAGAAAAAATTTAAATTTGATTTTGATTTCAACTTTGCGCTTTCCATAGTATCCTATTTTTGAATTTTATCTAACTTGAAAATTCACATGATAAAATACCTACTTTCTTCTTCTTTCTCAAGCAGACAGATCTGCAACCAGTAATACACCTGGACGTTCTGCAGAGATACGATGGAACAATAAAAGTTTTATTGTTCCATTTTCAATAGTTTTATTATAAAACTATTGAAAATTCACATGATAAAATACCTACTTTCTTCTTCTTTCTCAAGCAGACAGATCTGCAACCAGTAATACACCTGGTTTGTGTCACCTACTAATTCAGAGAGAAAAGTCAACATTTGCACCGTTGAATTTAGATACAAATATATATACACGCATTGTATAAAGAAACAATGATACAAGATATATTAATTTAATGAAACGTCTTCGTGAACTCGTAGTAAACAGGTGAATCAAAAACTACTTCAATCTGTGGTATCGAGTAGTTCCAGACAATCGCATCATGAGGTAGTTCCAGGCTCAATGAATAAGATTTGACAGTTCCCTAGTGACGTCTACTGTCCTAACCCATAGATAACTACTGTCCTAACCTAATAACAAAAATAATAAAATTTCGTAGAAATATTTGAAATACTCCCTCAATGGGAGTGTTGAAATGAACTAGTCGAAACAATGAAGTTGTTTTGGATTTTCATTTTTTCCATCCCACAAATATGTTTGGCATGGGATTCGGAACAATTAGAAATATTCGACGTTGTCGAAGAAGTTCAAGAAAACTTTTATAATTTATTGAATGTTACGAATGTGAGTAAATTTGACGTTTCCAACAGACAGTTATTTCCCTTCTTTCAATAATGATTCTTAGGATGCAACCCACGAACAAATCAAATCAGCATTCAGAAAACTATCGTTGAAACTGCATCCAGACAAAAATGTAGACAGGGACACATCAGCCGAATTTAGAAACCTAGTTAGCGTTTATGATGTTCTGAAGACTCCATCGAAGAGAAAATACTACGACGATATACTCAAAAATGGGTTACCCAACTGGAGGAATGCTGTATATTATTATCGATATGTTCGTAAAATGGGGATGACTGAAGTTTGTGTTATTCTATTTGTGATTATCACAGTTGGACAGTATCTAGTCAATTGGGCAGCATACTTAGAAAAGAAATATGAATTGGTAAGTTGAAAGAGGTCGTTGTGATACTTTAATTAAGGAAACTTCAATGTGTTACAGGAACAAACAAGAAAGAAAAAAAGGAAGGATAGGGATAAAACAGAGGTGATTGAGTTGGAAAAACCTTCGCTTTATGACACATTACCTATTCAGATACCACGTTTGGTTTGGTTTATTATAACATCTGCACCTTATGCAGTAGTTGCTTTGAAGTCTATGTTGACTTATCATATACAAGAAACGATAAAGAAACCTCCACCAGAGGAACCCCCAGTTGAAGTTCCTAAGATTAAAACTGTACGAAAACGAAATAAAGGATTTCTGATTCCTGAAGGTATTTTGATCTGTAATAATATTCATTTTGATGAGAAGATTAGTTGTTTTTCAATAATTTATGATTCTGATTAGGAAATTTCAAAGATTTTTTTTCAAGGTCCAAATTTTGAAACAACATATAATCCCAAGACATCACAAGATTCTTCGGCTAATGCTCCCCCAATCAGCGGTGGTCTTTGGACAGATGACGATTTGGCAGAACTCATCAAATTGATTAAAAAATATCCAGGAGGATCCAGCAATCGCTGGGAAGTAATTGCAGAAAGTCTTGGTCGTTCAGTTCCGGAAGTAACATATATGGCTGCCAAAGTGAAGGAAAATGGTTATCGACTCCCTAATGAAGAGGAGAAAGTTTTGGAGCCTGTTGCGGTCAAGGTGAAAACAAAAAAGGATGTTCTGCTACCTGAGGAAACCAAAGAGGTGCATAGTTGGAATCAAGATCAACAGAAAGCTTTGGAAGAAGCCCTTCTTAAATATCCGAAAGGATGCAACGATAGGTGGGATAGGATAGCGGAACATGTACCGAACAAAACTAAAGTAAGTTCTGATACATTACATCAATTGTTGCTTTTAAAGGAAGGTTTGAACCCGAGAGAGCTCTACTGTTTTGTAGAAAAGAGTAATTCAAGCAACTTATCATTTGATTAATCCTTTTTTTAAACATTGATTGGTGTTATAAAGTTCATAAAAGATATAAGAAATTAAAAGTTTTGGGTTTCCTATGTTTTCTGAAAGGAAGTTTTGGCTTTATCAATGATAAAATGAAGACTCAAATACTGTTATTTTCTACCCACCTAAAAATAATTAACTTCATAAAGTCAAGATTGTATTGATGCCGTTTGAAGAATTTGTTGAATATTTAACATTTTTAATTCTTTTCTAATGTTTTGATTTGCAGGAAGAATGTGTGCTAAGATTCAGATTCTTAGCTGAAAACCTCAAGAAGCAGAAGGAGAAACAACAAGTAGAAGATTCGGAGAAGCCACAAGTCAGCATCAGTGATTGAAGACGTTATGAAGTTTGATTTTTCAAAATAAAGTATTCTACAGCAAGCCTATATATTTTGAACTTTCTATCAAAAGTGTATTGTTTTTATAACATCATACTTGAGGAATGAAATTTTTTGGAAAGAAAGAGGCCAGTGGCGTAACAAGACCTCAATTATATGTGGGCGAGATAAAATTTTCGAGGCCCCTTCATGAAAAAAAGTTTTCATAAGAAACATTCGAAATTTAATAAAATATATGTGAGGAATTTTGAAAATAAAATTCGAATGGATAAACTTCTTGCATGCCGTTTTTTGCTTTATATTGAAAAAGCTGTCTCACATCTTCAATGAAGACTGTACATTTGTACAGGGTATTCCAAATTGCTTGATTTTGGCTGTTTCTGGTACTAGATAGGTAAAAACGTTGAAAGCAGTCTTGGGCTCAAATTTCGTGAAAACACCAGTAGTGGAAACCGCTTCACCATATTTTAATATGATTCAAAGATATAACAAAATCTTGATATTTTATTGATTTCGAAGATGTGCCATAACTTTTTTTTTCCAAAATATCTGAAAACGATTGAAACTTTCTACAAGCACTTTTTTACTGGGACTAAGATTCTTTTTTGAATTTTTCATCTCTATTTTTTTTATGATATAAGATGAAAAATATGCGTTCGTTCTTAAAAGGGAAAAGTTTTTTTCCACTCTTAGTAGACGAGACAAAGAAATGAATATAGTGTATTATTTCCTGTGAAAATAGCCTATGAAAATTTCAATTGTTGTCACATAAATGTAAATAAATTGTAATTAAAAATGATATGGCACACTTTTGAAATCGATCAAATATCAAAATTTAGTTATATCCTAAAAAAAATTAAGATATCGGGAAACGGTTTTCATTTATGATGTTTTCGCGAAAATCGAGACCAGGAAAATTTAGATACCTTGTACAGGTTCATCGCTGCTTTCATAGTCAAATATTCTTCCTGATTTAGGGCGGTGGAGATACGCTCTTGTCACCCTCAGGTGGCGACCAGAGTAAACTGATGTATGTAGGTATTCCTTGCACGATTTAGGTTTGTGTGAATTTCTGCAAATATATTGCGCGATAGAAAATTGATAAGTAAGCTTCTTCTTCTTTTAATGCATATCCATTAATGGACGTTCGCGACCACATTTTTCATGGTTTCTCTATCTCTATCTCTAGCTGTATGGATCAATGTCTGAATAATAATAATAATAAGTAAGCTAAGAGGTACGAAATAGAAATCGTCGTCAACAAAGAAAAAGGTCTTGATATAGATTAATCTGTAAATAAAATTATTAATCTTGGAAGGAAAGGGGATAATTGGGCTGCGAGGCCCCTAAGGGCGCGAGGCCGTGTGCGGTCGCCCACGCCCAGTTACGCCACTGAAAGAGGCAATATAAAAATATGAGGCTACAATTACTCTGAAGAATTACAGATGAATTGAAAACTGCTGAGATTTTAGCCATTGTTGAATTTAATTCCTCTATTTCTGTATAGTAATGAGTTCATTACAGTTCTAAAAGTAGTGCTGTAATGAATTCATTGCAGCATTGTTTTTAGTAATATTTTTCGTTTTTTGGTTGATCCTATCAATTTTCAAATCAAATCAATTCAAATTCGGTAATATGTCAAATTTCGTAAGTCACACCAACTGCCAAGATACAATATAAAAGTCTCTTATCTGAATTTTTATTCGAAAATCGAGAATATTTCAGAAAACTTGACTGAAATAGAGAAAATATCTTCTAAAACTCGTGGCAGAAGACAATTCCAACACTCATGCTTTTGAATTTCGCATTCGTGTTGGAATAGGAGCCATTCTGCAACTTGTTTTAGAATATACTATACCTGTCATTGTCTAAAATAGCTACTTAAGAAATCAGTTACGAAATGCCTAATTTTATGTAACTTCGTTTCTTCCACAAAAGCTAGAAAGCTACACAAAATTTCATTGCCCTACCTATTACACACGGGTTTTTTCTAATTTTGAATGAAGTAATTGAATACTTACTTATAAAAAAAGTGCAGAAGGCACCGACATTCAAGTTCAAAGTTCAAGAACAAGCCATGAATTGGCGAGAATGAACGAGTATAATACGTAATTTTCTTTTATTCATTGAATATAGTTATCGTTTAGTGATTTTTGCATTGAAGCATGTAGTTTGGCATAAATGTTTTGTCTCTCATAAATTTGAGAAATAATAAATCAATCTGTGGCAGGAAGCCAACATGCAATCAATAAATACTACCATGAAAACTGTTCTAGAATTAAATATACCTGCACGAATTAGTTCTACAAGATGTACCAGAATGAACGGATTTGAAACAGAATTAAAGAAAACATAGATTATAACTGATATAAATAAATAAATATCTCGAGTCTCTTGACTTTGTAAATGAATAATCCAGAATGCACGGTTTTTATTTACTTTCACAAAATGAGCGATTCCAATTCTGAAGAGATGTTGAAGAGGCATCAATAATTTCCAAAAAGTCAGAGACAGTTTACGATTTGGCTCACGAAAAATTGATAACTTGGTGTGACCAGAAGATAAAACATATATTTTAATGAGAAAGCCTTACTAGTATATTTTGGGGGTAAGAAAGATTTTAAAGTTTCCCCATTATGGACACTCATCTTCTCAGTGTGACGATCCCAACTAAATCTAAACACAAACATTGACATGAAAAAATTAACAAAATTGATAGCGTACATTAAGAAGCAATTGGACGTCTATTGTGCTGATCGGGCAAAAGTTTTTGCCAAAGATTTTATCAAATTTTTGTAAGAAGTAAGAATCCTACTTAATAGCTTAGGTTGTAATGATTATTGGAATGATAGAAGCTTGCAAAAAGGCAGAGTTAACATTTCTTTTATTTGAAAATGTTATTAATGAAACAGCCATTTTCGTATTTAATGATACTATGTGAATGGAAAATGTACTAGGAATCCTGTGGGAATTAACAAGTGTAGCAGTCTGTCAAGAGTTATTAGAAAATTTCTTGGACCTCCAATCCTGCTTCATACAGGTGTCCCAGATGTTGACGTCAAGCCGAAATCGGGTCACAAGCCGTTGATTGAAGTATTCTTAAATCAAAGAACAGGCTGATTTATAGTAGTCATTAGAAAAATAAACTGCTCCACATGTGTTATGATATTGACTTTAATTGCAAAAAAGTATAGTTTGAATGAGATTTTGTGATGAAAATTCATATTACTATGATTTCAAGTTTCAAAATTAAATTAGCCTGCAGCGTATACAGAATGGTTAGGAAAAGTTGAGTAAAATAAAGAAATTTCATTCCCAGAGAATTCAAGCATTTTAAGATCATCAATACAAATGTATGGCCTCCACGGGCATCAATAACAGCTTGACATCTTCTTTGCATGCTACACACGAGGTTGTTGAAAATTTCTTGAGGAATTTGGTTCCATAAACGGGCAGAAGCTCTCTCGGATCATTCAAGGATTATGGGGTAGGTTTTTCATTATCTAATCTTCTTTGAGCATATCCCATTCATGTTCTATGCAATTCAAATATGGTGAGTGCGGAGGTATTAGTAAATAGGGAATACCAAGCTCCTCGCTCGCATTCTCAACTATGGCTGCACGGTGCGGTCTAGCGTAATCGTCTAGAAATTGAAAAGTTTCACAAATAGCAGCATGAAAATTTGGCAAAAAATTGTCAATGACATGCTTCCTATTGTAAGGCAATCATATTCCCAGGACAAATGTGTAGATCTGTGCGCCAGTTGAAACATTTCCCGGCCCATACCATAACACTACCGCCTCGGAATGGATGGACTCCTTGGACATAGCAACGATTTCGCATTCGTGTTGGAATAGGAGCTCATTCTGCAACTTGTTGTAGAATATACTATTATGGTTAAGTTTGAAATTCAGATTTCTGTCCAAACTCTCAGCTACAAAACTCGTTACCGAAAAGGAGCAAAATTGAATTACGCTAATAAAAATGACTAACGCTATCCAACACGTTACATCCATACTAATCCATACTAATATTATAAACTTGTTTCGCCTCAGAGATTCATAAAGTTGTATCAACAAAACTGGTACTTTTTCAAGTATGAGGTAAATAGGACAAAACTAAAGTACAAAATATACAAAAAATTTAATTACATTGAAATAGGTAGGAATGTACATTGTTTTTTACATGAATAGACTTCACTTTATTTAAGCGGTACCTTATTATAATTGTCTTATTGTTGTACCTTATGATGAACCACATTTTTAGTTTTTTCGTCATAAAATTTTCCTTAGTGTTTGGAAGAAAGAAAGGTGTGATAACACATGGACTCAGATGCGTTAATATTATTATTAAATGTAGTTCACCGAATTAAAATCAAATATAATACTCACACGAAAACGCTATCAAGCTCAGAGACATCTACTGGCGTTATTCGCAACAAGGAAAATTATTTCCTACTTTTTTTTTTCTTTTCGTCAAATTTTTCATAGTTTTAATGTATTTTATGTTAAACCCGCTGTAGAAGAATCCAATAAAAAACTTTCATAACAAACAGATCATCCAATCGTGAGTTATATAAATGGTGTAACCAATATGGTCGACTGAGTTTTATATACTAAGATGTGAATGTCCGTGTGTTTGTTTGTGTATCAGGAACCAGATAACCGATTTTGATGAAACTTTCACTATATTGTGGAGAATTTTTTTTGGGAGGTTTACATTTTTACATGTACGGTTTATCCCTATATAACGAAGAAATAAGAAAAAATATCGATTTTTCTTGAAAAATCCCGGTAGGTACTTTTCGGCTTTTACAGGCGACGCTGCGTAAACATGGTCAAAGACAATTTTGTAGTGCTTGAAAAGTTCCATAAAAAAAGTCCGCGACGGCATATGTCTAACTGCCGAATACAACCTACGATAGTAATTTTAATTATTTCCAATTCAATCCAAAATAATGGGCAATTTGAAGAGGGCTTTTCCTGATGAAAAATGCTTTTTACAGTATAGTTTTCTAATGGATACTTTGAAAGTTACAATAGGTTGAACGAGTGTGAATTTGAGCAAGAAATTGTTGAATCTATACGCGACATCGTTTTGTCATATATACAAGTGTAGTCTCTCCTTCGATACGAGGTTATGAATGTGGGGTTGCGGATCTATCAGTACCGTTTCGAATTAAACTATAACGCGAGCGAAGGCGCGGGTATGGGCTTGTAGATAGATAGCTCAACGTTCAGCAGGCAGATCATAGACATTCAGGAACAGTTCCTCAAGTGCTGCCTCTGCAAAACGCACCCATCTTCTCTATATGTGACTCCTTCAAGTAAGGGAACACAAGACAACGAACTTCGCCCACCCCGTGCATGCGAAATCGTCAACATATTCATCACATTCAAACAACCCGGGAATCGACAAAAATCCTACTCGAAACGAGCACCAAACGTCCCCATTTTCGAGGAAAGAACGACGAATAATAATGGAGACGACAACGTGGCAAGTCACTGCCAAAGAAAAATCGCCAAAGGAAAGGTCATTGTGGCAGAAAAAAGCTTGTAACTCCAAGATGTCAGAGAATGCTCAAGAATATTGTGTTGGAAAATAGACGTCTATCCCATCTGGAAATAAAAATTTGAAGAGACTGGATTCAATGTTTCCGAAATGACAGTTCGCCGAAATTTGTATGAGATGGGCTTCAAAGGAAGAAGACCTGAAAAAAAGCCAAAACTGTCCCCAAAAATGGTAAAAGACCGATTCAACTGGGCCAAATCATATAAGCTTTTCACAGAGGAAGATTGGAATACAGTAAGCTACTTTTTTTCTTACATTTTTTTCATATTTCTCTGAAAATTTTTGTTTCATTTCTTCAAGGTTTGCTTCAGCGATGAATCGACCATTCAAATTCTTGATGTCAAGCCACAGTTTGTGAAAAGGAGAATTGGTGGTAAGTATCATCGTTGTTTGAAGAATATTTCAGTCAACGGTATCATCCAGATTATTGTACCCAAAAAACAGTAAAACTCAGTCATGATATGGTCAGTTATCCACTGATAACCCTTTAGCACTCTAAAGGGTTGGGCCGCCTTTATGTTGTGGAAGGGACCATGCGGCAAGACCAATACATTAAGGTATTGGAAAGCCGCCTTTTGCCCCAATTGAGAGATTGGTTCCCAAATGGTCAAGCAATATTTATGCAAGATTCTGCGCCATGCCATAAAGCGAAAAGGGTCATCAAATTCCTTGAGGACAAAAAAATTACACTGCTACGATGGCCCGGAAATTCGCCCGACATGAATCCAATAGAAAATGTTTCGGAGTGCTTGAAAAGGGAATTGGGAAAAGAAAAAATAACAACAAGGGTTCAACTCATAGAAAGAATCATTCATCATTGGAACCACAATGACAGTTTGAAGAAAGTCGCAAAAAACTGCATTTTAAGCATGCAACGTAGGATCCTGGGGACCTATTCTTGAAATCATTCGCAACTCCACGCATACGCATTTTTACGAATGGCGATTTGCGTTTCAAAAGCGGCATTCTTGACAACTTCGGAAGGTTTATGGCATAGATTTACATATCAGCAGTACTGTGAGCTCAAATTTCGAGCTATGCGGACAATATAGGTAAATATCGGTGAAATCCAACAGCTTACTTTCAAATTCAATGTCAATGATATCATTTGAACTGTCAAATATTTGCGAGTTCTCAAAACCACTCGCAGTGAAATACGAACGGTCCTAAGCACAGAACATAAAAATGTACGTCGTATGTCATGCGGACGGTCAAAAATACAGATTCATCTGTCATTCTCAAAGGTAATAGATGCGAACGATCGTATAAATTGCGAATGGTCAAGAATAGGTCCCCTGTCATTGATAGCTGCTAAGGGAGGACCTAATTTTTTTTTCGTATCATGAATTTTTATATTTTTTTTCTCAAACACATAAATTATACATTTTCCACTCACAATTTTCTAACACAATACGTATGAAAATTTGGAAAAATCACGGTGAGTCTAATAAAGTGAACTGGGATTGTAATTCTCTAATATGTGAACAAATTTTTAAAATGTTCTCAATTTCATAATTATTGTATGTTAGTTGATTCTACACAATCATTTCAAATTAAAATATAAAGAATCCAGAAGCGTATTTAATTCGATTCATAACAATGTGTGAATGGAAAATATCATCCTGATCTAAAAGCGGAGCCTGCTTTTGTTTAGTCGATCAGGATGTTTCATTAAAAGCTCGACAAAGAATACTCAATTTAATGGAAATTTATGAGAAGTATAATTCGAATTTCGCGCCTATTAAAACAGTTTTCTGTACTGACTGATGTTTTCAGCGCCTTGTAGGTGTCAAAAGTAGGAAACTAGCCAAAAATCGTAGTTGGATTTTAGTACCACAGATATGAGGGCGTTTCCTATCTTTCTAACTCTATAATCTTTGCTATTATGGTTAAGTTTGAAATTCAGATTTCTGTCACAACTGTCAGCTACAAAACTTGTTACCGAAAAGGAGCAAAATTCAATTACGCTAATAAAAATGTTACATAGATAAATAGCTCAACTTTAAGCAGGCAGATACTAGACATTTGAGAACAGTTCCCTAATTGCTGCCTCTGCAAAAAGCACCCATCTTCTCTATATGTGACTCCCTCAAGTGAGGGAGCACAAGACAACGAACTTGGCCCACCCTGTGCATGCGAAATCGTCAACATATTCAAACAACCCGGAATCGACAAAAAACCGACTCGAAACGAGCACCAAACGTCCCCATTTTCGAGGAAAGAACGACGAATAATAATGGAGACGACAACGTGGCAAGTGACTGCCGGCGAAGTCGTAACACTCCAAATGCACCCGAAATCGGGAAAATCTACAAACAACGTCGGCTGGAAATAAAACGAAACAATCCGTCCCCAACAAGGGTTAAACCGATACGGTACGTATACCAGGGGCGCACGCCGAAAGCGAATAAAAACCGCCCTAGGGCGAGCAGACAAATGAGTGTCTCCGCATATGTAAAACGAGGATCCCAGTCACCCTTTGTCTGTCATTTGTCACTGTCCGAGAGGCGGTGGGGGCGGCTGCCGTCGCCATGGCGACCAGCACGCAACTGATGACGCCGTAGTCATATCGGCCTTGCCTGGGGCCTCAGATCATCACACTGTAAATTCGGGACGAAGATTGAGCGGCTAATCCATGCGAGAGGCTGGTTCCCGCGCCAGATGAGGTCACGTTGAAGGGTTGAGGATGTGCAGATGCTATCTGACGGAATTTTATAGGGAGAGAACTCGTCGCACAGTGGAAACAGTGTGTCCAACTGCATGGAAAAAGACACCTATAGTCGGATGGGAAGGTCTGCAATAAACCGTCGAAACGACTCAAAATATCGTATTCAATCGATTTGAAAAGTATATAATTTTCGAGAAAATCGATAAAACTCAATAACAGCTTGAATAGATCCACTAAAAGTCAGTATGAGACATTTCGCATATGCTTCATGAATGTTCTCATTTTGAAATGGAGTCAGTTTATCTACGTCTTCGATTTGAAACGAGCTTTCCGAGAATGCCAAGACGTAAATTAACGAACGTTGAGGCTAATAGGGCTACCGGAATGCTGCAGGGTGGCCTAACTCAGGTTGTTGTAGCGGAAAGGTTTTAAGTCAGCCAAAGTGTGATATCTCGACTTTGAAATAGGTTCAGGGAGACAGGTTACGACGAAAAACGACATCTGCTCAGAACACGTGACCACAAGCGTCAAAGACAGGATGGGCAAGACAACATATCAATTGGAACGATCAATGGCGTATTGTCCTTTTCACTGATGAATCCAGATATGGACGATTTTCAGATTCTCGAAGAATAAGAGTATGGGCAATCCCACACATACCCCGTAATCGTCGCTATGTAAAAGAAGTCCATCCATTCCGAGGATGGTAGTGTTATGGTATGGGCCAGGATATGATTCAACCGGCGCACAGATCTTCACATTTGTTCTGGAAATATGACCGCCCCACACTATAGGGAGCATGTCATTGACAATGTTTTGCCAAATTTTCACGCTGCTATTGGTGAAACTTTTCAATTTCTAGACGATAAGCCATAGTTTCCCAACTTTGCGTATTCTCATAAGCGCGAGGAGCTTGGTATTCCACATTTACCAATACCTCCGCACTCACCAGATTTGAATTGCAGAAGAAAATAATGACTGTTATCTCTGAACATCTCGTGTTTGTAATCGACAGATGCTTTGAAGAAGGTATTTTCCCTGATTCTCAGAAGATAGCGAAGGTAATTCCTGTTTATAAACAATGTGGCGATAAGAGCCTGCCCATCAGTAATTACAGACCGATATCAATTCTCCCAATGTTTTCGAAAATAATGGAGAGTTTAATAAAGAACAGATTAATAAAATATTTCGAGAAGAACAACTTTCTCACGAAACAACAACATGGATATAGAAAAAAGAGATCAACTATCACAGCTCTGCTTGAAGTTGTCGAGAAAATTTCAGAGGGTCTTGATGGAGGTAACGAAGTCGAGCTCAGTTTATGCGATCTATCGAAAGCTTTTGACAATGTTTCTCATGAGGTTCTTTTGAATAAACTAGAACATTATGGAGTACGAGGCCTGCCTCTTAAACTACTAGCTTCTTTTCTAGATGGTAGACAGCAACAGGTTCAGATAAAAGAAAAAAGAATATCCTGGATGAAGATACGTAGAGGAGTTCTGCAGGGGTCCATACTTGGACCATTGCTTTTCATCATTTATATAAATGACCTTCCAAACAACATAACTTGTGACTGTGTTTGTAACTATGCGGATGATACTTCCTTTCTGAACATCTCAAAACACTCAGTAAGAACCAACACGGAGAGGTCCCTCGAAGAAGCAGAATCATGGTTCGACTCAAACGGTCTTCAATTGAATAGGGAGAAAACCAAAATTTTGCGGGTACGATTACGAACTGGATCAAATGACATGAAAAGAGCGAAGTTTCTTGGTGTACAAATTCAAGAGAATTTAAAATTTGATATTCACATAGAGAATCTTACCAAGAAGTTATCATCGGTGATATTCCTCTTGAACAGACTGAAAAGATTGACAACTGAAAGCGTTCCTACTACGCTCTTTTCCACAACGCCATATCCTGTCCTATGGCATTCTTATTTGGGGAGATGCACCCGAATCGAAAACTGTTTTCTTGAAGCAGAAGAGAGCAATAAGAACTCTTGCAGGAATCAATAACACCATCTCCTGCAGAGACTATTTCAGAATGTTCAACATTTTGACTTTTTACTGCCAATTCATTTATGCTTGTTTGCTTCATGTTCACGAAAATAAGTATAAATACATCCAAAGTGGTGAATTCCATCAGTATGACACACGTTACAGACAAGATCTGTGCATTCCGTACCACAGAATAAGTAGAACACAAAAAGCCTCAAATTACTTAGCAATTAAATTGTATAATCACCTTCCGGAGGAAATAAAACAGTCAAACGGTTTCAAGAAACGTCTCAGATTTTTTCTGACAACGAAGTGTTACTACTCAATCGACGAATTTATGCCTGATGAGGTCATGTAATGAAGAAATCTATTAAATAATTGTTCAATTCTTGTGATTGTTTCTTTTTGATTATCTCACTTGACCATTATTGTTACCATTTGTTTGTAATGATTAGCATAATAAATTTGATTTGATTTGATTTGATTTGATTTGATTGATGCCCGTGGAGGCCATACATTGTATGATAGTCTTAAAATGCTTCAATGCTCTGGTAATAAAATTTCGTTATTTTACTCTATTTTTCTCAACCACCCTGTTACGCTGCAGACCTATAGGCTAAAGTTAATGTTGTTTCCTGCAATTTTAAATCATATCAATATGAATTTTCATCAAAAAATCACATTTAAACTATATTTTTTTGCAATTTAAGTCAATATCCCTATTTTTTATTTTTTGATACGTTTTACAATTTTTGACATATGAATGTTCAACATGGATTAACTAAACGTTCATGTTTTCTCTCTGATTTTCATCTCACAAGCTCTCTAGTAATTAATTATGGTCATATCTCGAGAACCTATCCGATGCAAATTGACCGTCAATGACAGGTCTATCAAACAATCCATGCAATGCACTTATTTAGGAGTAGAAATATCCAGCTGCAAGAACTTGTATCAAGAAGTGCGGACTCAGACGAATAAAGCATCTCGAATATCCGGATGCTCAAGAGAAATAATATGGAAGAACAAACATATGACAGCAGAAAGTAAAGTCCGTATATACAAAACAGGTGTGAGACCAATATTAACATACGCAGCAGAAACCCGTGCTGAAACCTCCAAAACAAAGGCTCTGATGAGAAGTACGGAGATGAAAATCCTAAGAACAATAAAGGGAGTAACACTGCGGGACCAAATAAGAAGCAGTGTTATACGAGAAGAACTGGAAGTGCAGGATATTGTTCGGTTTGTACGGTCAAGACGCAGCAACTGGAGAGACCACGTGGCAAGAATGAGCAACGATCGTTGGGCAAAGTGGGCAAAAAACGAAAAGCCAAACTCAAAGCGCCCCCCCGGCCGACCACCAAAGAGATGGAATGAGAGTTGGACGTCCACATCGCAGGAGTCTGAATGAACAGAAGATAACAAGACATGGTCTTAAGAATAAGGAAGAAGAAGAAGAAGAAGAAGCATGTTGCAGATCGAAACGCCGTTCCACTCAACATTTATAACATAGCAGCAGGATGCATTGCATACCTTCTTATGTTATTATATAATTCATAACACCCTTTTCTGCATATTTCGAATAATTAAATACTATGGCTTACGGGTTCATCTTGAGGTTGTATCTTGCCATTTTGTGTTTGAAGGAGGTCCGTCTCCGATTACCTATCCCGATTTCTTTTCAATTCAATGCAGCTCTTTTTACAGAGTCAGTTTCCTGCAAGAGAAGTGCTCGAAATTATAATAGAGATCTTATACTTTTTCAACCCAGATCGAGGCCTATAGATGCTGAGTTATGGCCAGGAATAAAATTAAATGCTCTTCTTCTTTCTGTCGCGGACCTGCCCTGCCAATGTTTATGCAACGGAGCATTCTGGTTGAATACAGATTGTTTTAAAATGATGATTCTCGTTCGGGATTTTTCATATGATGTCTGGAAATTAATTCAGATGTCTACTCGGGAGATCTCCAACCTTGTTTCAATATCTGGTGAGTAATCGGGAATATGAAAGGATTAACTATTGTCCGTTTCAGAATTAGTGGCATATCGGGCGGATGTGAATTCTCGAAAATATGATGGTAATATCCCATCAGTAACTTTCGGTTTCCAAGATTTAGGTTGATGTTGGTGAAAAACACTAACTTATGACATTTCAGAGTTCAAATTAAATTCCTGAATATATTGGGAATTTATTTGTTTAGCGACAAATAAGTTTTGGATTTGAATATTTCCCAAATCTTACCGAATTGAAAATGACTAGAATTCATCAAGAAACCTTTCGCCTTACCTTACTACAATGTAACGTGAAGCAGTTTATCGATGTTACTGCGAGTTTTTTCAAGGATTTCTGCTAATATTAATCTCGTTTCGCTAGTAATTGAGGTAAAAAATCATTTATTGTTTCGAGATTCTTTCTGATGAATGAATGGGTCTCAAAATTTCAGTTTTCACATAGCACTCTCGGAAAATTTTTTGGGAAAAAAGGCAAGCCAAGACATTAAAGCCAGGCGTGGGCAGTGGAAGGAAACCTATTCCAAAAACAATGAACAAGTCGGTTTGTAGGTATATGTTTTTTGAACTGCCTGAAAAGTAACTGAATTTCAATCGGAATCAACATTGGGTATATTATTTGATGAGTCATGAAATGGACGGTATTAAAAAATTATGAAAAAAGGTAACCTATTTTATGGCGTTTCGAACTTCAAATAATTCACAATTTGTCAACAAATATTTTCTATTTTTTTCAGAAATTTGGCTATGAAATTGTGAAGTTATGTCAGCTTTATATATTTATTTCTCTATTTCAGTATCGTAATGAGTTCATTACAGTACCAAAAGTAGTGCTGTAATGAAATGCATTACAGCATTGTTTTCAGTTATATTTTTCGTTTTATGATTGTCAGTACCGACCTCCGATCGAATCAAGTTTCGAATCAAATCAATTCAAATTCCGTGATCTGTCAAATTTCGTATGTCATACCAACAGATACAAAACAAGAGTCACTAATCTGAATTTTCATTCGAATTTCGAGAGGTTTTCAGAAAAATGGACTGGAATAGAGAAAATACCGTCTAATACTTGTTGCAGAAGGCAATTCCAACACTCATGCTATCGAAAACTCGCTCGTTTTCGAACTTCGCATTCTTGTTGGAATAGGAGCTCATTCTGCAACTTGTTTTCGAATATACTATTATTCATTCATACTTTTTGTTCCTCAATACTCAGAAAAAATAACACAGGCTGAATTTTCGATAGTCATCAAGAATGCAAACATTACTGAAGAGTCTTCATAGAGGAGTAACTTTTAGTTATCTTCGATGAAGTCTTAATTTAATGAATGATACATTCACATTGGAATTTTTCGAAAGTTTGCATAATTTCATGTTGAAGCAAACAACGCTATTTTTAGTATCAATCTTGAATTTCCAATTTCAATCCTTGATCTACAGCGAAATAGTGTGGCTGTGTATGTTTTGGTCATCATCTGAGCTTAATTTTTTTTTTGCAATTGAAGCTAGGTATGAAAATTTTCCGATACAACAATGATGAAAATAATATCATTTTACAAAAAATTCTTCAAATACATTTGCCTTGGAAAAAACCGCCCCACATGAGTTAGGGATATTGACTAAAATTGCAAAAAAATATAGTTTAAATGAGTATTTGTGATGACAATTCATATTAATATGATTTCAACTTGCAGGAAATGAAATTAATTTTAGCCTGTAGGTTTGCAGCGTGTACAAGTTGGTTAAGAAGAATCTAGTAAAATTACGAAATTTTATTCCCAGGGAATTCAATAATTTTGAGACTATCAATAGGTTCAATGTTTGTCGATCACGGGCATCAAAAACAGCTTGACATCTTGTGGTTGATAAACATTTCTTGATAACTTGGTTCCATAACTCTCACTCAGATCATTTAAAGATTCTGGGGTAGGTTGATGATTATCTAATCTTCTTTGGAGCATATCCCATAATCCCATACATGTTCTATGCAATTCGAATCTGGTGAGTGCGGAGGTATTGGTAAATGTGGAATACCAAGCTCCTCGCGCGCATTCTCAACTATGGCTGTACGGAGCGGTTTAGCGTCACCAATAGTATCGTGAAAATTCAGAAAAAAACATTTACAATGACATGCTCTCTATTGTGTAAGGCGGTCATATTTCCAGGACAAATGTATAGATCTGTGCGCCCTTTGAAACATATCCCAGTCCATACCATTACACTACCCCCCAGAATGGATGGACTTCTTGGACATAGCGACAGTTACGGGGTATAAGTAGGATTGCCCATACTATTATTCTTCGAGAATCTGAAAATCGTCCCTATCTGGATTCATCAGTGAAAAAGACATTACGCCACTGATCATTCCAATTGATATGTTCGCTTGGCCATTCCAGTCTTTGACGCCCATGGTCACGTGTTAATAGAACTCCTCTTAATGGACGTCTAGAACCTAGATTCACCTTTTTCAAACGTCGTCTGATGGTTTCGATGGAAACTTGGACCCCATCTTCATTTTGAAGAGTATTCCGTAGCTTTCTCAAGTTGATGTAGGCTTTGTTCTCGCCGAAACGGTGATGAAACGATCCTGAGCAGGTGTTGCTTTTCGTCACTCACCAACACGGAACCTGTGTCCCTGAACCTATTCCAAAATTGAGATATCACACTTTGGCTGACTTGGAGCCTTTCCGCTACAACAACCTGAGTAAGGTCACCTGTAGCATTCCGATAGCCCTATTAGCCTCAGCCTTTGTTAATTCACGTCTTGGAATGTTCAGAAAACTCGTTTCAAATCGAAACCGTTGATGAACTGACTCCATTTCGAAATAAGAACATTCATGAAACATATGCAAAGAACCAAACTTCAGAAAAAAGGTGACCAGATTGACGGAATGTCTTATTTTTAGTTTTAAATGACTTTACAGCGATTTTCTCTAAGAATACATACTTTTCAAAACAATTCAATACGATATCCCCAACTCTTGTGGAGCATTATATACAGGGTGAGTCGGGAGGAAAGAACCAAACTTCAGGTGTGTATTCTGCAGGTCGAAATAATTTAAAAAGAATCAAATGTTGTTTTCCGATTCTCATTTGATTGCACACTATAGGGTAATTAGAATATTTCAAATAAATAATTTTTTTTCAATTTATCGCTTCTTATCACAAATTCTGTAGTTGCTGACTTATTTTTTTGCGAAATGAGTTAACAGCATCACTGGAGGACGTTCCTTTAAACATCCGAATGCAAATGTATTATCAGCATGATGGAGCTCCCGCGCATTTCTCTCGTCAGGTCAAACAATATTTAGATCAAGAGTTTCCCGGACAATGTATTGGTCGCGGTGGTCCTATTAGTTGGCCCCCAAGATCTCCAGACCTCACACCACTGGACTATTGTTTGTGAGGCTGGTTCAAGAACGAGGTATACAAAGTAAAAGTTAACACTCGGGATGATCTAAATCGACACATCAGAAATGCGGCATTGCTTATTAAAGAAAGACACGAATCAATCAGAAAAGCAACGAGAGTCCGTCGCAGACGAAGTCAAATGTGTTTGGAGGTTAATGGCGGGAATTAATTGAAATAATGCTATAAATGAAACCAGGAAGAAAATGTTGTTTTTCTATAATGACGCTAAAGTCTGAAAACAAATGAAAATCGGATCACAACATTTGAGTTTTATGAAATTATTTCATGGGGTATTCGAATCACCCCCATGTATGTTATCCGATTTTTCACGGTTTCCGAGTTATGAATTTTTTTATGAAATTTTAGAATTTTCAACTTGAACATCTTCAAAATTTTTTTTTTCTAAAAGTACAAGACTTTTCTGATATTCTTTTGTTGTAAATAGATCGCCAGGAATTGTTCTCTTATACATAAAATAACCAGCATCGTAACTCTGATAAAAATTATGAAAATGTTGGTCTCAAGTGAGAAAGTTACGTATTTTGGATCATGATCTGAATTTTCAAATTTATATTGAAAATGTAAACAGATTACTTCATGGTTTCTTAGTAGGCTTAAAAACTGCGCTCAACACTCAGCTTTCAGAATCTTTAATAAAAAATGGTACTCAACGGTCTACTTTTGCTAGAATTAGCCTTCAAAGTCAGCGAGGTGGGAAAAATCAAAGAACTAGACGATTACTCAAAAATTATTTTTTGCCGTTTTGAGATTTTTCTGATCAAGCTATGATAGAAAATGCTGAATATTAATGAAAATTAGCTTTAACAGAAAAGTTTTAGATAAGAAAAAGAAAAAGGTATGGCAATAAATCACATATCATATAGATAAAAAGAAATTTATTTATAAAATTTACAATAGGTTTTATGCGACTGAAAGAAAATTCTTTGCGAAGGTGTAGAATGTGTATTGAGGCTCGAGGTGGCCACTTTGAAAACCTATTGTAAATTTTATAGATAAATTTCTTTTTATCCACATGATGTGTGATTTATTGCCATACCTTTTTCTTTTTCTTATCTAAAACTTTTCTTATGAAGCTTATTTTCATTGATTTTCAGCATTTTCTATTATAGCTTGATCAGAAAAATCTTAAAACGGCAAAAAGTAATTTTTGAGTAAACGTCTATTTCTTTGATTTTTTTCACCTCGTTGATTTTGAAGGCTAATTCTAGCAAAAGTAGACCGTTGAGCACCATTTTTTATCAAAGATTCTGAAAGCTGAGTGTTGAGCGCAGTTTTTAAGCCTACTAAGAAATCATGAAGTAACCTGTTTACATTTTTAATTTAAATTTGAAAATTTAGATCATGATCCAAAATACGTAACTTTCTCACTTGAGACCAACATTTTCATAATTTTTATCAGAGTTACGATGCTGGTTATTTTATGTATAAAAGTACAATTCTTGGCGATCTATCTAAAACAAAAAAATATCAGAAAAATCTTGTACTTTTAGAAAAAAAAAAATTTTGAACATGTTCAAGTTGAAAATTCTCAACTTTCATAAAAAAATTCATAACTGGGAAACCGTGAAAAATCGGATAACCTACATGGGGGTGATTCGAATACCCCATGACATGAGGGACCTGTTTTTTTTTTCACGTCACGGCCGCCACTGCGCTACGTCCTCGTTCCAGAACCGCCGTTTCTTGAAAAAAAAAACATCGTCTAAGCAGAATTGCTTCGCCCCAAATTTCTGGCAATTATCGGATGAGGAGCGAAGGGCAACGGAGCCCTATGAATCTAATTTTCCGACGTGTTGCAAAGTGTGCATAAAGTTTGCATGGGTGGAACGATGCCGCATTAAAAGTCGAAGGGGGGAATTTGGAATTATTAAGTTGGGAGAGCTGAAGAGGGTCGCGATAACCCGACGACAATGGCCAGGAAATGTAGTTACACTGCTCAAATGACACATGCATGATGCGATTACAATTATATGAATATGTATGGTCCGCTCCTTTCTGACGGGGGGTAATTGAAGAATCTCGGATGGATGGACACCCCCAGCTGACAATGACTGATTAATTCAAGAACTTCGGATGATGGAAAACGAGCCCCAGGACTGGGGAAATGGAAGTTACTTGCGGACTGTAACGGCAGACACTCTGAAACATTTCTAGACTGTCAAAATAAAAGCGAACAAGTGCACAATGGTGATTTTGCACCCTTCAGGTTCGCGATTACTTGTTATAGGTTGGAAAAGTGTTCCTTCACTAGCGAAACCACACTCTAACATCAACTTCAAAATTGGGCGGCACCTGTTTCCTCGAGCATTCCAGCCGTCGTTGTTGGTTAATACAGGCAGCTCAATTCGGCGAGAACATCTCCTGAAAGTCTAGTTCCTGATAATTTCTACAAAAAAAATACATAGGGTAAAACCCGGATAGTGGCCGCAGTTGGATAGATGCCCCATTTTCAAAATACCTAATTTCCCAAACTCTCCACTAGGAATTAATAGTGTAAGGATGAGCCACGAACTTCGAAAACATCTAAAAGTTTCAAAGGCGTTGTAGAACTTTTGAAGTAGTTATAAATGTGCACCTAAGTATGACCAGTTGCTTTTTTGTTTTTAATTTGTGGAAAAAAGTGCATGGGCATCTATCCGTACCAAAAAGGTTAGTTGCCCTGATTTTTCGAGGTGCAGATGCCCTTAGGGGACATATATATCTCTATACAATCCATACCCTTGTATAGTCTGAGAATTAATTCTTTCAAATAATTTTAGTGTTCTGTTATAGTTTTTGGAGCGATCTGAACTCTTTACTGATTGTAGCAAAACCATGTCGCGGAAGTATGAGAGAAAAGGAGGAGTACAAGGTCAAGTTTGCTCTTGGGCCACAGAACAACTCGAAGCAGCTTCTGATGAGACAGAACATTACGAAGGCCCTGAAATATGAAATTATGAATGAAAATACAAAGTCCCAATCCGACTGGATTCAGTGTATAAGGGAACACAACTACTGCTCAAGATGTTCAAAACTTAAATCACTATCTGACTGATTCCCTCTTCTTCTTGTGATGTTTTGTTTTAAAAAGAGTATTTCTATTTCTGTTGAAACCTATTAGTTATTTAATATTTGCGTATACCTATTTGTTGATACCTACCTAATATTTTATGGTATGAAGAATTTATATTTTCGTTTAATGAATGCTTTCGAAATTTCATTAAGTAGGCTGATTCGAGTTATATTACGATTATAAGAGACATTACGATAAGAGATTTCATTGGATTTGGCTTTGTCATTTGATCACATAATATGAAGGGCATCTATCCCGGACTGAAGGCATCTATCCATCTCAGTATTTTCATAGTGGGGCAACTATACATACCTTTAGGCATCTATCCCCAATAATAATATTCCACAAAAATCAAAATTCTGTGAAATCTGCTAATGCAAGTTCAGAAAAAAAACCCACAGTATTTCAACTCAAATAATAAGGCTAGCTACTTTCATAAAAATTATTCAGATAAAATCGATATTTTCGGAAATATGAGGTAATTTTAAAAAGTGAGGCATCTATCCGGGTTTTACCCTACATTGACAAAAATGTAGGTATTTAAAACTTTAGACGTTTACGGAGAACGGATAGCAAGAATTCATTGAAAATTTAGACAAGAAGAGATGTTCTATCGATCTGAAATATTTTCAGTGCTGCGGGGTTGCCGCTTATGTCAAAAAGTAGTAACTGCTTTGTTATTTCAAATGGCACCCCCTGTATATTATTGCACTTTTATATTCATCGTAGTAACACGATTATTTTGGTATCACTTTTTTATACTTATCTTCAGCGGTTTTTGAGTAGTTGAATAATTTCCTCTGTTTCTGTTCAAAACATAGCTTAGATTAAACATCCATAACTTCCATAGGTACTATGAATGTAGGAATGTATGCAAAATGATCCTATGCATCATGCACAGGTTACGTAATACGCTTTTCATTATGCAGAGTCATTCAAAATTCATTGTTTTTTCAAGACAAATAAAAACGGTTGAAAGTGCATTTTTTAAATGAAATTCCATGCATATTTTGAGAACAACTGAAGGAGAATTGAATTTCCCTTCAAATGATATATCATATGCTTTACCTAGATCGTAAGATTCTGCGTTGAATTGAAGTTCTATAGTAAAGAAGTTATGGATATTTAACCAAAGCTATTTTTTGCACTAAAAACAGGAAATCATTTAAATACTCGGAAACCCGTGAAGGTAAGTAAGAGAAAGTGATACCAAAATAATAGTGTTACTACGATGAATAGAAAAGTGCAATAATATACAGGTGTGCCATTTGAAATGGCAAAGTAGTCACAACTTTTTGACAAATTTTCAATGAATTACTGCTTTCCGTTCGTAAACGTCTAACGTACCATCGACCGTGGATCAACCTGTATATGTCATTGAATTTGATGTACTACATATTTTGAAGATCAATCAATTTTATTCTTAATGTCAATATTTCTTTTCAAGCACCATTCGGTTCTTAACATCGAATATAGAAGCTCCACAAGGTTGAATTCTTCATCCCCTTTGTTTCATAAAAAATGCTAGCAAAACTTTTTCGTTCAAATGGATAATCTTTTTGTGTTCACATCATAAAATAAATTCCGCTTAGTGGCTCTCCGACTGTGAAGGTTCCCTTTTTTTCTCAATAGCGAAGATGTTTTCATAGTGAGAGTCTCTGAAATCATTTCAAAACATGTGAAGAACTGCTTTGAATTTACATCAGTTTTCATTCTTACCTGTTTTGATTTTATAATCTGGTGGGAAATGATATGAGCATATTCTCATATGCTTAGATACTGGTTTTTCCATTACCAAAACATTTTCCCAGGATTGACGTCTATTGATTTCCTCTACCTTTTCTAGTTCAAACTTTGTTTTACTAGGAAAATAATGAAGATAGTCTTCAGGATTCCTAGATCTTTTGGAAATGCATCCATATTCACAGAAATAAGTGTTTTTTACGTAATTTTTTTGATGACGATAAAAATTCATGATAAAACGAAGCAGTTTGTAGCCTTCAGCTATAAGTTGTCGGATCGAATACTCTGTTCGGATTAGTTCTAGCTAACGTCGCATAGAGTGTTTTACTCAATACACAAAACGTGAAATAACTACACAGGTTCGACAAAAATTTTTCAAAAGTGGCAAAATTTTGTGCGATTCTAACCGAGACTTTAAGAAATATCGGAACTGGCTCGAGTTCAGGGTTCCGTCAGGGAATATCTATCGATCCAGCCCCCGGCGAGTATCAGCAAACTTTCCGATTGCATTCGTCGTAATTGGCAGGAAATATCCGCAAGAAACCAGACCTACGCGATAAATCTCGCTCCGCCGTTAGCTCCCCCCTAAATCTTCTTAAATTTGGTAAAATCGTGGCGCGATCCGATCCCGGCTTCCGATATAAATAAATAGGTTTCTCCCAGAAATTACCATGCAGTCATCAGGTCGGGGTGCGGGTCTCACTGTTCGTCTAGGCCAGGGGTGATCGAATTGTCCATCCAGAGAGATTCAAGAGTCGATCGAAAGAAAAAATTGCCGATCTGGAAGTATTTTCGAAGTTTTAATTTCAAACCTAAAGATCACTTTGAACAAAGATAATACCTTCTCTTTGGACATATACAGGAAACCGACACAATCTGACATTATCATACCATCCAGCTCATACCACGGACCCTCAATGAAAAGAACTGTCTTTAATTTTTTGATACGTAGGATGTTGAACATCCCCCTTTCTCCCGAAAATTATCAAAGAGAAATGAACAATATATATCAAATAGGTGAGAATAGCCAATATAGCAGAGAATTCATTGACCAGATTATAACATCTTTAAAAAGAAAAATAACTCTCAATAAAGTTTACCCCCATTACTCAATCAAAAAACCCTTTTATAGAGGATGCAAAGAATCAATCGACCAAATCTTGACAAAATACAATTACACACTTGTGAACAATCGACATATAACATTAGGAAATATATTACTTAACAACAAGACAAAGACCAAAAAAGACGAACTAAGTGAAATATATAAGATAAATTGTTTGGATTGCCCTTTCTTTTACATCGGAATGATAACGAGAACCATGGCAAAGCGATTCAAAGAACATAAGGAAAACCAACCCAGATCAGCCCTAGGATGCCATTTATTTGAGATAAATTATAATACAAACTTGACATACTAGAAATTTTACACAAAATAACAACTACCTATTACAGGGTA
This sequence comes from Hippodamia convergens, assembly GCA_038502775.1. Classification (NCBI taxonomy): domain Eukaryota; kingdom Metazoa; phylum Arthropoda; class Insecta; order Coleoptera; family Coccinellidae; genus Hippodamia; species Hippodamia convergens. Next base: position 86,110,973 of record CM076607.1, on the reverse strand, counting down.
GGAACAGTACGAGATCATGAAAAATAGGGAAAGTCAACACTTATGGAACGAGACAACAGAATTCAACGACCGCAGTAACAGTATATTTTAATTGATAAATTCCCGCTAACTTCACATTTCCTCTGATACCCCACTCCCTTTGAAGACACACATGACAGTAGACAGCGCAATTAACCAGCTCTGATTCACGTTTACAAAAATACTATTAAACCAGCCAAGAAAAACTGTAAAATAATACCATCACTACAAGAAAACAACTCTAACCTCAAAAAATCCAAAATTTGCTATTTTCAATATAAATATTGTATACTTCCAGCTGGCCTGAGGATGGTCATCTGACCGAAATCGATAGCCAAAGAATTAAATGAAATTGTTAAGTGTGTTTCATTCATTATTCTATGAACTATGTCACTAGGTTAAATTCTTTTTCTGTCTCAATGTTGATCTTACAATTTAATTATTTTCATACATTCTGGTTTGTAAGTTCATAATGTGAAAAGAATAGAATAGTAGTTCAGTGTGAATCTAGTTGATTAGTTTAAAAAGGGTTACAGTTCACAGAATCTGGATGCCCGGATCTACGGTTTTTTTCTGACCGGGTGAATATTCATGATGGCGCCCCCCCTCTAAATTTTGGTATGATAATTGAAAGCTTTGAAAATGTATATCTACACTACTAGAATTAATTAAAGGTTCAAAATGAAATCGAAATTTCTTGATCAATTTTCAGCAGGCTATAACTTCGAGAGGAATAGTCGTACAAAATGAAAACAAAAAAGAAATTGTTGCCCGGGCCATCTTGTTTTTGGATGATTATTTTCTTATAATATTCAAACACTTCGCTAATTAAGCTTCGATCCCTTTTTTTTCAAATCTTGATACTCTACTCATCATCGAGATATTGACTCTCAAATAGAAAGGGATCCTTTTGTCCTTGACTATCGATATCTCAGCAATCTGTAATTACTCAAAAAGTTGGGTTCCGAGAACCTGAATGATTTTCCTTCAAAGAAAAAATTTGCAAAGAAAAGAGAGGGTCTGGTTTCGGAAAATCGAGCGCTGGATCAAACAAAACCTGAGAATGTTAAGTGGCCTTTTACAGTTTAATGTGTTTACATAAACTCTACTAAAAGCCAATTCAAACTATCCAGCCGTTTTTCGTTTCACTAGATCACGTTTGTTGCTCTGAGAAGTTCATTACCTTTTAAACATGAGAAAGAAAGTTTTTCCGAGCTCTTGCACAATTTAATTGCAGATGTTGCTCGAATATTCAAAAAAGAAATATTAAAAAAAAAAATTCAAACAGTTTTTATTTTCATTTTTGTTTTTTAAAAAAACTATAGAAATTCGAAAAACCACCGCCCACTAATTTTTAATGCATTAATTTTTCAAACTGATCTTTCGTCAATAATCTGGATTTCGTCGTTTTTCACTCGCTTTTCAAGGACTGCTTTTGTAAACTTTTCGTGAATACATAGAAAATCGTTTGATCAAACAGATATTTTCTCTCAAAATCTTCATGCTTTAAAAAAACACACAACTAACAAAGAGGCGAAAATCAGACCGCTCAACCTCCACGTGGTATGTTTGCGTTGGATAACGCTAATTCCGGCGGGAATCATTTTCTTAAAATTTAAATTTTTTTTACTTTTTCGAAAATGAAAGCAATATTTCCAATGAAATTTTGGGAAAAGTTTGGAAAAAAAAGAAAATGGACAATAATTATCGAAATATGAGAGGCAGAAATCCAAATCAAAGGAGACGCCTAAAAAAACCGCCAATAAAACGATCATCTTGTAACGATTGAAAATAATGCCGTCACGAATGGGGTGTATTATGAATGGGTGGCTTCTTTAGGGGCGAGTTGAGTACTTTTGGGGTAAACGAAATTCATGGAATCATCGTCACCGGAAACTTTCTATGATCTTTGTTCTAATAGAAAGTGCTCAACAGGAAGTTAAAAATTCATAAAAAACCTCTGCCGATTACATAATAGCTGAGTCGATTGGAAATCGGGAAATTGTTTTGAATCCAATTCTTTCTTTCTTCCAGGGGGTGGGGACAAGCGCCGCGCTGTTCCATTATTAAAACAATCAAAGACTCATAATTTAAAAATTTTACAGGGCTCACAGAACACAGATAGGGTAAAACCCGGATAGATGCCCCATTTTCAAAATACCTAATTCTCAAACTCTCTACTAGGAATTAATGGTGTAAGAATGAGCCACTGTCACTCACAACCTCATCAGTTGATAACGAAATATGGTACAGTGAAGACGCCTTTTGCAAGTGTATGTGATTATCTCGGCAACGAACTTCGAAAACATGCGAGAGTTTCGAAGGCTAGGTAGTATTTTCCGTTGTAGAACTTTTGAAGTAGTTATAAATTCGATCATATTTTTTATTATATCAATAAACTGGTTCATTAAGTGTGCATCTAAGTATGACCAGTTGTTTTCTCGTTTTTAATTTGTGAAAAAAATGTATGGGCATCTATCTCTACCAAAAAAGATAGGTGCCCTGAGTTTCGAGGGATAGAAGCCCTTAGGGCCAAATATATCTCTATTCAACCCATACCCTTGTATAGTCTGAGTATTAATTCTTTTAAATATTTTTAGTGTTCTGTTATAGTTTGTGTACCGATCTGAAGTCTTTACTGATTGTAGCAAAACCATTCCGCGGAAGTATGAGAGGATAGAAGGAGTACAAGGTCAAGTTTGCTCTTGGACCACAGAACAACTCGAAGCAGCTTTCGATCAGACAGAACATTACGAATGCGTTATGCCACTGAAATATGAAAATATGAATGAAAATACAAAGTCTCCATCCGACTGGATTCAGTGTATCACAACTGGCTTCATGAAACCTGTACACTTTATCGGAACTACTGCTCAACTGGAAAACTTAAAGAACTATCTGACTAATTTCCTCTTCGTTGTGTTGTTTTATTTTAAAAAGAGTTTTTATATTTCTGTTGAAACCTATTTGGTATTTAATATTTTTTAACAACAATGAAAAATTCGTATACCTATTTGTGGATACTTACCTGATATTTTATGATATAGAGAATTTATATTTTCGTTCAATAAATGCTTTCGAAATTTCATTAAGTGGGCTGATTAAAGTTTTATTACGATCAAAACAGACATAACGATAATAGATTTCATCGAATGTGGCTTTGTAAATGGATCACACAATATGACTGCCCGGATTAAAGGCATCTATCCTTCTCAGTATTTTCACAGTACCTACATATCTGTAGGCATCTATCCCCAGAAACATTGTTCCACAGCGGTAGAGCTCTTTCTTCTGATTTCAAATATATACACCTTATTGAGAGTATCTCTGGCAGTTTTCTATAAATATAGATATTTTCTTCTAAATCAAAGGAAACGTGGATAATGACACCTGATATTTATATTATTTATTTATTAACTGAGAGTTCAATTAGGGATTCAAATGACTCCTATTCACCTCTAGACAGAGTCGATGTCTTTTTTTTAAAGATTTTGAAGATTTTCCTCAACATTTATGGAATATATTGAGGTTCTCAATTCTTTTATTCTGAATTTGATTTCTTCAATATTTTGCGGACGGGCATTTTATATCACAAATAACCCCATAAAAAAGTGTACAATGATGTTGAGAAGGGACTATCATTAGACCATGGAATGGAATTTCGATATAAATAAATCACAGCATTCTCGAGAGGCATTCTACAGCTGCCTAAGATTTATCCAAAAAAAACAATAATTTTCAGAAACTGTCGTAAAAGCCTCAATGAACTATGTATATATAAATATTTGATATCAGAAGAAAGAGCTCTACCGATTAGGAAAATAAAATACGGGGTCTGCCATTTGAAAAACAATTCACTCAGAATTTTTAGGAGCCTTTTTGCAATTCTTAGTACTGAATTCTGAATGCCCATAAAATATACTGCAAATTTCCCCATTTGAACTTTTGTGTACTACCAATATTAAGTGAGATAGCTATTGAGTAATATATAAACAATCACCCTGTACATTTCATTGCAATTAAATTTTTTGTTTATTTTGTATTTTTTTTGTATTTCACCTTATATATTTCCTTTGAGAAAAAAACAACTTTATTCATCTCTAAGGCGGAACAATGTTATCTAATTTCCAAATGCCACAATCAGTTCCACCACCAGATTCCTTTCGCTCTTTAGTTTCTGGGATAGTAAATGATTCTAAACACTTCTTGGCCAACATTCAAAAAGTTAACAGCTGTTTCCAGACGAAAACGTTCGGCGCAACACATACTCTACACGACAATTTTATGTCCACTTTCAAGGTATTATACCCAGGCTGTCCAACACGAGGCCTAATTTTTTGTGGCCCGCAGAGGGATGCGAAAAAACCTCTTCCTGATGGATTGTGCCATCAAAATGGCATTACAGTTTAGTGAAACAAAAATGCCGAAAAATTCGAAGCAGTCTCTGTATCGCATCAAACGATTGCAAGACGAGTTAGACCATATTGATGAATATAAGTTTAATAAATAGTTTCAGGCTTTCACGACCGGATATATTGACATTAAGAGAGTCTTCCGGGCTTATTGGCCGTGGTCTATTAGGAATTATTTCACCTAACGTTTCGCCCACAACTGCGGTAGGCATCTTCAGAGGATTCTTGGTCTTAGATTGTAACTCGACCGCTGAATTTCCGAAAGTGATGCTGGATTCGATCCGTTGGTTCCACTTATACTCTGATCATTGGCGGGAGAAGGTAATGGGTTTACGCGCGCGATGTTGATTGGTCCATCGCTTCCACTTCGTATTGGCTTGATTTTAGTCTTTTCCAACACCGGCAACCATGCGCTATGTACCAAAGGAGTTTCTTCCCTTCTGTTCATATTGTTCTTATGTTTATATATCTCAATGGCTTCCATGTTCATCCTAGGATAGAAACTTTTGATGTTTGAAATAGCTTCTGCCTTTGAGAAAACAATATTGTGTCCATCTGTCAGAGCATGTTCCGCTAGTGCGGATTTTTCTGTCTGATTGAGTCGACAGCATCGTTCATGCTCCTTGATTCTCGTATTGATACTTCTCTTCGTTGTACCAATGTAGACTTTGCCGCAGTCACAAGGTATCCTGTAAATACCGGGTTGAGAGAGTGGGTCGACTTTGTCTTTGGTAGTTCTGATCATTTGGCCAAGTTTTTGAGTTGGCTTATAGACAGTCTCTATATTGTGGCCCTTTAGTATTCTACCGATAGAATTGGACAGCCCTGTATTATACCATAATAGTTAATTATAATATTAAAGTTGCTTTTTTTTGAGGCAGTACGAAGTCTGCCGGGTCAGCTAGTATTTTTATACAAACTCAAACCGTCACCTCCCGGGCCAATAAGCCTCTCGCCGAAATTAGCATGCAGTCATCAAGTCTGGGCCACGGTTCGGGGTCCGGCAAGGAAACGGACGGGAATAAGGCTTTTCCAGGGCCATTCTTGCCGGCCATTCATCTCCGGTTTTCAGCCATTAGCCGCTATCGCTTAGGCCGGCGTAATGGACCGTGCTTTGACTGATGCACATTTCTGAAATCCTGAAAGCCGAAACACACCCCTATCGGAGTGCTCTTATATACGTGCCCCCCTTATTCCACATATGATCTAATCTTTATACAGAAGCGATATATTTCGATAAGGGTTGCCGGGCGGGGTTAGGAGAGGGCTTCTGGATGAGAGATGTCTCAGGAAATGTATTACGAGATAGCGTATCCTGGGTGATGCTGATGCTGGGGATCACTTCAGGTGTTCGTCGGTTCGGTTTATGACGCGTTTTCTAATGTTTTTGACAAGCTGGAGACATGTTTTCGAAATAATGAGATTTTTATTTCCCGGGAATGTGATTGGTGAGGAGGATGAAGACCCGGATTTGGAAATAAGAATGTTAAATAAATGTGAACAATATAAATACCTTGGCAGTATAATTTCAAACGAAGGAACAACAAAGAGGGATATTAAACACAAAATTCAACAAGGTCAGAAAACTGTTAAGATACTGAATTCACTTCTTTGGTCTAATCAAATCTCTTTAAAGAACAAATTAACCTTGTACAAATCCATAGTAGAACCTATTCTAACTTATGGTTCGGAGTGTTGGCAAATGACCAAGATAATAAAAGAAAACATAGATACCGTTGAAATGGATTATTTGAGGAGGTCATGTCGAATATCCAGAATTGAACATATAACGAATGATGAAATAAGACGAAGGACAAACAGAATACTAAGAACATCCGAAAGAATAGAAACCCGACAGTTGATATGGTATGGTCACGTGCAACGAATGGATGATAATAGATGGCCGAAACGAGCATTCCAGTACAATATAAACAGAAAACAAAAACGAGGAAGACCTGCTACAACTTGGTTGAAGAATGTTTTTGAAATTATGAGGGATAGAGCAATTCATGAGGATGATTGGAGAAATCGACAAGTATGGAGATCGAAATGCGAGATGCGGCAGAAGCTGTAGGATCCTCGCTTATATATATATATATATATATATATATATATATATATATATATATATATATATATATGTTCAGGGTGATTCACTTATCTTGGTAACCCCAATTTTCTCGAAAACGTCCGAATATTTTTTCATTCTATGAATGGCGTTTTGAATAAGTCAATGTCGACTTGAGATGTGCATGAAAATATACGAAATAAATAAAGACGCTAGGCGTCGCGGCGCTATTAGAAATTTTTTCTCCAGAGACATAACATTTTTATCATGTCATTCGAAAGATAATTCCACAATTTTTGTTAATTTCTAACCGTCAGCGATCTGCAGCGTGTTTTATGTTGATTCTATTCCATTAATTTTTTTTCTGTATTGTGGTAGTATGCTTTGATTTGAAGACATAGATATGATTGTGTGCCTTGAATTCGAGAAGGCTAGTTTTCTAAACATTCTGCCTCTTTAAATAGGATCAAATATGTGGATACAGCAAGATGGGGCTCCATGCTACAACGCTGCCATTGTATAGAGATATTGAGATTGAGAATTCGAAAATGAATGGACTTATATAATGAAATAGGGAGATGATATAACTTGTGTATGGATGATAATGGCTAGATGACCTAGATTTGATTTTGTTTCGTAAAGTTACGGAGACTCTGTAACAAACTATTTTTCTATTATTCCATTCATTAAATATCATATATCTTAAATCAATAAACATTTTATTTAATAACAAACGAAACATTTCGAATCCATTATGATCCATACATAAGTATATCATTCCCCTTTTTCATTATAAGTTACTTTGGTTAAAATATAAGGGTCTACTTGGGCACATGCGTTCCTTATCTTCATTTTCAAATAGTCCAATTTATTAGAATCAGTTCGGTATACCATATATTTAAGGGGACCCCTCAGAAAGTAATCCATGAGAGTTAGGTCTGGCGATATCTGATGGGTCCATTGGTTTCAATCCATTTATTTTCGAATTCTTGATTTAAATATCTCTTGACAATGGCGTATGTGGCATGAAACCCCATCTTGCTGTAGCCACATATTTTATCTTATTTGAAGGAGCACATTGACTAAAAAACTAGCCTTCTTGAATTCAAATCACAAAATCACATCTATGTCTCCAAATAAAGGCATACTACCACAATACAGAAAAAAATAAATTGAATAGAATCAACACAAAACACCCTGCAGATCGCTAACGGTTAGAAATGGATAAAAATTGTATTCGAAAAAATTCAGAATGAAATTATCTTTCGAATGACATGATAAAAAACGTTTGTCCCTGGAGTAAAACTTTTTGATAGCGCTGCGACGCCTGGCGTCTTTATTTATTCCGCAGAGTTTTTTGCGCATCTCAAGTCGACATTGACTTGTTCAAAACGCCATTCACAGAATGAAAAAATATTCGGACGTCTTCGAGAAAATTGGGGTTACCAAGATAAGTGAATCACCCTGTACGAGTTGGGCAAAATTGTTGGTACATGAATATGAATGGCACATTACGGTCCTCTTTTTTAGGGTATTCGAGTTATTGCCCAAAATGGAAATATGGGCGATTTTAACTTAAGTTATTTTCTCCGTCGCTATTTGTGCTAGAATGTTCAAATGAAAATATCATATACAGAAACTTTTTTCGTAGCAATCCAGTAGCGTACTATGTTCTTCCCCAAGAAGTTTCCTTGCTGAGCTATAACATAAAGTTGTCTTTTTTCTTATGGAAACAATAGTTTGATATGGCTTAGAAAGAAGCGCCATTTTTTTCCCGTTTCAGAAATATATCATACATGGCCCTCAGATTCATTCAGTTATCATGAAAAATATAGTTTGTGTGTGAAATTTTAATTATGTATTGACTAATGAGTAGGCTGAATCACAGAATAACATGTTTCTAGGCATGATGTCATTATTATTAAGCGATTGAATACTTGATTCAATTCTCCGTTTGATCTCTGTTCAGAATAAATGTCAATTCGAAGTTATTATTGTCGCTAAAATAAAACATTCAAACATATCAGATTCTCGTAGTTTTCGAACATTTCCATATTGTCGGCAATAATGACTTCGAATTCTAATAAATGACAGTTGTTCGAACAGATGCAGTGGCGTAGCGAGATTAACTCGCACCCGGGGCACCGAATAATTTTAGCGTCACCCCTTATAAATTCATAAAGACATATAATATTTATGTGAAATATACCTACTCGTAAAATACCAGATGAATGAAGTAAGATGAAAAAAAATCTTATGGCGAGTTTCATCAAACTTTGTTTGCTAGATTAAGAACTGTCAATTGGATTAGTGCCACCGAGATTCGTTGAAATTTGAAATGAAGTGATTCCATTGGTTCCAATTTACGTTATTAAAGTTTTATGATGCTCACCATTGGACTCAAGCAAGGCTTTAAATTTCAGACAAAAAGTGGAGTAGAGAAAACAAGAATAGATAAAAGAAGTAAATGATCATTCATCTATATATCTATGAGGAAAATTTAAAAAAACGCGGTTTTAAAATTATGAAGAAGGTAATATTGATTATCTTCAAGAATATAAGAATTTAATGATGATAGAAATATACGACTAGATATGTATCTTATAACATATTACTTTGTATGAATTTTCATTGCCTTTGATGAATTGAATTCATCAAAAATGTCATCAAAGTTTCTCATTTCAAAATTTTCTCTTTCATCTCTTAAAAATAGCAGGTCACTTGTCTTGTCCCATCGTTGATCGTAGATATGTCAGAAGTAATTTTAATTCATCGTGCAGCTAGCAATAATTAAAACTGAGAGAGTCAGGAGTATTTGAAGTGAAACACTCAGGTTTGGAAAAGCATCTTCTCCATACGAGATTATAAAATTCAGGAATTCCAAAGGAATTCAATTCCATGTGAAATCAACTTACAACATCTGTTGTGGAAGCTACAAGAAAAGGCTGAACGATTGGCGCTCTTCGCGATGATCACTGCTCCCTTTTATTGTTACTTTATTCCGTTTCTTTGTTAATTTTCGGAATAATTCACATTGTCGCTCATTAAATAAATTAATCAATAAATTTATTTTCTTGTGCGGAGTTACATTTTGCAATCACCTAGGGCTCGTTCCTTTTGAGGATCACAACGCTCAAAATCGTTCAATTGGACCGCTAAAGAAGCATTTTGACCGTTGTGATCGCCAAGTGGAACGGGCCCATAATGTGTTGAAGAATTCTATTTCGCTGAAATCAGTATTATGAGATTCACCCACATTTTTACAAATCTCTTCAAGATCCCTGTCAACATTATCGTGGTTTTAAATTTTCAATATCTAGTAAAAATCCAAATTTGATATGATGATTACTTAATAGTGAACATATTTCTTGTTGAAGACGATCATCTCTAACAAATTACTAATTCTTCTACGATCAATTCTCCTGAAGATTTCAAATAAGAAATAAACTAAATTAAAAGTAAGTAGATTTTGTAATAGAATTGTAGCTCATCTTCTGTTGTCACTTGTAGTTGTATCTTCTGCTAGTTTTTCTAAGTGTTCTAAAATACATCTAGCTCATCGGCAATAACCCTAACTGCTTATATTCTGGAGCCCCATTTTGTTACAGATTAAGTTTTTTCACAGGATTTTTTTTAATTTTTCCATCGAAACGTTGAACGAGTCGAAAACCAATATGTACAGATATGTTTCACATTATTTCGAAATATGTCACTACGATGTTTTACATTATTCCAAAATATGTCACAACGATTGACTCTTTAACTGCATTAACTCCTACTAAATTCAGTTTTTTTGTTTGGGGAACCATTTCGCGGCCCCTATATGAGTAGCGCAAGGGGGATGATGCCCCCCTTGCCCCCCCCCCCTCCCGCTCGCTACGCCAATGAACAGATATCAAACCACGGAGAATTTAAGAAGTAGGTGTTCAATGGCAAAATAATAATGACACCATGTGTAGAGATATTATTCTGTGATTCAGCCTAATTACTCAATAATTAAAATGTCAAACACAAACTATATTTTTCATGACATCTGAATGAATCTGAGGGCGATGTATGATATACGAGAAAAAATGGCGATTCTTTCTAAGCCATTTCAAACAATTGTTTCCATGAGAAAAAGCATAACTTTATGGTATAGCTCAGCAAGGAAACCTCTTGGGAAAAAACAAAGTACGCTTCTGGATTGCTGTGAAAAAAGTGTCTCTATAATGTTTTCATTTCAACATCCTAGCAGAAACAGGAAAGGAGAGAATGGCCAAAGTTGAAATCGCCCAAATTTCAATTTTGTCCTATAACTCGAAAACAAAAGAAGATAGAGAAATGCATTCGATGGATGGCATTATCAGTTTCTCTAAAAAAGACCACAGTAACGTGTCATTCGTTTTCCTCAATCTCTCGCGGTTAAAAAGTTGTAGTTCAAGTATCACCAATTTTGTCTTCCCTGTACAGGTTGGGCATATTCGATGTTTTAGGACTACAAATTTTGAACCAGAGGAGATATACAAAATCTGATACCCCATTCCCGATCTCTTCTTCGGAGAAACTTAAAATAGAAGTATTTATTTTTGGCTACCTTCTTTTGTTAGTTTCTCCGAAAAAGAGATCGAGAATGGGGTATCAGATTTTGTCTATCTCGTCTGGTTCAAAAGGATTAGTGCTAAAATATCGAAATATGCCCACCCTGTACATAGTGTATGGTGAAACTACTTGGAATCAAAATTAGATTTCCGCCTCTTTCTATATCATTTCTGCTTAAAATCCACCTCAAAAGACCCCGTCCTCTTCCCGCCGCAGTTTTCAATTTCGGCTTGGCGTTCCTTGAAATATTCCCTGAGATGAAAGCTCCTTTCCTGAACGCGGCCTTTTCGGTCCGATCTCCTCAGGAAACGCCATTGGTCATCCGGCATATCGGCCCCAGGGGCCGGTTGACGTGTCGTCCGAGCGGGCCTTGCGATGCGGAAATTGTGTCCAGTGCTGCCCTCTAGCTTCCTGTTCCGTTCCTTCTGCCGCTCCGCTCTGATTCATTACCCTTATCACGGCGGACCCGCGTTAAATATCTTTCCCTTCCAGGCGACCCTGATGGGTCCCTTTTCCCGCATACGACCTTTTTGAATACCGATAAATTTTTTCGCATCGGAAAATTGCTATGAAGGGTCAGGAAGCGTGGCGCTACGGGAGTTTTGGAGTGCGTTTAGGGGTTTTGGGTGTCGAAAGACGGATTGGATGCAGATGCTGGACTGCGTTATTGGGAGCGATCGTCGTGGACGATGCGATTTATGTCTGATTTCGATGTTTCAGTAATGCATTTCCTAAATTAAAAGACATAAAAAAATAATAGGGTTAAACAGAGAGACATAACGCGGCGGGAGAGATGACGCAACTGGATAAATCGCGAACTATACACAATTACCGTTGTTCGAAGTGAGAGGTCAGATGAAACCAGGCTTAGACATTGAGATAGTTCTATTAATTCAATATTAAACTCAACGTTTACAAGGATACAGCAATCCAAATTGATTTCGAGAGCTTCGATATTCGAACAGAAAAACAGAATGTTCAATAATGAATCATTAGAGTAGGCTGTGTAATGAAAGTGAGATCAGACCTTAGAGGAGATTTGTGTATAAAAACCTTAATAGTTTAAGTCTGTTCTCCATTAAGATCATTAGAATGTGAGGATATCATGATTGAGTAATAAATTTCTATAATCTATAACGTTGGTCAATAGGAGAAGGTTAATTAATCAATTGATACAACAGTTACAGTGACAAACTGCTGTTATTAAGCAGAATTTGCGTTCATCAGAAAAAAAGAAGATACAATTGAAAAATATGAAGATTATAACATGAGAGGACTATGTACGAATTAAAATCACTAATCCATTGGTTTTGAGAAAGCAGAAGACTTGAGAGCTTTCTTGTTAAATGGTTCAGATGATTGAAATTAAGAATTTCTTACTTGTAATGAGGAGATCATACCAGTTGAATGGTTTTACCAATATTTGAGGAGACCGATCAAGGTGAAGCAGGTGTGGCTGTCAATCAGGTTCAATGTCTAAACTACTTCATCGTTTAAATACTGCAGAGAAGTTCACTTGGTTTTATTGAGAGAGAAGGTTCCATGATTCACCTTTACGTTTGAGGATTATTCATTCCTCTGAAACTCAAAAACAATTATTAGCAAGTGTTATGAGAACTGAATAGTTGAGAAATGAGATGAACTGATTAAGAGGATGAGATGCACATGAGAATATAATAAATCAGTATTTATTACCACAGAGAAACATGAGAATTTTCATTCTTGAAGCAAGTAATCAATTCCATGTGAGGAGTCTAGAGACATCTGAAAAATCTATGAGAACTTCAAAAATATACCAAAATATATATCTTAGAGGATTCAAATTCATTAGTTTAACGCAATAGAGATCATATTCGAATAAAATGTGAGAGGATAACCAATATTTTTTTAGATTTTCACGATCTGAAACGTTGACAAATTTCCAAACTTTATAAAAAGCAGAAAATAACATGAAAACTGCAACAATTAATGATTCTGAGAATTCACCTATCGTTTTGATTACTTACTTTAAGCAATGAAAGACATGAACAGTGATTATGCGAGGTGACCATTTGAAAATTCTAATTTACAAGATTAGCACAATTGGAGGTCTATTCACATCAGGCAGAGCTAGATTACAAAAGAGGACGATTAATTGATTCACGTAATGAACATGAGTTGATCTGTCAGCTGATTTATACATAGAGGAGGTTAATTTGATGCGAGCAGTCGAGATTTATTACTTTCTGATGACAATAGCTATATACAATATCTACTATCACAAATTGAAACAATTAAATATGAGGACAAGAATATGTACAATTATGATCAATTCGTCAAAAACAACATTCATGAGAGTTTTTCGTTCTTTGTTAACTTATCTTGTTATAACGATGCTAGGTAAAGGAAGTGACTATCTCTCGATTTTTTCCAACGTTCGAAGTCCTGAATCTTCTGGAAGACGCTGCAGTAAGAGGTGAAGGTTGTATTCTTCTAAATAGAAGCGTTGAGGGTCCAACTTCCTCCTAGGTGCAGGTACTGAAAGATTTAAAGATTAAGCTTCCCGCAAAGAGGTTTCAGAAGTCTAGATCCCTCCAAAGAAGTTTTCGGAGGCTTAGCACTCTTCAAAAGATTGTTGCCGGAGACTTATCTCCCTCCAAAAAGTGCTGAGGACTTTGCTCCCTCCAAATAAGTGCCGAAGTCTTAGCTTCCTCCAAATAGGCAATCTCAACAATTGCCTAAGTCAAACTATTTCAATCCAGAATAAAGGAATAAATTATTGCCTTTTCCGGTGCAGCGCCAGAACAGCGGAATACCAGAGAGGGGATCTTTCGTCTAGCGTCTGAGGTGGCACGTTCTCGACTGACCTCGCGATCACGTACTACTCGATGTCGTGTTCTCGATCCGAGACGATCCGGAAACTCCCAAGATTTGAATTTGGTAAAATGAACCGTTACAAGTAGATGCGGATGAGGTCTGAGGGGTGCAATGCTCAATTTTCAAAAACTCGTATGAATGCCTTTCGATAATTTTTCAAAATCAATTCTTCTATTTAGAAAACCTAATAATTTCACAAATCTACGTATTTTGAAAGAAATTCACTACTTTCTTATGGGATTATTCTAAATTATCCTTGTTTTCCTAGGGTGGTATTTCGCCGCCAGAGGGAGTTTAGATTTTTGGATTCGCCAATATTCAATTTCTGATAGTCCTCCCTCATCAACTGAAAATAATAGTTCTAATGTTTCACCTATCTACTATTTCACAATCATTATTCTGTGTTCGTAGGCCTAATGTATTCGAAGAGATATTATCTCTATGTTTATGAATCTGACCACGGTCGTGACATTCTCGATATATTCATGGAACACAGACCCGATACCCATTCCGAATAAAAACCGCTAGAATCATATTCCGCCGAATGCCGCCCGATATCCAATCCGCCCACGGAAGAAAATGAAGCGGAAATTGACGTGCAGAACGCACATATGTCCCTCCGTAATCACGCGGCTCGGTCCCCCCTTTTCCATTTTCCTCTCTGAATGCAACGGCGGTTCGAAAACTTCATCGCGAAAACGCTTAATCGAAAAATCTGCATTCTTGTCCCCGTCGTCCGGCCTGCGAAAAAGCGGAAGGTCGGGGGGGGCGAAGGGGGGGGCGAGGACAGCAGATGAATGCCGCTTAGCTGATAAAAAAGGAATTAAAGAACGAGAGCGAAAAAATGAATTTCTCTGTTTTTGACAGGCCCTTAATCGCGCACACGAGATACGCCGCATTAAAGGGGCACTCGTTTCTCTATAATTAAAGCCCGGTGGCGTGCTGGGTTCCGCAAAGCCCTTCGTATTCGCAAAGCCCCCGGGCACATTGTCCCCGGCCGGGGGAAGAAAATATTTTGATAAAATTAAATAAATGTTGAGTAGAGCGTTTACGCGCGTTGATGCTGTTTAATCGTCACACACAGAGAAATAAACAAAGAAGAAGTACGGCTCGGTGCTTGAAGAAATGGGGTTACAGTTATTTTATGCCTCATTGACGACGTTTTTTATTGGTTGCGTAATGTTTTGCCGGACGTCAAAATGACTCTTATTTGCGTAGATTTTCTAGGCCCATTTACACCAATATGCAACTTAACCTAACTTAGAAATTTTATGATTATATGACAACGTTCTCTTGTGTTAATAGTTATATTGATCAACAGTTTTTTATTGTCTTTGATGGTTTCATACCAAACATTGAAGCAATCTTTAATTTTTTCATAGATATAATAATAGTATAACAAGAACAAGTTGCAGAATGAGCTCATATTCCAAGACGA
This sequence comes from Hippodamia convergens, assembly GCA_038502775.1. Taxonomy (NCBI): domain Eukaryota; kingdom Metazoa; phylum Arthropoda; class Insecta; order Coleoptera; family Coccinellidae; genus Hippodamia; species Hippodamia convergens. The sequence continues at coordinate 86,095,600 of CM076607.1, read as the reverse complement.
ATGCCAAGAGAAGCGACGAAGGATCGAGTTTTCGAAAGCATGAGTGTTGGAATTGCCTTCTGCAACGAATATTAGACGATATTTTTTCTATTTCAGTAAAGTTTTGTGACATACTCTCGAAATTCAGATTACTAACTTTTGAATCGCATATTGGCAGAATCTTAAGTAATTTGACAGATTACGCAATTTACATTGTTTTGATTTGAAAATTGAGGGGATCTGAGGTCAGTACTGACAACCACAAAACGAAAAATACAGATCAGGAAAACACAATTGAAAACATCACAGTTTTTATAGTAAATTCGAACAGTTGGGTTCTCTCCCACAGTCTCTGAAACAAGAAACAATTAGAAAATTTTTTTTTAATATAAGAAAGGGCCCCTGCGTAAAAATTTCAACACTAATTTGTCAGGGGCCAAAACTTTACGATAAGAAATTGTTGCCTAACAATGAACAAAAAAAAAAAACAAAACACTTTGAAATCTTAAGCGTAACGTTTCTTTTTCTTTTTGTTCATTGTAAGGGAACAATTTCTTTTCATAAAATTTTGGCCCTGACTAATTAGTGTTAAAATTTTTACGCTGCGGCCTTTCTTATATTATTAAAAATATTTTTCTAATTGTTTTTTGTTTCAGAAACTGGGAGAGAAAACCCAGATTAGGTTTTCAGGAAAATGCAGAGACCTCCGAAACAATATTTCAATCAATATCCATTTGACAACACTGAAAATAAAAAGCAATGAACAAGACAGTTACCTGATACGAGTTTCAAAACTAACGTTTCCACTTTCTTTGGTAACGATAAGAATGAACATTGAAGATTATTTCCGCTGTATTCTCGTCCATGGTGTATATACTCTGATATGTTTCGCAGGAAATTGGACAAATAAAATTCAGATTTTTATATAACTTGTCGACGTTTCGGAACCGCTGGTTCCTTTTTCAAGACTAGAAATTTAAATTTATTTTAGTAAAATCGAATACACGAACTAATCTTACCAATTACCTCGTTATATATGAAAGATCTTAAAATCAATAAACATAATACTGGATCAACATTGAAGCATGAGATTTCTCAACATCAAGAACAAAAGTCACCATCATTCGTTATACGTGAATAAGACAATTAATCAGTCAATCTTTGGTAAATGTCAATCAGTAAAAACGCACAGAGTATTATATGTCGCAGAAACATTTTACAAACTAACAAACATATGGTCTCATGCTTTCTCAATTAACCCTGCCAATTAGGCAACAAACAAAACACACACAAGTAAGCTGAATAGACAAATTAAATTAAATTACTCATTAGTTAGTTCTCATTATTCTAGAAACAGCGCAGTCATAACATTTACTTAGATTATTTGTGTCTTCTCTAAAATTAACAGAGTTGTTTTTTCTTATGAATATCATTTCACTAATCAGTCTTTTTGAATAAGTCCGTTCCCTGTCTAAAATCTTCACGTTGTTAAAATTGAATTTATGTCCCTCCTCCTTTATGTGTTGAGTCAAGGCTGTTTTATTTTCTCTATCACTTTGTATATTTGCTGCATCCTTTTTATGTTGTTTTAATCTTTCTCCCAAGTATTGTTTGGTTTGTCCCACATATACTTTTTCACAATTCGAGCAGGCAATCTCATATACAACCCCCGATTGTTTCTCTGGAGGAATCTTGTCCTTAATTCCACTGAAGAATATTTTGTTGTTATCAATGATGTTGTAGAAAGCCACCGTGAATCCAAACTGTCTGAACACATCACATAGTTTGTATGACAAATCAGGGTAAAATACCAGTCGGCAAAATTTTTTGTTCTCCGCAGGTGGTCTTCGTTGTGCACTTGCTTCATTTGTAAGGTTCTGTTTATTTAAAAAGTTGTTAATTGTTCTTCTGATGTAATATATGGGGTAATTATTGTTTAAAAGCATGTTGGTTACTTTTTGGATGTTCTTTTTTCTGAATCTTGTGTGGCTCAGCATTAACGCTCTATTGATCAAATTCGTAGCGACATTCTTTTTCTGTTGGGCACTATGGTTGGATAGAAAATTTAGGCACCTTCCTGAGTATGATGTTTTACAGTACCAATCAGTTATTAATTTATCATTATCTCTTGATATCAAGATATCTAGGAAAGGGATGCTTCCGTTATTCTCTCTTTCTATTGTAAATTTAAGTTTTTCATGGAAGGAGTTAAAAATATTAAGAGTCGATTCAATCTTTTCTTTTGGCAAGAGTAGCAAAGTATCATCCACATATATTTTCATCAATGGTACTACAAAATCTAATCTTACACTTACATATTCAAAAATTTCAAGCATCACTAGTTCAGCCATGTCAGGGCTAGAGGGAGACCCCATTGCCGTTCCATCTAATTGTTTATAAGTTTTTTTATCAAATGTGAAATATGCTGTGTCAAACATTAACTCTATTAATTCGGTAAATTTATCTCTATCTAGTTCAGTGAAGCACTTTATGTAGTTCCATCTTTTTATAATTAGTCGGGTCACCAATGCTTTTGGTATATTTGTGAAGAGGGATATAACGTCAAGGGACACAAGCTCATAGTTACTTGGAACTTGAATGGTTTTCAGTTCTTCTACTAAAGTGAACGAGTTTCTCACTTTAAATCTTGATGAGGAAAATACTTTGTTTAGGATTTCGTGTAGAAACAATCCTGCATTGTAGCTAGGAGAACCTATGCAGCTGACTATTGGCCTGAAACTGATTGTTGGCTTATGAGTTTTTCTTAAGCAGTATAGTTGTGGTGGTGTGCTATTGTGTCTAATTAGATGTTTATACTGTGCCTCGCTGATTAAGTCTTCATCTTTAAGTGCTTTAAAGAACTTGTTAACTTTTTCTTGGAATCTTTTTGTCGGGTCACTACTTAGAATTTGGTATGTAGTGTTATCATTCAATAATCCATTCAACAATCCATCAACTTCCTTGAGAACACGTTGCAAACATCTCTCGACAACCACAGTTGGAGAACCATAAAACAATACACAGAAAGAAGATCAGAGCGTTCCTTCCTGAAAACAAAGAGAATTAACAGACAAAAACTAAAAAGGTTAGAAGAACAACAAAGACAACCTATCACAATAACCGAAAGTAATAAATTCCTCCTGAACTATACTAATATAGAGATCCCAACAGAAGCCCGAATTGTTCTAAGTATGGGCCCAAAGCATGGCATTGTTCCAAAAAAGGTCCCAGTTTTGGATGTAATAAAAGACGTCGAAAGTTTTGTACATAACCTAACAGTTGAAGAGGATGAGAAAAACACAATCAGATCGAGATGTATGAGAATACTATTAAATTTCATCGACAAACCAATAAACTCAGATCCCTTAGGAAAATACTACAAAACAACATCTAAATTTATAAAAGACAACCCAAATATCATCATAAGTAGATCAGATAAAGGCAACACTACAGTCGTGATGTATAAAGAAGAGTATATTGAAGAAGTAACTAAACTATTGAATGATAACACTACATACCAAATTCTAAGTAGTGACCCGACAAAAAGATTCCAAGAAAAAGTTAACAAGTTCTTTAAAGCACTTAAAGATGAAGACTTAATCAGCGAGGCACAGTATAAACATCTAATTAGACACAATAGCACACCACCACAACTATACTGCTTAAGAAAAACTCATAAGCCAACAATCAGTTTCAGGCCAATAGTCAGCTGCATAGGTTCTCCTAGCTACAATGCAGGATTGTTTCTACACGAAATCCTAAACAAAGTATTTTCCTCATCAAGATTTAAAGTGAGAAACTCGTTCACTTTAGTAGAAGAACTGAAAACCATTCAAGTTCCAAGTAACTATGAGCTTGTGTCCCTTGACGTTATATCCCTCTTCACAAATATACCAAAAGCATTGGTGACCCGACTAATTATAAAAAGATGGAACTACATAAAGTGCTTCACTGAACTAGATAGAGATAAATTTACCGAATTAATAGAGTTAATGTTTGACACAGCATATTTCACATTTGATAAAAAAACTTATAAACAATTAGATGGAACGGCAATGGGGTCTCCCTCTAGCCCTGACATGGCTGAACTAGTGATGCTTGAAATTTTTGAATATGTAAGTGTAAGATTAGATTTTGTAGTACCATTGATGAAAATATATGTGGATGATACTTTGCTACTCTTGCCAAAAGAAAAGATTGAATCGACTCTTAATATTTTTAACTCCTTCCATGAAAAACTTAAATTTACAATAGAAAGAGAGAATAACGGAAGCATCCCTTTCCTAGATATCTTGATATCAAGAGATAATGATAAATTAATAACTGATTGGTACTGTAAAACATCATACTCAGGAAGGTGCCTAAATTTTCTATCCAACCATAGTGCCCAACAGAAAAAGAATGTCGCTACGAATTTGATCAATAGAGCGTTAATGCTGAGCCACACAAGATTCAGAAAAAAGAACATCCAAAAAGTAACCAACATGCTTTTAAACAATAATTACCCCATATATTACATCAGAAGAACAATTAACAACTTTTTAAATAAACAGAACCTTACAAATGAAGCAAGTGCACAACGAAGACCACCTGCGGAGAACAAAAAATTTTGCCGACTGGTATTTTACCCTGATTTGTCATACAAACTATGTGATGTGTTCAGACAGTTTGGATTCACGGTGGCTTTCTACAACATCATTGATAACAACAAAATATTCTTCAGTGGAATTAAGGACAAGATTCCTCCAGAGAAACAATCGGGGGTTGTATATGAGATTGCCTGCTCGAATTGTGAAAAAGTATATGTGGGACAAACCAAACAATACTTGGGAGAAAGATTAAAACAACATAAAAAGGATGCAGCAAATATACAAAGTGATAGAGAAAATAAAACAGCCTTGACTCAACACATAAAGGAGGAGGGACATAAATTCAATTTTAACAACGTGAAGATTTTAGACAGGGAACGGACTTATTCAAAAAGACTGATTAGTGAAATGATATTCATAAGAAAAAACAACTCTGTTAATTTTAGAGAAGACACAAATAATCTAAGTAAATGTTATGACTGCGCTGTTTCTAGAATAATGAGAACTAACTAATGAGTAATTTAATTTAATTTGTCTATTCAGCTTACTTGTGTGTGTTTTGTTTGTTGCCTAATTGGCAGGGTTAATTGAGAAAGCATGAGACCATATGTTTGTTAGTTTGTAAAATGTTTCTGCGACATATAATACTCGGTGCGTTTTTACTGATTGACATTTACCAAAGATTGACTGATTAATTGTCTTATTCACGTATAACGAATGATGGTGACTTTTGTTCTTGATGTTGAGAAATCTCATGCTTCAATGTTGATCCAGTATTATGTTTATTGATTTTAAGATCTTTCATATATAACGAGGTAATTGGTAAGATTAGTTCGTGTATTCGATTTTACTAAAATAAATTTAAATTTCTAGTCTTGAAAAAGGAACCAGCGGTTCCGAAACGTCGACAAGTTATATAAAAATCTGAATTTTATTTGTCCAATTTCCTGCGAAACATATCAGAGTATTGAAGATTATTTTTTCTATTATTTCTGCAATTAATCACCATGCATTCCGAATGTTGGCCAGTTTTTAACAGGAAATTCACAATAGAAAAACACACAGACCAAGATTATGGAGTGAGCTAGGTGCTACTCTTGTAGATTTCGAGTTATTTCAGTTAAAAATACGCGAGAAAATACAATCATCATTCAGCGAAAATATTTATTCAAGTATTTCTTTCAAAATTGACAGCAGCCTACTAATAATCTGTATACGATCTATGCCAAATGGACCCTAATTAAATATTCGATTACTTTCGAAACAACAGATATCGCTCACATCATTGTAGTCGCCTCGTTTTTATAATTTTTGGTTGCTAACGTTATGATTACTGACAAATGAGAAAAGACGCTGTCATTTGAATTTCGTTCCTATACAATTTCCGTCTTGGGTTTTCAAGTGCTTGATATGATTGTCGAGAATCCAATCTTAATATATAAAACTCAGTCTGCCATATTGTTGGTTACGCCATTTATAACTCAAGATTGGATGAACTGTTTGTTATAAAAGTTTTTTTGTTGGATTCTTCTACGGTGGGGTCAACATAAAATACATTAAAACAATGAAAAATTTGATGAAATGGAAAAAATGTTGGAAATAATTTTTCCTCTTGCGAATAACCCCAGTAGATGTCGCTGAGGTTGGTATTATATTTGATATGAATTCGGTGAACTACATTTAATAATAATATTAACACATCTGAGTCCATGTGTTATCACACCTTTCGTTTTTCCGAACACTACGGAAAATCTGATGACGAAAAAACTAAAAATGTGGTTAATCATAAGGTACAATAATGAGACAATTTTCAAATAATAATAAGGTACCGCTTAAATAAAGTGAAGTCTATTCATGTGAATAACAACGTACATACCTACCTATTTCAATGTAATTAAATTTTTTGTATATATTATACTTTAATTTTTTCCTATTTTCCTCCTACTTGAAAAAGTACCAGTTTTGTTGATACAACTTTATGAATTTCTGAGGCGGAACAAAGTTCGCCGGGCCAGCTAGTTATTAATAAAAGTGACGATTTGGTTGTTCCTATGGATATTCAAGAGTCTGCAAGAAGAGCAAATCTGGAATTAATTCCCACCTGAAAAATCTGTTCAGCAGTACGATATGGCATATTACAATGTCCTGGCCTGGTGTAAATTGCGAAAGAGAAGGGAACTTCAGTGTTTTCCCTGCATACTTTGAAGAAAAATAAAAAATATGGAGATCATTAACTCTGCGGAGCAAATTTTCAATGATGAAGTCAAGCGCCCTTGTTGAAAATGGGGTGGATGTTAGTAACTAGCATATTCAAAACGGAAAAGTGAAGGATATCGTCACAAAAAATCGCAAATTCTCACTCGTGAACAAGTTAAAAAGTTTGCAAAGGAGACACCAGATGAGAAATTCTTGATGGTTAAGGTTGAAACTATTTTCGGATTATTTGCTGCCTCTCGGCGTGAAAAATGTTGTAATTTATCAGTGGAAGACATCGAAATAACAAATAATTGGATATACACCTTCCGAATACAAGACGAAAGTCAGTTGTTCTTTCAGTATTATTGGGAAGTATTTAGACTATTTTCATAAGTACTTTACACTGCGCCTTTTTGTCATCAAACATCGTCATTTTCTCCTGAAATACATAAATAATAAATGCACTGTCAATCCAGTTGGTATATTTGGGAAAATTCCATCTAATGTTGCCGAATTCCTCAAACTGCCAGAACCAAAGCAATATAAGGGACACTGTTTTCGAAGATCCTCCGTTTCATTGCTAGCAGAATCAGGAGCAAATATTACGAATATAAAAAAACATGGTTGATGGAAGTCTACGAAGGTAGCCGAGGGCTATGTTGATCATTCCATTGCATATAGAATTGTCATTGTTGAAAAAATTCTCCCAACCTCAACTGATTTTGGATCATTATCATCTAATATTGTACTTCCGGTTTCAACAAGTAGGTACTGATGGTGCTGAGGAGTCTTATAATGTGTTGGGAAGCTCCCCAACCTCACACGGCAATAATTATTATTATTATTGCAAATGAAACAGAGATGACGCCGGAGCCTATAAATCTCATACAAAGAGAAAAGAAATAACATTTCAGAGGATGAAATAACAGAAAAAAATAAACAAAAATTTAGCATAATAAACACATTAAACTACAATTTGTCTAATTGGCTTTTGAAAGAGTTTACACTCTCAGCGCACACAACACTGACAGGTTGTGAGTTACACTTCGCGAACACGCGATTCGGCAGAAAAAACTGTCTCGCACGAGTTCGGAACACTTCATGATAGAGTTTGAATTGATGGCCACGAAGGTGATTTTTATTCAGTGCAAATATATTGTCTAGATTGCCACCTATAAAACCATGCAGAATCCGATAGGTCACTATAAGATCACCACGCATCCTACGATCACTAAACAAGTCCAAGTTGAAAATTTCAAGTCCATCTTCATAAGAAGGGCGAATTCTTCCAAAAGGGATCCTCGTCGCAGCCCGCTGCACCCTCTCCAGGCGCTGCTGGTCGGATATCAGATTGGGGAACCATGCAGGACCCGCGTATTCCAGTATTGAATGGGACCCAAAACTGAACCCTGCGGTACTCCACTGACAACAGGTTTGAAGTCAGAAAATGAGTCATCAACCCTAACCGCAAAATATCTCCCAACTACAAACGAACGCAGCCATCTCAGAACGCTCCCCCTTACATCTAGATGTTCGAGCTTGAAAAGTAAACGCCGAAAAGGAACACGATCAAGGGCTAGAGAGAGATCCAGATAGATGACGTCCACAGGTATTCCACCGTCGATGGACTTGGTCCAATGCTGGAGACATTCCATGTGATAACTGCCGTCCCGGTAGAAAACCGTGCTGTTGATCAGCAATCTATCACACACAACCTTCTCAGCGATCTTTGAAATTAAGGGAAGTAGACTGATAGGATGGTAATTGTGGGGACACAGTTTGTCCCCTTTCTTGAAAACTGGAGTAATCCTAGATTTCTTCCAAGCAGATGGTAGCTTACATGTTTGCAGGCCCCTCTTTCGCCTAGGGCACTTTGGGCAAGTGCCCAGGGCCCCGAGATGGATAGGGGCCCCGCTCAGATCAATTGTTCCGAACCAAAAGGATCGAAAATTTTGTCAATGACGTTTGTAAATTTCCCATTTCATAAAAAATTTCCCTATTTTGTTATAGAACTGATTTTTTCGAAAATACCTAAACGGTTCCTTCTTTAAAGATTCCCTTTCACGTACTAAAATTTGGTTCAGGTAAAAAGGCGGAAGTGATCATTCACAATGATTCCAAATGGATTGGAATTCCCAGTCTTTTATCAACAAGTTCTGGGAGGTTGCAATTTTTATGATCTTTGATCATACTGTCATACACTAGATAAGAGCAATTAGTAGCTGTTCGAATCAGGTTGTTGATCACATTCTTGTATTCATTGGGAAGCTTCCAAGGAAATCTCCATTTAACTACATAATTTCAGACAGCGCTACAAAACGAGAAATCAGGGGCCCCCAAGCCAAACTAAAATCATCAAATGACGCCGCAATAGTTTCATTCTATTGAACTTGCCGGTTCGCGAGATTTTTCTCATGATATAATGAACAAAACTCATATAAAGAAGGTACAATTATCATTCCTGAAAAATAGAGAAATACTCCTAAATTAAACAAAAAAAAAATATGAGTTTTCCAGTATTTCAATTCGAAATTAAATTATCACTCAATTACTCCATGTGCTAACCTGTTTTCAAAAGTTTTTTAATATACCGCCATTGAGTATTAATATATTTATATTCAATGATACCGCCAAGCTTTTCGGGACTCTCCTTAAACGTGTCGCAAACACTTTTAAGCTTACTCAGCTATGGACAAAAAGTGGCCAGAAGCTTGGTTATCGACAAGTTGATTGATATGTTTGCACAAAAGAAAAGGTGAATGCAATTTTGTTATATAAATTTTTTCAAATTCTACAGCATTTCCAAGAGTAATTCAGAAACCATCAAGTGTATTTCAGATTAGTGACTTTAATTTCAGAAAGCGTCAATTGAATTTCAGATTAGTCAATTGAATTTCAGAAAACATCAAATGCATTTCAGATCACTCAATTGAATTTCATTTGATATTTTCTGAAATTCAATTGGCAAATCTGAATAACATTTCGTGTTTTCTGAAATACAATTGACTAATCTGAAATACAAGTGATGTTTTCTGAATGTCAATTGACGATTTCCTTATTCCAATTGGAAATGGTTTAGTTTATAGTTTTTTTTATATCAGAACTTACATTATTTTGTTCAGAAATTTTAATTATTCAATATATAAATTATTTTTATGATTTTTTTTCATTATTTTCCTCTGAAAAACTCCAGGGAAATGTTATCATGAATAATAGATTTATAAAGGAGGCCCCCAATGGGCGGAGGCCGAATGAGGAATGTTCACAGGTATGCAAAATCGATCGAAACTTCGTCACAGTATAACTTATATGTATATGAAATCACTAGTTTTTGTTTCAGTCGAAAAGACCTAGTAGTTCGGATTTTACAACCCCGCGAATATTCAATTCCTCGCGGCGATGTGACGTCATAATACATTCGCAAATCGCACTGCGTGAGACAAGAGGCCCTTATATTGGACCCGGCTACGTCGTTGGGTGTAAAGTGACGTCACACGGATCCATCGAACTCATGTTTATAACTCGATATCTCGGGCGCTATTTGAAGTATTCAAATAATTTCTGGACACAATATTTTCATTTTCTACGGAGAATAAGAATATGTAGAAATTGAAAAATGTGAACATTCCTCATTTGGTGCCACCCTTCTCCCTTTCGAATACCGAAAATCAGCAAAAATCCCTCGAGTTTTGAATTAAATTATATTATGGCATTAGCATACCGTGTCTATGTGTGTCGTGAATAAGCCTACTTAGCGGTAAGGAATTCCCATGTATTTGTATTTTGTATGTGGTCAGGGGCCCCATTATCCTAATGTGCCCAGGGCCTCCAAGAGGTTGAAGACGGCCCTGCATGTTTGGAAGGATAACCTGATGATCATGGTTATAGGAGTTGTTAGATTTGTGGAGCACCTCTTCAGTATACTTGCTGATATATTATCCAAACCAGGTGCAGTGTTAGTAATGGTTCTAGTTTTACAAATTTTAACATTGTTTGCCGTCATTAAAAGTATCACTTTTAATGGTAGTTGTACAAAAAATATATAACGACATTCGAAATGAGATCGACGGAAGAATTTTGCAATAAACTCGTTTATTAATCCAAATCCCTTGTCCCCGAAAGGACACATTGGCCTTTTCGAGTAATCGAAACAAGCACACAACATGCAAGATCCCTTATTTATGCTCGTATCTCGAACCGCGTCCAATAAGCGGAAGCTGAGCACAGAACATCTTCCGCTCCCATTGGACACCAGGCCGAAACCTTCCCGTCCGTGCGTTTAAATTTAAATCCTCCCCGTTCGGAAAACTTAATCGAATTTCACTTTGCGCGGAATTTATATTTGTTTCCCCGGGGGTCGGGGAAATTTTTTTTTCCGGCCGGCCGCGCAGCACCGCTCACTACAGGTGTGTTCCTTCAATACGGTGGAGTGTTTTCCGGGGCCCGGCCTCCTGGGACCCGCCGAGGAAATGGATTGGAAAAGTTCCATCCATTGATTTGTATTCGAGCGGCGTCGCTTGCCGCTGTACTCACATGTTTTCGAAAGCTTGGGCCGAACAACACCACTTATCATTTCGCGGGACTTCTTTCGTAAATCTTGAATGACGCGTGAGTCTATTAGAGAACACAGGCTGATTCTTCGATCATCTGAGCTTGGATATGTCTCCAAGTGATCAAACGCCAAGTATTACGGAACAAACGTGATTAAAGCTACACTCCCCATCAATAAATTTCGCAAATTCAACACCCAGTTTTTTTTTTCGTGGTTCTCCGATTTTGTTGAAATTTTCACCAGGTATAATAATAATAATAATAATAATAATAATAACACACAGTGTATAGGACATGTCAGACTTAAAACTAAGCAACTAGGAACTAAGCAACTAAAGTGTCGCAGTAATATTCTTCTACAGAGTAAAAGCCTTTTTTTTAAAAGAAATTTCTTGATTTCTTTCTTGAATGTTTTGATATTCAACTGTTTCATAGCAGATGATAGATGATTATATAATTTCATACTTTTGTATGAGGGGTTACATTCGAATCTGTGAGTTCTATGTTTCGGAAAAGAAAATGTCTCAGAGTTTCTTGTTTCATACTTGTGATGATCTGATAATTTTGACCATCTACACTCATTCTCCTTAGCATAGAGCAAACATTTAAAAATATATATACAAGGTAATGTTAATATTTCCCTTTCAATGAATATCGGCTTACAAGAATTCAGTGGATGTAGGTTGAATATTGCACGGATGACACGCTTTTGTGCTATGAATACTCTTGAGGATTCAGAGCAACTTCCCCACAGCAAAATGTTGTAGGATAAGTGACTATAAACAAGGCTTTAGTAGACATTCATCAAACAATTCAAGGGCAAAACATTTTTAATTCTACTGATGGCATAAAAGGAGCTGTTCAATTTCTTACATAAGGCATTGATGTGAGTTGTCCACCTTAAATTTTTATCTACATAGAGACTGAGAAACTTGGTTGTGTCAGATGTTATGATTGAGTTATCCCCGTAATTAACTCTGAAGGTCTGCATTTCATTATTCTTTAAACAAAAGTTGATACACACCGTCTTATCTATGTTCACCATCAGGCGGTTTGAATGACACCAGTTAACAAATTTACGGACAATACGCTCACAAGCTCTCAGAAGTTCCTGGAGACTGTTGGCAGAAACAACTACGGAAGTATCATCGGCGAATAAAGTAGCCAGTAAGCAGGATAAATACCCAGGCAGATCATTTATAAATAATATGAAAAGAAGAGGGTCCAACACAGAACCCTGGGGGACTCCAAGACAAACGTGATGAGACCCAGAATAATTTTCGCCTATTTTTACAACCATATTTCTTCCGACAAGAAAACTACGCAACCATTCCAGGAACACACCCCTGAAACCTAGATTGTAGCACTTTTCAAGTATGAATTCGAAAGACAGTGAATCAAAAGCCGAGGATAGGTCAAAAAATAGACCAGCTACAAATAGGTTTTTATCCAAACATTCGTATACTGATTCGAAAAAATTGACTGCTGCGGATTGAGTTGAGTATAGGTATTTTCATATCAACCTGAAATTCACTCTGCAAAAATAAATGTAGCTTATCCGTTATACAGGGAGAAACAAAACCTTGTTTTATACCCTGCATTTCTTAACACCCTGTGGTGAATTTGAGGCGGAAAATTTGATATCGATGAAAATGAATAGCGTGTATTTCCATCTCGCTTTCCCATCACTTCTACCGTTCGACGTGGCATACTTTCAATGCATTATGAATTGCTTCTAGAGGAAGCAACAATTTCTGTTAATACAGAACAATTCTAGGCCTCACGTTGCACGGGTTGTAACAGAATACTTTGAAGAGGCGAATATTCAACGATTCGTGTGGCTAGCCAGAGAAGTCCGAATTTAAATCCAATTGAACATGTATGGGATATGCTAAGTAGGCATGTTCGAAATCGGCAGCCTTAAGGTACGATTCCACCAAAATCGTGTGCGGCACAATTGTTCACGAACATTTTGTGCAGTACTTTAGCTGTACGCGTACAAGCTGTTAACATATTTAGCGACCGTTTCCACCGACAGAGCTGTGCGTAACTTTTGTACGCGCACAGTGCAGCACACAGTGTGCACGAACAGGATCTCACTGTTCTCTTTCAGTGTTTCGCTTTCCTTCAACCGTTGAATATGGAGGATCAAGAAAACGTGGTGCTTTGTGCTGCAGCGTGTAGCGTGTGCAGGGGAATACACTTTGCTTGAAAAAAAATAAGAAAGAAACATAGATGTTTCCTTTTTGCAACATCGTAATGAAGAGATGAATCGATTTGTGGAATGATGATGAAAATAGACCCATTGAGTAGATTTTAAAATTTCACTCGAATATCGTGCGAACAGTTTGAGTTCCTGATTAATGCTGTTAGTCCTTTGATTGCTAAACGGGATACAAACTACTTTCTCTCCTATTCTGAGCCAAAATAATCTTCTACTTCCGCAAAATCTCGGTCGAGTCACAATTGAATTCTTCTTTCGTCAAATCCTCAGTTGCGTCGTGTTTTTTATTTCTGTTGTAATCTCCGTGATTACAACGCACAGAACGGTATAAAGTTCAATTTCTTCGATAAATTCGATTATTTTCCAGTTATTTCACTCCATGTTAGCGCGAACAAATAGATGTTCTCGCTAGCGTAGCGGAAGCAAGAATGAGTTCGCTGAAACATGTTTGTGTGCGTCGACCCGAGTCCACCGGTAGAAACTGTGCGCGCACAAAAGTATGCAACTGTACGCGCGAACTTTTCAACAGAGTTCGCGCACTTTTGTTGCTGTTCTCTTGGACGAGTACACCGCAACGAACATTTGTGCGGCACACTGTGCGCAACAGTGCCGCACAGTGCAGCACTCCGGTGGAATCGCTCCTTAACAACACCTTGCCCTATTTACGAACAACCGTTCTTGAAGAACGGAAAAATATTTCGCCAGAAGCAATTCGGAAATGCATTGAAAATATGCCACATCGTATGGTAGAAGTGATGAGAAAGCGAGGTGGAAATACACGCTATTAATTTTCAGATGTTTGTGAATGTTTGCTAGACGATAAGGTATTGTTATGCTTTAAATTGTTATAAAAATTGACAAAATGCACACTTTTTTGAAATTCTGTATCTTTTTTTGTAGCAGATACTGACGTAAGACGTAAATCAATAAACATTTTGTTAAGAAAGTATCTGTTGAAACCTTGATTGAATTTGTATTATTTAATCTGTAAGCGAATCTGTAACTTTTCATAAGTTTACAGGACAATTACGATTCTCAACGCTTTCTATAAATCTGTAGCTTACAGGTGATCGGAAACATATCAAAAGGTATATTGTGGGTTATGTTGAATGATTCGTTTTAGACACAGAATATAAAATACTTTACTAAACTCAACTACTTTTGTAATTCATCTTTGTACTTCGGTTGTTAATTTCTCTTTCTCGTTGTAACGAACACGAATTGAACATAAATATAACCAATATTCAATACTTGCGAGCCGAAATGATAGGAAAATAAATTCTATTCTATGATCTTATTACGAAGTAGTTACGATCTTATAGGGAGTAGTTCAAAATCGACGCACTTCTAATACGAGAGTTACAGAAAAACTTCCAGAATGTCATAATTTACGAATCTGTAAGTCAGCCACATACAGATCCATAGATAAATTACAGATCAATCGTATACGCTACAGATTCGTAGCTTACAGAGAAAAAGCAGAATACCGCCATTAGTTCGGATCTGTGTTACCTTATATGTTTTGATTGACAAGAGAAAATTTAAGAAAAAGAAAATTCTTTGCCTTTACGGAGGCCACATCGAGAACATTTGATGTGGAGATGTGAAACTTCATTTCGACGCAATTGGGTGTCACCACCGGGAGCAGACGTTATCTGGACCATCCCCTCACCACCTTAGTACCTTGTAATATTTCACCCATCACTTCACAACCAATTGCTTCAAATTTCGAAGGTTTTTATGAAGATTTTGTCCTGAGATGTGCGGGATACTGATGAGGCCCAACAAGGTCGAAACCGGTATATCTCTCATCTCAGTGACAAAATCTAATATCATTTCTCCAACCTCATGATAAAAGATCTCTGAGCCTGGGAATTGAAAATGGTATTCATTTCGATGATTACTATTTTGAATTCATCTATTTTTCGAAGAGAAAATTAGTTACTGTCAAATTATTTTTAGAGAACAGACGTAGAATAAACTCTGAAAGAAAAAAATTTGGTTTCATTGGCGAGATTGAGACAAAAAGATAGCTTGGCAATAACATTGGTGACCCCGGCAAGTCTACGATATGAAGAAAGGTGCGTTAAGCATCAGAGAGACTTCTTTGGAAAAATTAAAACGCTTAGAAACAATCATTGGTTCGCGAAACTCACAATTGCCAATAGAGAGAATGAAATTGGCACCGGAAACAGAAAAGAATAAACAGGAATTAGAGACAATAGATAAATAAATAGAAAACAGTATCAAACTATCAGAATAAGAACGAAAACTGCAAGAAGCTAAATTGGAGGCTCAAAAGAAATAATCGACAATCAGTTCGAAACAGGGCGAAACTACCATCGCACCTTCCCAGTACTGTAGATGAAAAACTGGGGGAAGTGCATGAATGGGTAAATAGTTCACCCGACGAATATACCTATGAAGAAAGAAATCAGTGTGACAAGAAAGACCAAAAACAATTGTAAGTTCCTAGCAAGGAATACAATTGAAAAAGACTTTCCTTTTCATTCCTGCAATCCACAGGAATGGCGCCCTTTTTATAAACAATTCAAAAACATTTGTGAACTATGTGATTATTCAAGGGAAGAAATTATGGTAAACCTCCAGAAATGCTTGAGAGGTGAAGCTAAATCTACAGTTGCCGGGATGATGTTAACGGGAGACCATGTCGATTTAGTGATGGAAACTCTAGAATTGAGATTTCGGCGGCCAGAGTTTGTCATGGATGGACTTATATCAAGTGTTAGAAATCTTCCTTTCCTTAGAAATTCGAGTTTTGAAAGGCTTATTCATTTCTCTAGTGAAGTTAATAATTTGGTCGAGATCAATTATTGAAAGACATAATCCGAAAACTTCCTGACCGTCTAAAGTTGAGATGGAGCGAAAAAATGATGGAATGTGGGGGAAACCTCGTACGAAAGGAAAAGACTCGCATCTTTTCATCCATTCTACACATTTCTGATGAAGTCAATGATTAAAATTCGGACAGGGAAGAAGGGAATTCAACGAGTTTTCCAGAAAATCAGAAATATGATCATTATTCTGCATCTAGTAATTTTAAATCGAATAATTATGTTCTAGATAATAGGAGACATCAATAAACCAGCAATTTGACTTTGGAAGAAAATGAAGAACTCTTAGAAACTGGGGCCCAAGTTATCCTCAAAATGGCCGAAATTAGATTCCTACTCAAAACAGGAAGGTTCCTGTTCATCAGGTGATGAAAATGACTTTAGCGATAGGCAGGAGATGAAAGTGGATCAGATCGAAAATGAATATGAATTTTCAACACCAACAGAAGAGCCAGCTGAAAACATTTCATACGAGAGTCCCATTCAAGTAGCAGGATCTGATAGAATGGTGGATTTTGAATTAGAGCAAGTTCGATCTGAAGATAGTGCATGGGCATCTATCCGTACCAAAAAGGATAGTTGCCCTGATTTTTCGAGGTACAGATGCCCTCAGGGGACATATATATCTCTATACAACCCATACACTTGTATAGTCTGAGTATACAATTCTTTTAAAAATTTTTAGTTGTCTGTTAAAGTTTGTGTACCGATCTGAACTCTTTACTGATTGCAGCAAAGCCATGTCGAGGAAGTATGAGAAAAAAGAAGGAGTACAAGATCAAGTTTGCTCTTGGACCACAGAACAACTCGTAGCAGCTTCCGATGAGACAGAATATTACGAAGGCGTTATGCCCTTGAAATATGAAATTATGAATGAAAATACAAAGTCTCAATCCGACTGGATTCAGTGTATAAGATATCACTCAACTGGCTTCATGAAACTTGTACACTTTTTCGGAACTACCGCTCAAGATGTGGAAAACTTAAAACACTATCTGACTGTTTCAAGCTTTCAAGACCGGACATTTACAGGATACCTTGTGACTGCGGCAAAGTCTACATTGGTACAACGAAGCGAAGTATCGATACGAGAATTAAGGAGCATGAACGATGCTGTCGACTCAATCAGACAGAAAAATCCGCACTAGCGGAATATGCTCTGACAGATGGACACAATATTGTTTTCTTAAAGGCAGAAGCTATTCCAAACATCAAAAGTTTCTATCCTAGGATGTAACGCAAAATATTATAAAAAATAAATATTTCAAATTGCCAGACCGTTTTCGTGAGCCGTAATTCCTCCCAGACGCTCTAAATTTCATTGAAAAAAAAACCTTTTTTACAGTCGAAGACTGTAATATTAATATTTTGAATATTAATCTTAGGGGATCATTTTGATACTTTTTGTGGAAAGCCAGACCAATCCCAAGGGCCAAACATTCTGCCAGACACAATCAAAATTTTGTTAGGTCCCTAGAAACTATTAATTTTTTTTCCTACAAAGTGTATATATTTTCAACATCAAATTATGGGAATGACAATTTATTATTATAATTATAACAGAAATCAAAAAATATAATCTTTTTCATCTTAATCTTAATCTTCATTGTCAGCTTCACTCGATGGTTAACTCGTACCTGGCCTTTTACAATATTTTTATTGATAGAGGTTTCGTAACTATGGGTTCTTCGAATTTCCTCAAGTTGGTAGAACCTGCCTTGTGGGCCGTAATTCCTCGCATACACTTTATAGGCAAAAAATTCATAGTTTCTAGGAAACTAATAAAAATTCTGATTGTGTACTGGCAGAATATTTGGCCCTTGGGATTGGTCTGGCTTTCCACAAAAGGTATTAAAATAATTCCCCAAGGATTATATTCAAAATTGAAGACTTTAAATGTAAGAAAAGTTAATTTTTTTAATGAAATTTAAAGCGTCTGGGAGGAATTACGGCCCACGGAATCAGTCTGGCAATATAAAATATTTATTTTTTATAATATTCTGCGTGTTATATATGAGAATCAGTGCTTCGAATTTAACAAAAGTGCTGAATCTGCCCATTTCGCAACAATATTTCTAACTGTGATTTTTTTATTGAAATTTAAAGCGTCTGAGAGGAATTACGGCCCTCGGAAACAGTTTGGCAATATGAAATATTTATTTTTTATTATATTCTGCGTGACATATATAAAAATCAGTGCTTCGAATTCAACAAAAGTGCTGAATCTGGCCATTTCGCAACAATGTTTCTAATTGTGTTTTTTTTATTGAAACTCAAAGCGTCTGGGAGGAATTACAGCCCGCGAAATCGGTCTGGCAATATAAAATATTCATTTTTTATAATATTCTGCGCGACAAATATAAAAATCAGTGCTTCGAATTCAACAAAAGTGCTGGATCTGGCCATTTCACAAAAATATTTCTAACTGTGATTTTTTTTATTGAAATTTAAAGCGTCTGGGAGGAATTACGACCCACGGAAACGGTCTGGCAATATGAAATTTTCATTTTTTATAATATTCTGCGCGACATATATAAAAATCAGTGCTTCGAATTCAACAAAAGTGCTGAATCTGGCCATTTCGCAACAATATTTCTAACTGTGATTTTTTTTATTGAAATTTAAAGCGTCTGGGAGGAATTACGACCCGCGGAATCGGTCTGGCAATATAAAATATTCATTTTTCCATAATATTCTGCGCGACATATATGAAAATCAGTTCTTCGAATTTAAGAAAAGTTCGGTATGTTTTTGTCTACTTTTTCTACCTGCTACCTGCGAACGGGCCGCCTAGCCAAGCTTGCGAGTGTGCACACACTATTTAACACATATAAGACTGTCTATACTGTAAAATTCGTTACTTCAAAAATAAGTAAGGTCTGGGGGCCCTGGGATCTTACTCTATTTCGGAAATTCAGCGGTCGAGTTACAATCTAAGACCAAGAATCCTCTGAAGATGCCTACCGCATTTGTGGGCGAAACGTTAGGTGAAATAATTCCTAATAGACCACGGCCAATAAGCCCGGAAGACTCTCATAATGTCACTATCTGACTGATCCCCTCTTCGTTGTGTTGTTTTGTTTTAAAAAGAGTACATATTTCTATTTCTGTTGAAACCTATTAGGTATTTAATATTTTATAACAAAAACGAAAAATTCGTATACCTATTTGTTGATACCTTCCTGATATTTTATTATATAAAGAATTTATATTTTCTTTTAATAAATGCTTTCGAAATTTCATTAAGTAGGCTGATTTTAAGTTATATTACGATTATAACAGACAAAACGATAGGAGATTTCATTGAATTTGGCTTTGTAATTTTATCACACAATATGAAGGACATCTATCCCGGACTGAAGGCATCTATCTTTCTCGGTATTTTCGTATTGGGGCATCTATACATACCTGAAGGCATCTATCCCCAGAAATAATGTTCCACAAAAATCAAAATTCTGTGAAATCTGCTAATGCTAGGTCAGAAAAAACCCACATTATCTCAACCCAAATAACAAGTCTCGTTACTTTCATCCGGGTTTTACCCTATAGACAACATTTATTTCAACCTGGAATCTAACTTGACCGAAGAGGTAGCCGAATGTTTCAAATGCTGAAATTCTGCTGATGTAATCCATTACCGGTGCTATGCGCGACGATATACCGTCACCATTCAGGCTCATGGTACACCTTGAAGAAAGACATCATATGTGTTACGTATCCCTGAAGATATGTCACGAAAATAACAAGTGGTCCCATCACGTATGAAAGCACAAACTGCCTCACTTTTGCTACCGGTGCAGTATCGCATACAGATACAAGCCGGACATAACCAGACATCTCTTCTGGAAAAACGAAAAGACGACTCTGCTGTGCAAGAAATGTCTGCAAACGAAATGGCCGTACGTCTTCTACTCTTGCATACTTCTGACAATGTTCACCTGTGATGAATGTGGATTGATCTTGAACAAAGCTGTCTACTTTAAGGTTCCCAAGAAGATCCACTCCGAAGAAAAGCCCCACTTTTGCTCCTTTGAAGGATGTGTGCAAAGTTTTATATGGAAAAGATTGCTGCGGAAACACGTACAACTCCTGGAAGAGTCAACAGAAGAAGACTGTGAAGAAAAGAAGGATGTGTAAAAGTATAATGTGGATAATGTCGAGGACGTGACCGTCCACATTATAGCCGTAGTGGACCAGCCGAAGCCTAAGGTAGACGTGTACGATTTACCTTAACTTAATCTAGCAGAGAGTAGCAACAACAGTAGGGACAACAATCCGCCAAGATATTTCTGGAAGTTTGCACGAGTATTTTCACTCCAGGAACAGATAGGAACGTTTGTCAGGTGGTCAAGATAGGCCTAAAGGTTAGGACAAGTAACTTCAATCCAAAACTGAATAGGATGGTTCATGTGCTGACGTTAAAATACCAACTGCTGAACACTGTTCCCAGTCACGAAAATTTGTAGCTTAGAGCTAGGAGAACAATAGTTTCCATAGCTGGGGGAGGATGTTAAAACCTTGATTGAATTTGTATTATTTAGTTTGGATTTTCCTTACCTTATGTTTTGATTGACAAGATAAAAGTTGTTACTGTCAAATTATTTTTAGAGAATAGATGTCGAATAAACTCTGAAAGAAAAAAATCGGGTTTCATTGGCGAGATTGAGACAAAAAGATAGCTTGGCAAATTAAAACTTAATGATATCAAATTGTCCGCCTCAAATTCACCACAGATTGTTTAGAAATGGAGGGTATAAAATAAGGTTTTGTTTCCCCCTCTATAAAGGATAAACTACAGATATTTTTGCACGGTAAATTTCAGGTTTTTGTTCAATTAATACATTCATCATTATTTTATACCAGCATCGATTATAACTTCAGGATTTTCAAATCAAAATATTCCGAAGACAGTGCATAGCATCGAATTCCATCAACGCTACATTTTTGGTGTGTAAATGGATGTTCAAGATCGCTCAAAATTTAACTTGATAAATCTAATATCAAAAATGCTATGTTCAAAACAACTTGGTACGAACCGTGTAACTACCTCTACGAGATTCAGACGTACAAACATATTCATTAGATGTATCAGCTTCCGAAAAATATTCGTGTTAAATTTCATTAGATTGTTGCCAGTGGTTTCAGCAAAATCTTGAAAAATTTGTATCTTGAATACGGATGGCGATACTAAAAATTTTCACTGAACAAACCCCTATTATTTTTCTGTTTTCTATCTATCTTAGTGAGATGGTTACTTTTTTTTTAAACATCCTGTTTATACGTTCTATACCTCAATAACTGAAACTATGTTTCTATAGACCATCAGGCCGCAGTCAACTGTAACCTCTTTCAAACTATTAACTATATTTCTATAATCGAATAATCTGTCAACCCTCTCAATACATGGGCTCTCTAATGACACGGTTTCTTATGTCAGGTCTTCTTCTCGGCATCGCAAATTGAAATGAACCAATTTGACGAAAAAGTTAAGGTAAGTTGTATCTATCACAAAAGATCGACAGCAAAATGAGGCCATAACTTGAAATGTCACTTTCACAAATGATCATCTAAGCCGATAATGAAATAGATAACCGAACATGATACTCGGTGTTTATCGAATTGTTAATTAATTTTTTATTATTAATTGAAAACATTGGGTGTTTATGAAAACTTTGCGTCGTCCTCAGTTGAAGAAATTATTGAAACCCAGAAATAGATGTAACGATGTTGGTACATTATTTGGGCTATTTCCATTATCTATACTGTTGGAATTTACCGACGTTTCGGCAAGCATTCGAATGCCGTCATCAGGGTGTTGTTGGTCCTGAGAAGGACCGGTCTTTGCCAAACTTGTTCTGTTTGGACTTTTGCGCTCCATACCATCCAACTGAGTTGTGGGAATGTAAACGCGAGCTGTCAGAGGTGCAAACTCCGCAACTCAACCCACTCTGACTAACAGTCTACTGAAGTAGGAAATTCTCATCTAACTCGAGTTGTTCTGACACTTGGACATAAATGTCATGAATAATTAATAAACATCAATGTCACAAGAAGGCTGATGACAGAATTGACAAGACTCAGTCTCACTTCAAGAAGAAGAAGAAGAAGAAGAAGTCATAAATCAACTGTACTTATCTCTTGTGTAGTTGGTTTGCACAGTAGGTTACGCTACGTCAGGACTGGCTCATGTCAGGACTAATTGCTTCTTTGGGCCGCGTTCGTCCTCCTTAACTCAGATCTCAGTACGGGCATCCAGACATTCTTCATTTCCAGAGAAGGCGCGCTGATTGGGTTGGGAGTTATCGCCATGAAAGCCGCTTCTTTCAATTTCCTTCTCCTCCATCCTTCTTCCTTTGATATTATGGAAGCTTCGTCCCATTTGACATTGTGGTCCTCGTTCCAAGCATGTTGGGCTAGCCTGGATTTTTCTGTTTCTCCTAGTTGAGCTAGTCTTTGGTGCTCTTTGATTCTTACTTTCAGAGGGCGTTTAGTTTCTCCAATGTAGGATCTGCCACAACTCGAGTTAGATGAGAATTTCCTACTTCAGTAGACTGTTAGTCAGAGTGGGTTGAGTTGCGGAGTTTGCACCTCTGACAGCTCGCGTTTACATTCCCACAACTCAGTTGGATGGTATGGAGCGCAAAAGTCCAAACAGAACAAGTTTGGCAAAGACCGGTCCTTCTCAGGACCAACAACACCCTGATGACGGCAGGCGAATGCTTGCCGAAACGTCGGTAAATTCCAACAGTATAGATAATGGAAATAGCCCAAATAATGTACCAACAAATATTCCATTATCAAGAATATCTCGTTCACAAGATGTAACGATGTTATAAATAATGCGAAATCAATTTTAAAACATCGATGTTTAATTGTATGGTCAGTTGGATGTGTACCATTTTCAAGTGTAAATTTCGTAACATCCAACTCTGTCCCAGCCGACCATACAATTAAACACACTTTGCTCGAATTTTTCGATTATTTTGGTGATATCCGAACGTGAAGGTATCGGCCTATCTTCAAAGGCATTGTCTCCGCAAAAGATCTACCACCGAAGTACCATTTTATGATTTTCTCTTTAACCGTGAAGTTTTTGATTTACCCGAATGTAATTAATTTTCAAACAGTCTAGTTATCGCATCTCTCGTTCGGATGTGACTTATGACTTATGTGTGGATAGCAAACAGCAGCAAAGATCCCCACTCCTGCCGAGATTTGCCATTCTAACTGTCCAGTTAGTCCACTGAAATTAGACTTTTGCTTCAGACCAATTCATACAAAAGCAAATGAAGGCTTTTCGGGTAGGTCTCGGTGTCCCAAATGATGTCTCAAAAGTCCCCTAGGCGGGAGTGACCGCATAACATTTGGCAACGCTGTAAAGGGCTGAAATCCTGCCCAAATGTGAATTTTCGTGAATATCTCGGTCCCTATCAAACTTACGACAAAAATACATCAAAGCAAAAAGAAAGCTGATGAAATTTCCCAGAAAAAAGGTCTGGAGTAGTTTTTCCATATAACCAACGGTTTCGTCACAATCAGCATTATTTTTGTTGAAGATTCCAGCTGCTTTTTTTAAGTCCTGCCGTTTCTTATCCATTTTCAAAGCTGTGGTCTTTCCTTTATTAAACAGCAGATGTTGTGTCGCTTGGTGGATAGAAACTAGTTTCACAAATTTCAGTTCTTATGTCCTGGCGCAAAATTTCTGCAGAAGTACCGATATCCTGTTTTCCTTTGAGGTGATAACAATACGGTCTCCATCGAGTTCTCCATACTTCTCTTCGAGTTCCCTCTTAATTGTCTTGTCAGTCAATTTAAACTGAGAGTCTTAAAGTTTTCAATGAAACAAAAATGTCCTTCATTGCGTTGAGAACATTTTCATATGCAGGATGACCAAACTTCATTTTCTCGGAGACTGGCAACTGGAAAGTTAAATTTAGCTTCAGCTGCAACTATATCTGTGTCAAACGTTGCACGGTTTTTAATAGATTTTGCCCAATCATCTCTTCTTTTTTCGGCAAGTGCTATAATATTTTCTTTGAAAATGAGGGTTGAAACATGACAAAATATTTTACGCTTGTCCATTTGTGCTATTTTCTGTTTCTTCTCGTCAACCTCGTTCCCGCATCAATAAATACCGGTATTCTTGCTTGATTAGAGCTGTGAGCAGAAGCAGACCAGTGAGATTGAATCTTTTACCTCCAACTCTTGACGCAGCACAACAACATATGTGAACATCTGTTTCGGGTGTACTATCAAGAGTATCAAGTACAACAACGGCTTGGTAACAATTTGTATCCTGAGGAGTGGGGATGGGTGTTAAAAGACAATATATTGTAACCAAAAACATCCCAACTTCCTGTGCCTGATTGTCTTTTGAAAATGATATTTTGCATCTGTTCGAAAGGTTGTGGACCAATGTGTGGCTGTCTGAGTTTCGGACTTCGTTGCTCACCGGTTTGTTTCAATTGCCATGGAAAATCCTGCCTGAATGCCGAACCATTTGAAGATTCCTTAGAAAATAAAATGTCACCGATGCATGAATCCAAAACTCTGAGATTGACTCCACGGATGTCATCGAAGAAAATATACATGCATTTATGGAAGGAGAAGACGAAGGAGAAGAAAATCAGCTTTCAAACACCTTTCCAAAAAACACGGAGGTAGTTCATTAGGCCTATAAGGAAACACCACTTTAATAAACGCGCTGCACTCATCCTCAAAGGTGGAGTGGAATAAAGTGCCTAAATTATCCTTAATATCACATACGTTCAATTGAAGGCAAGATTGTGACGAAATAGTTGGTTATATCGAAAAATTACTGAAAACCGTTTCTCTAGGAAATTTCATAAGCTTTCTTTTTGCTCTGATGTAGGGACCGAGATATTCACGAAAAATCACATTGGGGCAAGATTTTAGCCCTTTACAGCGTTGCCAAATGTTATGCGGTCACTTCCGCCTAGGGGACTTTTGGGACATCATTTGGGACACCGAGACCTACCCGAAAAACCTTCATTTGCTTTTGTATGAATTGGTCCGAAGTTTGGGCCTATTTCGACCTAAATGCAGTGGACTAAGTCCCTTATTTCTTATCGAGGTTTCGATTATTCTACTGTTCTACTAGACTCGGAGCTCATTCGAATTTAACATTGAAATTCCCATGTGTCCATGATTTTATTCCAGTCTGTATATGTTCTCTATTTCAGTATTGTAATAGGTTCATTACAGTTCTAAATGTGATGCTGTGAAGAACCATGGGCGCCCGCAGGGGGAGGCCAGGGGGGGCCGTGGCCCCCCCTGAGATTTCGATTCCCTTCTTGTTTCTGAGCAAAACCTAAGACTGATTTCGCCTGCGCCTCATCAAATCATTATTTGGCCCCCCCTGAGAAAAAATTCTGCGGTCGCCCATGTGAAGAACTCATTACATCATGCTAGAAAACTCTTCTAATGATCAATGAAGTTAAGATGATTGTTTTTATTGTTGATCATTCGATCAACGGTTGACTTAACGTTGACGAAAACATTGAGAAAGAATTCAATTACTTCCTGAATCAAAAGATAAACGACTCCCCACCTAAACTCAACAATTGAGGCGTCTGACGAAACTTTCTTCCGAAACCGCAAACCAATATCCACCCGTCTTCTCAGCAACAATGTAGGGAGAGTTCCAGGAACAGAAGCAACTCGATTACTTATTGAAAGTTACGACATTTTAGATTTATCGCTTTCCATTTTGTCAGGTTATTGGTAATAGGAAGAATTTCATTATATGCGACAAAGTTGTGTATAATGAATAATAAAAGAAGTGAACGGGACAGATCTTATCCGAAAGTTTCACTTCAGAACTTTTGACGTGACTTGTGGAGCGCTAAGTCAATCACGACCTTCAATTTTTTTTCGGATTTTCGGGTAGGCATTGTATATGGGTGGTCCAAAACTAAATGTCTTCTGTTTGAAGTGTTTAACTGATGAACGTTAATAGCGAATTGGGTGCCCTTTGAAATACATATAAATCTACATAAACTGCTCCACATGATATAGGGATATTGACTTAAATTTCGAGAAAAATATAGTTTGAATGAAATGTTGTGATGAAAATTCATATTAACATGATTTCAAGTTGTAGGAAATGAATTTAATTTTAGCCAGTAGGTCCGCAGCGACGATTACGAGGTATGCGTGGGATTGTCCGTAGGTATCCTTATTCTTCGAGAATCTGAAAATCGTACATATCTGGAATCATCAGAGAAAAGGAATCTACGCCACTGGTCGTTCCATTCTAGTCTTCGACGCTTATGGTCACGTGTTGATGGAACTCCTCTTGATGGACGTCTAGTACCTAGATTCACCTCTCTCGAACGTCGTCTGATGGTTTCGATGGAAACTTGGAGCCCATCTGCATTTTGAAGAGTATTCCGTAGCATTCTAACGGTGATGAAACGATATTGAGCAGGTGTTGTTTTTCGTCGTCCACCATGCCTTGGTTTTCCAACACGGAATCTGTTTCCCTGAACCTATTCCAGAGTAGAGATTTCACACTCTGGCTGACTTGGAGCCTTTCCGCTACAACTAAATGAGTCAGGCCACCCTGTAGCATTCCGATAGCCCTATTAGCCTAAGCGTTTGTCTTCGCATTTTCAGAAAGGTCGTTTCAAATCGAAGTCATTGATGAACTGACTCCATTTCAAAGTAAGAACATTCATGAAGCATATGCAACGAACCAAACTTCAGAAAAAAGGCGACCAGATTGACGAAATGTCCAGTGGCGTAACAGGACCTCAATTATATGTGGGCGAGATGAAATTGCGAGGCCCTTTGATGGAAAAAGGTTTGCGTATGAAACAACCGAAATTGTCTAACATGAAATATTATGTGACAAGTAATGAAGTAAAAATCAAATAAAAATTGTCGGCGTCTAGCCTCACTAAACTGCTTAATTATGCCATCATAAGCCAGCTGGGATGTTCAATCTGATTCGATAGAGGGAGTTGTCAAAGCAGAAAGTCTTTCCTGATACATTGTATTTCGCAGACTGTACAGGTGGGTAAAATTGGTGATTCCTGAACTGCAGCTTTTAAAACGAAAGAAATAAAAGAATCTTGCAAGATTCCGACAAAGTAATTCCGGGAAACAACAAATTTGGGCCCTTTCCCGTCAAAGCCATCTTGATTTGCATAAATATCGAAGTTTTCAATTGACGAGAGTTATAGTTAAAATACCTACTGTGAAGGAATAGCTGTTCAAAGTGTTTATAGATTTTGTTGTGAAAAGTGTATTGTGTTGGAAATCTTTTGACAAAGCGTCTATAGTGTTTATAGAAAAATGTCGAACGCGGAAACGGATACTGCATCTAAGGGTAATATGTGGGGCCCACCACAAAAAAGGTCGCATTTCTCTGCTGAAGAGAAAGAGATAATTTTGATCATTTCTCGAAAAGAATTTGAAGAACATCCTGATTTATCGAAAAGAGACTTAGTAGGAATTGTTTCAAAATCCTCAGGGGTGAGTGATTCAGCTGTATTCAGAATTCTCAGAGAAACTGAACGATTATGTGAAATCTCCTCGATCGGACTCTGGATGGAAAGTAACTATCCGAAGGCCCTCCGCTGAGCGAACCTTGTTCGATTGCTCTCGCTTAGGTTTGAACAGAGTATAGTACCTTACTATGTAATTGCCTAAGGAAAATAAAACAAAACTTGATATTATAGTTATAGCTCAGCAAGGAAACCTCTCGGGAAAAAACATAGTACGCAACTGGATTCTATGAAGAAAGTGTCTCTATAATGTTTTCATTTCAACACAAACAGAAAAGGAGATAATTACCAAAGTTGAAATCGCCCATTTTGTCATTTTGGATTATAAATCTGAAACAAAGAAGATAGAGGAATGTAGTTGATGGCATTATGAGAAATAGGTGTAGTTCAGGTATCACCAATTTTGCCCACCCTGTACTGAATATCCGAAATTGCTTGATTTTGCCGGTACTTCTAGACTAGATAAGTAAAAAGGTTGAAAGGAGTCTTGGGTTAAATTTTCGTGAAAACACCAGTATAGGAGAATCCGCTTCGAGATATCTTCATTTCTTTCGAAGATCCAACAAAATTTTGATGTGTTATAACTTTTCTATTTTCGAAAATATCTGAAAACGATTAAAACTTTTTACAAGCACTTTTTCACTGGGACTAAGATTCTTTTTAAAATTTTTCATCTCTAATTTTTTCTATGATATAATATGAAAAAATGCGTTTATTTTTCAAATAAAAAAGTTATTTTTTTCCACCCTCAGTAGACGAGACGAAAATAAGAGAATATAATGTATAAATTCCTGTGAACATTTCAATCATTTTCACATATTTTCGTAAATAAAAATGTTATGGCACATTTTCGATATAGATGAAATATCAGAATTTGGTTATATTTTTCCTAAAACAAAAGAAAGATATCGTGGAAAGGTTTCCATTCATGGTGTTTCCGCGAAAAGGGAGTCCAGGACTCCTTTGAGAATTTTTCCCTATCTAGTCCAGAAGTACCAAAAACAGTTAAAATCAAGCAATTTGGGATACCCTGTACAGGTTCATTGCTGCTCTCACAGTCAAATATTCTTTCTGATTTAGGGCGGTGGAGGTACGCCCTTGTCACCCCCTTTATGTGAATTTCTTCAAATATATTGCGCTATAGAAAGTTGATAAGTAGGTTAGCTAAGAGGTACGACATAGAAATCGTCGTCAACAAAGAAAAAAATCTTCATACATCTGTAAATAAAATGATTTATCTGAGAGGGAAACGGGATCATAGGGCCGCGAGGCCCTTAAGAGCGCGAGGCCGTGGGCGGTCGCCCACGTCGCCCACGCCCAGTTACGCCACTGGAAATGTCTCATACTGATTTTGATTGGATCAATTCAAGTTGTTATTGAGTTTTAAATGATTTTAAGGCTATTTTTTCGAAGATTGCATACTTTTCAAAACAATTGATACCCTAACTCTTGTCTAGCAGTATATTTCGCCAGGATGCACCCAGCGTACATGAAATACTGCAGTTTTAATTTTTTCATAAAGCTTCATGTCGTAAATTCTTGCACTAATTTGTCAAAGGTAGATCAGATCCAAAAAATTAACATCTGTATCAGATTAGTTCGTGAAAGTGAATGGTTTTCTCTAAACACCTCGTTAAACACATAATGTGATTTCGAATACTTGTTCATCTAGACAAGATAGAATGAAAAGAATCTGTATAATTTTCGTCCTGTTTTGAAAACAATATTCTGATGGAAGATCAGATCTTTGAAAAGCTTTCTGATGAATTCCACATCAAAAACCTCAATGTGAGTAAAAAACTGAAAACCTTATATGTTTTTCGAATATAATTTAGGAACATTTCTCTTTTCTTCTGGTCTAATTATTGTGTTATTGTAAGCGCTAGCCTTGGTTTTTTCCTCTTCTGAATATTGTTGCCTTGTTTGGTTGAACAGTATTCATGAAACAAATTTGATGACCAACTAAATTTCACTATGAGGATTATCACTGGTACTATAAGATCTACACGTACCCCATGGTTACCAGTCCTCTCAAATATTGTCCCTCCCCATATTCGCAGAGAGACAAAACTTTGAATTTTCGGAACAAAGTTAATTCATTTCCCATACTCACCTATCAATCAATCAATCAATCAACCAGCCGCTGAAGTCCACTGCTGGAAAAAATC
Organism: Hippodamia convergens; assembly: GCA_038502775.1. Classification (NCBI taxonomy): domain Eukaryota; kingdom Metazoa; phylum Arthropoda; class Insecta; order Coleoptera; family Coccinellidae; genus Hippodamia; species Hippodamia convergens. The sequence continues at coordinate 86,065,507 of CM076607.1, read as the reverse complement.
CTAGACAGAGTATGTTTAATAATTTTTTCAAAATGATTTTTCATGACATTTTGCAACATTATGATAATAAGGAAATTTTTTACTGGAGTTGTAGTATGAAACATGTAGAATCTGCAGACATAGGGTTGCCTGCTATTTACCTGGACGAACTACTGGTTGCCTGGTTTGAACAGGTATGTCGAAATGAGATCATTTCACCGGTGTGATAATAGAAAAAAAATTATATCAGCATAAGCGCTGCTTTATTGTGAACACGTTGATATAGGGTTGCCTGCAAAAAAATTGGATCTAATAGGGATTGTCGAGGTTTGAAGGTTGCATTGTTTACGCTCCAGGTAATAATAAAGGACCGAACATCGCAGTCCAAGTAAATAGTAGGCAACCCTATGTCTGCAGATTCTACATGTTTCATACCACAAGTCCAGTATGAATTTTTCTTATTATCATGATGTTGCGAAATATCATGAAAAATCATTTTTGAAAAAATAATTAAAAATACTGTGTCTAGGATTTTTTTAGGCAACCTATTTTTTCATATATTATCTAACATCTGAAGTTTATTATGAAATAGGTTCTATTCTATTATCAGCTTGGTGAAGGTCGATGTAGGTTCGGATCTTAGACTAGTTTTGGTTAAATTTTCTAATCGATATGAATAGAAGCAACAAGGAAATTTGGCAATCTGAATGCATGTAATTTTTTCAATAAAGATCTTATTACTGATCTTTCCATCAGAGTTCATGGTTTTGACCTTCTCAGGAGAATATGGTCTGCTCTAAATCGTATGAGAACAGGTCATGGACGATGCAACAGCATGCTCTTCCGATAGAATTCGGTTGACAGTCCTAGTTGTGATTGCGGGGAAAATGAGTAGGCTATAGAACATCTTATATAAATAGTTGTCCCATTTATAAATTTCAAGATGGTTTTGAGGCTGTACATAAAGTAACAAAAGCATTTCTGAAATGGATGGTTAATTTAATAATAATTAGATTTATTCTGAATAATTTGTTTTTTGCTTTTGTCTTTCTTCATTCGAGATTGAGAATTGTCGGTCGTTTTGTGAAGAACCTGTTTTTCTGTGTCTCTAGCAGGATAACATGAAGATGTTCATCGAGATCACGATGATGTTTTTCAAGATTTCTTTGATTTTTAATAATTTAAGTAAATTTTTTTCTAACACAGGTTTTCTCATTTGATCAAACTTCAGACCTGTATGGTTCTCCTGTGTTGCACCAACCTCAGCTAGGTACCTTTTTATTTCAATATGTATTGTATTATTTTGGTTCTCTCAGTTCAGTTCTAACTTCGAACAACCTCCTACTCGAAACTCAAGTGACAGAAGAAATTTTTCAGATTCAACATAACTCGGACCTAAGCGAATTTCGAAATTTTGTGGCATATAATGGTAATTTTTTTCTCTCATGGTTTCCCATTTCTTTCTGCTTAGAAACGTCCTCCGAACTTTCAAGAAAATTTGAAACCAAATTAAGCCAATTGGTCTTGCCACTCTAATATTTTCACGAACCCTATAGAGTGAAAGTGGTCTTCCATTTCGATTCACGTGGATAAAAGTGAAAAAATCCTAGTTGCGAAATGGCGAATGCACCAGGTCATCCTAAATTTTTTCAAATATATTATGTCTCGCGAAATTTTCATAATTTTTTCTTTCATAACAACCTTCCCCAAACAGTAACGAAATCAACAAAAAAAAGAATATGCGAAATTGGTTCAAGAGAAACCCTCTGGTACCATTAATTCAAGCTGTTTCTCTCAATCGAGCAGAATTCATCAATTCGCTCTAAGAACCTTGTGTTATAGTTCTGTGAATTAACAGCATGAAAATAAACAAAAAATGAACCGAAAAAGATCCAAATTATGGTATGTATGAGATGCCTCATTCAATAGAGACTATAAAAAAATTTATAAGAAGCAACAAGTGTGAGTGAATTCGGTAATTTTTCACTTTATTCATAATCTTTTTTCTACTTCATGATCTTAGTATCAATTCATATTATTCTAATAAACCACTTCTCTTTCCATATAACCAATATTCAATCATGTAGATTTTTTTATTCCATGCAATCTGTTTTTTGTGTGAAAAGTATCTTTTTTGTGAGGCTTGTGAATTTAGTACACAATTTTTTTTTCATTGATTTCATTCTTTAGTTTTGTAGCTTTCTTCATTTAATGGGAATTCTCTTGTTGTGTGATATTTGGAACTTTTTGTTTTTTTTTCTTAGCTATGTAGCTTTTATTCATTTCTGCAAGTGGAGGTAAGGCTCATTTTCCATCAAAGGAAATGTAACTTCGATTTTCCATCTTAGCAACATTCAATTATGTACTTTTATTTTTTTTATTGAATCATGTTTTATGATGTCTGAAACTTTGAGACACGCTAAAGAATGAAAGTGAACTGAACTCAAAGATCATTTTTTTTTTATGGGGACTCGTGATGGGAACAGGAGGGTTGAGGATGAAACACATTAAAACACAGTTTATATAAGTACACAAGATGTAGCATTTAATGCTCACGTTTCAAAAAAACACTATACAGAGGACACGGCTTTACCAAATTACTTTAGAAGGTATCTCGTCCCACAATTGTTTATAATAATATATATAATATATTCATATATTCTTATGAAAAAGCGGAACACAATAAAGTTGCCTCTGATACATAACATAGAGGTACGATATCTTTCACTGATCTGTATTGATTTTAAATTTCGTATACATTGAATAAGGCGAAAATTTTCATGATGGAAAATCACTTTCAAACGAACAGCCGAATACTTCTCGGAGGTAATATTTATTTACAAAACAGAAGGGAGCCTAACTGGGAAAATACACGAAGTCAACTGAGAATACAAACACAATTTTGAGGTGGTAAAGTTTTCCCAGGTAGGTTTAACAAAAGTGAGGTTTGATAAGATAAATACAGTATCAACCATCCAATGTACTTATACTCCAAACGATTTTTTCTTGTCTAAGATTAAATAAATCAACACTGTTCACAAAAATATTTACAATATAAATAATCGATATATTGCACTAATTACAAATGAATGAAAATGATACCGCCCAAAGAAGAGATTGGATAGGTGATAGTGCACTATCAAATTTAAGACATAAACAGGATAGCTTCCTCTCTCCTTACCGCTACCGAAGAGTTATATAAATATTTACTATAACATCACTAAAGTCGTATACAAAAGTAGCGGATTGAGGGGGGAGAAAACTCCCTGAAACGCAGGACTGTCTAACAACAGTAACAGTAGTCCTAACGCTCGAACTAATCACTATGCAACAAAATCAACGTCAGGTCAACTATAGGGTGTTCGTCTTAAACCTAACCGATTCCACTAAAGAAAACGATCGAGGAAGCTCCGACCACGAAACCGACGTTTCGTCGACGGATCTTCGCATCTTCAGTATACAAGATGTGTGAGATTCTTACATGAAAACGTGGACCACCTGAGCGATTTTGCAACGTTCTGTATACTTGTGTATTTTATTAGTTTTAGGAAATTCTCTAGTTTCTTAGTTACGTATATCGTTTCGTATATCTTCTTCGGGACAGGAGGCTTCTGCAGCTCTTTTCATCGTCGAATAGCGAAAAAAAATCACAACAAATATAACAACTAGTAATTTACAACAGCACAACCTTTGATTAATTTATGCGTGCCGTAGGTTTCGCAATAATTTTTTTTTCCTTTTTCAGAAACGTGAAGTTGCGGAAAGTGAGTGGGGAAGAAAGGCTGATCGTTTATGAGGCGGGAACAGGGCTGGCTTCGGAAAAATCGAAAGACGTCCTCTAGTTTTTTCGGGAATATTGAGTTAAACGCGATCTATGTAGTTTCTGGTGAATTATCCAAGTCAGATTTTCGTGAATTGTGAATCTTTTCTTCTCAGATATACAGGGTATTTTCCGATATCAGCCAAGTCTTTGGGAAAAGTATACTGACGTTCATCACCTCTGCGCTGACAATATTCGTTAAAATTATCAATATTTTCGAGGATCGTTAAAGTTAATCAGTATGGGATTCGTCCAAAAGAAACAACACAACGTTAACTTTCAGGGCATGGCCGCCAAGATCTCCAGTTATAACTCCGCTAGACCGAGTTGAATGGTATGATACTGGTAAGAACAAAAAATTTTCGACACGATAGAATGGTACGAACCATGAATCGAAAATAAAAAACACTGGTAATTTGTGAATCAACAGTTATTTTTTTATTGTTGCTTCGTTCACGGTTAATTCAATTTTTGTCTTTCCAGAAGCAACCATGATTGAAATCGAACATGGTACATCAAAATGTTGGCCTACTGAGGACGACCACACGAAAATGCGACTCATGCTGGTTCTAGTTCACGTTACATAGATGGCGCTGGCTGACAAATATGTGGTTTTTCATTTTATCGATTCCGTTCGGTTTTTCCGAGCTTTTCTGAAGTGTGGGATAGGGGGCTAGGATTTTGGGTAACACATCGAGGATTCCTAAGCTACGAGACCACTTTACACGGTTGAGTTTTTGTCCCTCCATCACTGCGATGACGTCACTCCATTTTCTATTTTATGTACAGTAGTCAGCACACAAGTAAGTCTAATACTTTTTTTACAAGTCCTTCCCGTAAACTAAATACTGGGGCACTACATTTACACTTTGTACAGAGAATAATCACATTTAAGAGTTGCATATTTCTATGTCCATTGTCGTTGTTACACGCTAAGGGGAATCTGCAACAGAAAAATCGGAATAAGTCTAGTTTTTTTTCGAGCAACGATGTCGTGTCATTACCAAATTTTTTTATCCCGAAACATGTCTGTATTATCGTCGATGTGGATGGAGTTGGTTTTTCGTGAGCTTAGAATTTTTTTGGTGGATAAGATTGGAGGATTTTTCGATCAAATAATTTTGAAAAGGATTCTTTTATATCCAGAAGATTTTCGTGAACATGTTCGAAAAAAACTTCATAAATTGTATAAAGTAATAATAAACTTAAAAAGAATCTTTCTATCTGAATACAAAAGGAAAAAAAATATCAAAACATTAAATATTCAAATTGGGTTTCAAAAAAAAAAAATTTTTGATTCTATATCGCCACAATTGGTTATTCATTTTTTTGAATAATTTTGCGAGTATTTGTCGAAAATTGAGAACTCATTCAACGAATTGGAATGATTGTTTTTATATAAGTTCAGAAAATATATCAGACAAACAAAGTCAATGTTTTTGATTGAAAAGTGCTGAACCTAAAATCTCGAAAAATGCACAACTAGCTCGTAATTTTCTATGTTTTGTTTTTAGAAAGATCAAACCTTCACTGAATAGTTATGAAAGAAAATGATGAATGATAAAGCACATTTTTCGAGATGTAAGACATCCAAGAAATTTTCGGCAATTAAACTATCTCTTCTTTCTGGTAAGATATTTAACAAAACAAGATCAATGATATAAATTCATTTATTCACCTTATAAGTAATTTCGGAATCAAAATTGTCTCGACTGTCCCCTTCATTATCCTCTTCAATTTATATAACGTTGAATTTCTTACAACACATCTAATGACGAATTTGAAAATGAATATAATTATGACTAATAACTACTCTTTCTTTTGTAAAATTTTTGTTACCTGAAATATTTTAAATTTAGTTCCACGTGATCTAGGTTGATATTTATTTGCCCTAATAATATGTCGAAAACTTCGATCCACCTACAAAATAAGAAACTCGAATAATCCTATTTTTTAAAACCAAGGTAAAAATTCACTACCTGTTTGTGTTTATTGATTTTTAGTCCATTTTGGTATTTATAGGTTGAAAATAAACAAAAAAAACTGAGGTCCATTATGACAATATTCTCTCCATATTCTGTGTTTTCGAGCTTATTTTCACTAAATTACATCAAAAATATTTAATGTGAGTTTCAAATTTTTTACAAAAAAAAAGCTACACTTAAAGATTAAGGCAATTTCGGTAATTTAACGAAAATTTGGACAAACAATTGAATTTCATGAGATCTCCGTCAATTTTCGTGATATACAGGGTGCGACATTTAACTTGTGACTGTAAATGATCGCAAAACCTATGCAATTGAGAAAAATAATTTCATACAAAAATTGTTAGGTACTAAGGGGTACAGAAAATGAACATATTTTGTTTTAAACTTGCCTTCAAGGTTATTTCAAGGTCATCTTGATCTTTCAACAGAAAAGGTATATTTCTAGAGTAGATTCTTATTATTCATGAAAAAGTTGTAACTTTTGTTCAAAACATTTTTCATCGGATTTTGGAATTTTGAACTGAATTTGTCCGTTTGGAAAAACTTCAAGATGTTCAAGATGATGACTTTGGAATTTTTTTTTAATTATTCGTTTCATCGCATGAAGTTTCTGAATAGATTAATTTGTAAAACAAATATTATTTGAAAAAAAATTATTCCTAATGGATCACGGCCAATAAGCCCGGAAGATTCTATAGCCTCATTGTTTGAATTCGAAATCCGATGCAAAAGTTTCAAACAAAATTTACTACTTTTTTATGAAAAATGAGAAACTGCATTTATAAATATACCTTAAAACAAATAGAGTTGACCTTGAAATAATCCTGGGGTCAAAGTCAAGGTTAAAACAAAATATGTTCACTTTCCTTCCTGTTTGATACTTGAAAATTTTTTCATGAAACTTTCTACCTTTTAATTTTTTGAATACATTTGCTAGTCGAGAGTTCTTGAATGAAAATCTATTCATACATTTATCCCAAGAATTGGCAGAGATATCATGAAAATTTTGTTTTTGTCCATATTTCTTGTGATAATACCTCTCACTAGCCGAAATTGTAAAAATCTTTGAGTAAAAATTCAGGGAGTACCTAAATGATGAATGAATGACATTGTTTTTATTTTGGATTTTCATCAAGTCTATTAAAATAGATGGGAATCTTAAAAAAAAAAATAAGATCGGCAATTTTGAATTCTAAGATTGAAGAAAAATTTGGCAAAACGACCAAATCGAAAAACAAAAATCTAATCAAAAGAAACCTTTATTGACAAAAAAAAAACATACATACACGGTTAAAAAAGGAACAAAGTAATACATCAAAAAATGACAAATAACTACACAGTAGGTACAAAATCGTTAACAATTCTTCTTATACATATCAACAACGGATAACCATAGAGATCCACAGCATATAAATTAGGTTAATACAGACATGTTTGTCTTGGGTAATGACAGTGACATATTCGGTGCGCTTCGTAGCGATCTTCGCTCTGTGCCTTATAGGAACTGTGTTACCTACCTCACAGATGGTGTCCGTAGTACTCTGCGGGGTAGTGCGCGTACTGGTTGTGGAAGGCAGGATCCCCAGGCGGTCTGTGCATCATCTGCTGCCCATCCATCATGTAGCCCATGGTGCCGTCAGGACTGTACGCCCCACTCGGACCTGCATGGGGTGAAAAGACTAAACGTTAGTGGTGTAACTTACTGTTCTCAGACTGCTGCTTCGAAAGGTTATGAATACGTTATGGACAGGGACAGGGACTTCGTCAAGAATGTTAAGATCATGCAAGAATTAATTGAAAGAGAGTCTGTCATTCACGAGCGTGGTACTCGTGTAAAATCGACTAAATTCGATCAAGTCTATTTTGACGTGACTCATGTCATTCTGATACGATCTCGATACAGTCCTGAAATTTACATGGTGTTCAGATTTCGATGTTTTAGTATTTCATCTCCTTGATTAAGCGAGATAGAAAAAAAGTATTATCCAATATGTTGGATATCGAGATTTTTTATTTATCTATTAATGTCATGAATTTACGGCAGTGAATCTTTCCATCCAACTTATTGCTATGTTGTAGGGTGTTGTTATTTGATTATGAGGTGTGTGTTCATGATGGCTGCCATTTACAACTGCAGCGAGTGAATTGAAGAATGCCGCGAAATGTGCAAATCCAGGGTGTAAATTCGAAACCAAATTTTATTGTGAAAATTGTTCCCTATTTTCGTGCTTGACGGTCTAAATTAATGGCTCTAGAAACTTTCATTTATGATTTATTTATAATGATGGTCATAGCATTGGATATATTTTTTTTGTACTTTTTTAGGAGTGGAATTTTTCGGAAAATTTGATTGACGTTTTCAGTGTTTAATGAACAAAATTTTCTAAATGCAATCTTTATGTCAACTTTGATATGATGTCGGGACTCAGGAGGATATACATGTTATGTTCTCTTCTCGAGGAACTCAAATTGCAGGAAACAGCAATTCGCTAAGGTGTCGAGTTTCCATGCTACAGGGTGATTTTGAAATTTGGCCATTTTTTATAATTGGTTGCAACTTCCCAAATGTTGCTGCTACGCCCTTGAAATGAAAACTTCTTTATTGGAGTTTTTACCAGTGCTATCGAAATTTCAGTGCCTCTTCAAATTCCAGAGAAATTAAAACAATCCATTTTTTTTTTCTAAATGGGAACCGTAGTGTACTAAGATGATTTTCAGTAGACTTTTCTTAGACAATTTCAAAAATATATCATGATATACTTCCGAGCTTGAATATCAAAAATTCCGAAAAAACAGATTTCGAGTGACAAAATCAAAGACTGTTTTGATTTTGATTCATTTTTTTCACTTGAGAAAGTCATACAACTTGAGCCTGCTTGAATTATGTTTACCGGAAAGTGTTTTTCCAGAATTTTTCCAGATTCAACCTCGAAAGTATATTAAGATGAATATTTTTGAAATTGTCTAAGAAAAGCCTATTAAAAATCATCATAACACACTACGGTTTCAATTTGAAAAAACTTAATTTTTTTAATTTCTCTAAAATTTTGAGAAGCACTGAAATTTCGTTAGCAATGGTAAAAAGTAGGTACTGAAAAAACTGCACTAAAGATGTTTTTATTCCGAAAGCGTAGCGGAAATACTGCCAATTACATATAATAATTGACCAATTTTCAAAATCGCCCTATATAGCATGAAAACTAGACATCTTAGCGGTTTTCAGCAATATATGTTCCCCGAAAAAAGAAAATATGGCATTTATATGACTTTTTTTCTATCTCGCTTAATTTAGGATGTAGTACCTACTTAATCATCGAAATCTGACCACCCTGTACAGCGAATTGCTTGATTTTGACTGTTTCTGGTACTTCCGGACTAGTTAGGTGAAAATATTGAAGGGACTCCTGGGCTCGATTCTCGAGGGGACATCATTACTGTAAACCGTCTCTCTATGTCTTCCTTTATTTTATTCAACTAAATTTTGATATTTTATAGATTTCGAAAATGTGCCATGTGTTTTTCATTAACGAAATTATCTGAAAACGATAACGATTAGAACTTTCTACAGGCATGTTTTCACTGGAAATAAGACACTTATTCAATTTTTTGTAATGTCCTGTACTGATGGTGAAGGAAAAACTTTTTTATCTCATATCATAAAAAAAAATTAAGGACACAAAAAATCTAATTCAGCTTCTTATTCCTAGTGAAAAAGTGCCGTTGAAAGATAAAATATCAAAATTTTGTTATATCTAAACGAATGAAGATATCGTGAAACAGTTCCCACTATTGTTGTTTTTACGAAAATCGAGCCCAGAACCCCTATCAATGTTTTTACATATCTAGTTTAAAAGTACCAGAAACAGCCAAAATCAAGCAATTTAGGACACCCTGTACAGAGTGATTGATCTCAGAGGAGACACCCCGTGAGGGGTGAGGTAAGAATATCAGACGACATGAGCCATAGATAAATACTAATAAGTATTATAGTATTGATCTATGACATGAGCTGCCATAGTGACATCCAGATAAGAAAAATGGAAATTTCGAATTGGGCCGAATATTTAAGTTTGAATATCAATAAATCATGAGTAACTATGATTTCAAACTGATATTCTCTTCTATCAAAAGACAACGTAGTGATGTATTATTGAAACGCAAAAATACTGAAGTCGAGGTGGTATCATAGAGTTGTACCTGGCGAAACTAAACAATGACAGAATGTCATAATTGCAAGGCTGTGTTCCACGGTTTTGTAAAGGAGAACGGTTCGTTCCGTATCATCCGATGCATCTCGTCGCCGAATCCCACTCAAGGCTGCTCTGCTCCGTTCTCATCTCATCCGATCTCCCCTCGCCCTTGCCTGTCAACCGACAATTGCAAGACCCGGTGATGGATAGGTTCACGGTCTTTTCTATAGCTCTCGATCTATCTTTTAGGAACGGAGGACGGCGTCAGCCCCAACCTCCACTTTTGGAATCGATAAAAGGCGCAATATTTCCCCGAACCGGCTTGTCGAGGCTGCCAAAAGTGCCGCGAACCTCGGAACCCACCCAAAACTGGCCCGAAAGGGGGCGTTGCTCGGTCGGGTTGACTTATGTCGAGACGTCGGGCTCCCTCGGTCCATTTTCATTAAAAGCATCGCGAAAAACGTGCGATACCAGCGAAAATTCCCGGGCGCCGTCACTGGACCCGATAACCGATCATACAAGACTTTCCACTTACACGTAATAGAGACCGGGGCCCGCGGCCACGGTCCGTATCGGAGGACAACGTTAAGCTTTAATGGAAATCACAATTCATTAAAAAAAATAGATAAATCCGATACATAATGCGATTGATTTATACGAAAGTGTGTGAGGCGATCTCGAGAGCGACTCGGAGCAGGAAGATAGCAGAGCGCGATGTTGTGTTCGGTTTCCGTGTATCAGAACTGGATTTTGAGTGGGATAACGGAACACGGCCTTAATTTTCGATGTTCGGAGCATCGACACTCCGGGAGGTTGTCAACCACTCATTTTAATCATAGAATGAACCTTACTATGGTATCCAAGGATCTGTCAAATAGATATGGCCAAAGCATAGACATTTAAATTTCGATACGCCTATGAGACAAACACAGTTGCATATTGCAGATCGTTTCGAAACAAAATGTCAGCAAGAATACATTCAACTTGAGAAACGTAGGTATGAGTGTTCTTTTTTTGCAACTGGCTAAAATAGTCAATAATAATGAAGAACTCAACTCGAAGATCATAGAGTATTAGTATATTCTAAAACAAGTTGCACAATGGGCGAAATGATTATTCGAATCGCCTTCTGCAACGAGTATTAGACGATATTTTCTCTATTTCAGTGAAGTTTTGTGAAATTGATAAAAAAATTCAGATGATACATCCTAGTGACTTTTGTATTGCATCCTGGCAGTTGGTGTGATTGTTACGAAAATTGACAGATTACGGAATTTGAATTGACGTGTATTTGAAAGTTGATAGGATCGGAAGTCAGTGTTAAAAACCACAAAACGAAAAATAAAACTGAAAGCAATGTTGTAAAGATTTCATTACAGAACCACTTTTAGTACTGTAATGAAGTCATTACGATACTGAAATAGAGAATAGTATATTTTAGAACGAGTTGGAGAATGGACTCATATTCCAACACGAATGCGTAATTCAAAAACGAACTCTCTATATTCAAATAAAAATTCTTATTTTATATCTTAGTGACTTTTGTACTGTATCTTGGCAGTTGAAGTGACTTACGAAATTTGACAGATTATGGAATTTGAATAGATTTTATTTGGGAATTGGTAGGATCGGAAGTCAGTGTTGACAACCACAAAACGAGAAATATAGCTGAAAACAATGTTGTGATTAATTCATTACAGTACATACTACTTTTGGTACTGTAATGAACTCTTTACGATACTGAAAAAGAGAAAATATATTCTACAACCTTTAACTTGATCTTAGTTTTGCCAACAACGGCCATATTGGATCACGTGGTTTGGTTCCCTTATCCTGGATCGATCAAAAATATTTTTTTTATACCCAGGAGGTCTTATTTCGCGAAAGTTGTTCCCACCATCGAATGAATGTACCTACAGCTTATTCAATCGCTTCTACAACCATAACCCTTCCCTTCTCTCCCTCTTTGTATTGACTGCAAAGATTGAAAAACATCCCTTAATGACCATTTTCGGTGCATCACTCAGTAATTTCCTTAATTTTATTCGGAATTATGATCTCTCCCCCACACCGGGCAACCCTTTATTCCAATTACTACCATTACAACGATTAATCATTTCCCTGGAGGAACATTCCGAACTGATGTGAATGTTGTATCCATTACAAACAAGTTCTCCCCATCCAGACGCCTCAGGAATATATATGCCCCAACCTCTTTACACCGATGAAGAACGAAAAACGAATTTTTATGACATTTTGCGTTTCCAGTTCGTTTTTGATCAATCTCTATGGACTGACGCACGGTCAATAGCTGTCACTCATAGATTCATGTCTATGATCATAGGCTCATTAATATGTCATTGAGAGCGTTACTGTCAACATTTCCTACACAACCAGAGAGAAAATGAGTTTTTCAATCGACTCTTCTAGATAAATCTACATTAGTATGATGCGTTGACTCACCTGCCCTATTCGATTGGTCTATCATGGGTTGTACTATTCTCCGCCTAGCATTGATGAACCTGGAACAAAAAAAAATGTATAAAAATCTGGCAATAATTGGAACATATTCATACAATCATAGAAATAAACTGTACATGACGTTCACGGTACAAAAAATTCACGCAACGAACCATCGACCATCACAGTAACCAAAGCGTGAAATATCCCATTCGCGTGCCATCTAGATCTTCTGTGGACGTCACCGGTCGCAATAAAAAAATCGCGAAAAAAGCTCAATTCAATTTGGCTTTTGTTATGTGTCACGACTGGACAGGTAGATAGATAGCGGTGACCGCCCGACAGAACGAACTTTGTTTTTGTATTCATGAAATCAATTCCGATCGGCTATTGATCATTTAGCCTAGTGATTTCACTAACCGTGAACGTTATTTATTCACTCATCGGAACGCGGCGCTTCCCTGTTTTGCTCCCGCTAATTCGAACATATATCCAAATTTCGGGAGAGCGGGTCAAATGACGACAGGGCCGTCCCGAAACTGATTAGATCGAAAATGGTTCGACATACGCGAAGCGGAAAGCGGTCTTTTCGATCATAGAAGGTCGTGAGTATCTGTGGTTTCTTAGAAGTATGGCGGGGTCATAGAATTATGAATTATTTCATGTCAAAGTTGAGTGGAAGTGACTTTTGTTTCGCTTGGTCGGTTTTCGCGATTCGGTCCTGGTGCTGGGGCGTGATGCATGTCGTACATTAACTGAATGGCGTCGGAAACGATTCCAATCGGTCGATGGAGAACCCAATCATTTCCGGTGTCGGGCCGAATTAGTCCGAGCGCGATTTTGACGAACATTGACAGTTTCGCTGCACGGTGCCGCCGCAGCGACATTTCGAACGGATGCGAGACAAACCTAGTTATTATCGGATATTTGTGGGTAATGTTACATCTGGCGGTCGTATTATTTCACCCGCTCTCTCTGCGTCCTCGTTTATCTGTCGAGTGTGAAATTGGCGCAGTCGAAATGGACGATATTATGGAAATCAATCAGTGGATGGGTTCCTGCCGCAGAAAAATAATTCCTGGGATTAATGCATACGCGATTTCGAGAGTGGGATTCGGCGCTCTGTGGCCTCCGAGAGTCAATTTACTCTATGTCGTTGGAATATAGAATAGTATGATTTGGACCGTTCTAGGTTAAGTCAGACACGACATTGTTAGTCCCATGAAAATCGATGATGAAGTAAAGACCAGAGAAATCAAGAATATTGACAAAACTGTCAAATTGACACGACGTCAGAATTCCATAGAACTCCTTAATTTCGCAGCATATACGTATAAACTCCTATTTAATAGGTAGGTATATGTTTCGCAGCGACTCTATCGGTTGAATTTTCGACTGATGGAAACTGCCAAAACAATCCTTTTCAATCCTTTCACTGCCAGAAAAATAGAATTGAAACAAGGAAAACCCATTCTCACTACGATACTATAATATGAAATTAAATTCAGTATTCCAGGGATAATTGATGAGTTATACAAATTGGCAATAACAAAAATACCTACTCATTTCTACAAGAATTAATACAAAATTTAGAATTAGAGAAAATAATGTATAATGCTGGTACAGAAGACTCACGATGGTGTGATAAGTTCATTACAGCATTGCTTTCTGTTGTGAAGAACTCATTACGATACTGAAATAACATAGAGGAATAACTATACTCCATTCACTCTGATAAAATCACATAAGCGGTCATGGTATCGTTTTCAGCAGTTGGTGATGAAAAGTCGCACAGAAAATATCGTTAATGACAAAATGACGTTGTCATTTCTTTCTATCAATTCATATATAAACTTTAATGAATTTCGTAATTGTTAAGAATGTAGAAAGGGAAACAATTCTTGGAACATAAAAATATTTTGACAAGCGCGTCATAACCTCCATTTTCATTCGATACAGAGTAGAATGTGTAAAATTTCCAAAGCCAGAGGTGTGATTTTATATTTGTGAATGAGATATATGAATAATTATTGGTTCCCTGACGTTTCTTGACATAATTAGTTCAGAACTATGAGAAAGAAACCCGATGTTCACTTTCTATAATTTTGACGGCGACAGATACTCCGAATGTCACCGAAAAGTTTCCTCTCCTCTGTGTCAAGTTGTGTTTGACGTCTTGAATTTCGACGCGTTTCTGTGGCCACCATTAAACGTCGTTCGGTTGGAAAACAGGCGTGTTCCGTGCAATTTTCGGTCGGCGTTTTACGAGCGCCGCGAAATAAACATCTCGTTTGAGACTTGGTAATTTCTGCGATGATCCTACGGGGCATTAAAAGCGAAAAAAGCGTAGCGAAAACGAGGCAGGCATCGCTCGCTCGAGGAGAGTGCAATATCAAGGCGGCAATATTCTTCTCCACCTCGCCGTTATTAATCTTCGCGTACATTCGGGGTGAGTATTATATTTATAAAATCAAATGAAATTATAAACGTCTTCTGGGAGATCTAGCGGGAAGCTCTCGCGTTCCCGTATTACTTTTACAAAGTAATTTTCTCTTTGCCGGGGTGTAAAGGGATGCAATTTCTTGATGAAAATGGAGCGACGGCGGGAAGTTGCGGTGTCGCGCCCGGGCCATATTTCGATTATCCCGTTTTCTCCTGCGAGCCCTCCCCGCTCGCGCGTCGCACATAAACAAAATTACTAGGAATTTTGTAGGATCAGTTTCCCCTATCCATTAGGGTGCCTTCCCACGGCGACTATTACAGTTGCATCGTTCCCTGTATTATTCATAAAAGAGGCGGAAGTGCGCTACATCGATTCTCGATGTACACTTTATCATTTTGACGTTTCGTTTTTTCGAGGTCACCGGAGCCGTCTAATTGAAGTTTCTCGCTCGTCCACAGAATAATATCCGAAGAGCGTTTATACAGTGTTTGCATAATGTAGTTCGCGATTTTTTAGGTTTTAGCATAAGAAATGGTAATTTCTCTATTTCAGTATCGTATAATGAAGTCATCACAGTACTGAAGGCAGTGCTGTTATGAACGCAATACAGCATTATTTTCATTTTAATCGTCTGTTTTGAACACTGATTTTCGATCCTTTTAATTGTCAACACACGTCCATTCAAATTTCGTGACCTGTCAATTTTCGTAACAGTCACAAACTGCCAAGATACAATACAAAAGTCATTAAGATGTATAATCTGAATTTCATTGCATTTCGACATCATTTTACGGAACTTCTCTGAAATAGAGAAAATATTGTCTAATACTCGTTGCAGAAGGCAATGCTGACACTTCTTCTTTTATTTCAGCAATGCATCCTAGTGAATGTTCTATCGTATCTTGTCAGTTGATATGACTCATAAAAATTGACGCGTGTTGAAAAATGATATAGGATCGGTAGTCAATGTTAACGAGCAGAAAAAATGTAACTGAAAACGATGCTGTAATGAGATCATTTCAACACTGCTCTAGAAATGTAATTAACTCATTACGTTACAATACTGAAATAGAGTAGGTATAGTATGTTCTGAAACAAGTTGCAGAATGAGGTCCTATTCCAACACTAATGCGAAATTCGAAACCGAGCAACTTTTCGAAAGGACACGGGCGCACCCAGGGTTACATTTCGAGGCTGTGCTAGTACGAAATATCTCAGCATGATTTTTTTCTACAAGATGTGGCAGAATGATTTGTGACAAAATTAGAGAAATAAATCTTAAAATTCGAGCACAAAAAAGACTTGCCTAAGCAATAAAATCACTCATAAGCTACATAACCAAGTATCGAGAACATTACACGCTCAATGTTAGAATTTAATTCTCTTCGGCCTTTAAAACTAGTTCGATTACATCTCGAACTTGCTATTTTTTTTGTCGGAAGAGTTTTTAAACATATGTTTTCATATGTTCTGAGTCCTCTTTAGGTCCAAGATCATCTACCATAGTGGAAACAGAACCTTCAAATCTTGAAAGAGTAGAAATTACTCACACTAAAATTTTATAGGATGATTTTCAAATTGAGGGTCGCTCTGATGAGTTTCTGGGTGAAGATCGCTCAGGATTCACCACCGATCCTGCACAAAGAAAAAATGGGGAGCGACATAATCCAATCCTTCACGAAAATACGTATATACGGCCGAGAAAAACTCAAGTGGATGGGGGGTGCATATCTGCCCGGCCTACTCTAGAGCAATTTCTATGCGCGGCTCGCAACTGCGTTCCCGCTCTATGGTCACCGTGACGTCCGATGATTTGTTCGATACGTGCCACCGAAAATTGCCAAAGAGCGGGACCTTGCAGTAATTATGTCGTTAGTAATTGGCTGCAGATGGCGCAGCCTGCGCGCGGGTCAACACCGACTCCATCATCAGCGTCAGCTTGCGACCTCGAGGGCGTTTATATGCCGAGAGATATTAAACCCGGAATTTATAGCCGCCCCCGACCATAAAGACACAGCCGAGCCAGAGATCTGCAATTACTGTTTTCTTTATTCTCGCGCCACATGTGTGTCGTGTCTCGGCCCCGAGCGTCGCGCTACCCTTCTTTAATCCTTGCTCGGGGACCGTGCATAACTTGTCGCTCGAGCTGCCTCCTCTATGCGTCTTGCCCGGCTCTCCCGGTGATTAATGTTCGCGGAAACAAATTGCGCGGAAAATATCGGTCTGTTTCGTTCTGCGTCCGCGTTATTATATATTGTGCGAGGGCCACCCCCGCGCGCTACGCTGCCTCGGCACCCTCACCTATGTCATGAAATTCATTGCGAAGCAACACTTGCACGTTTTATGATTCATGAATTGTCACGGTGTGAGATCCAGCAGGTTGGCACCATTGGATGGGAGTTTCTGTGGTCCTCGATGCTTCTTCTGTCGTATAGGTTATGTGTCATTTCAGGTCATAGACATGGAAAATTTACTATGCTTGTATATGTCATTATTTGTCAGGTGATGAGTCCTTTGAAATACCCTTTGCTTCAGTTTTATTATAGTCTCCAATTGAATTCTCAAACAAATCCCAGTAATTCTTGTACATAACTAGGTCTTGCATCAACTTTCCTGTACACGTGGGGTCTGATTCATTTGCTGTATAACCAAAATCTATACCTACTTCCAAAATACATGGATGCATAGAAATGTAGAAGTTTATGTGCTGTCGGGTGATTATGACACAAAGGTGGATCCGGGCCCAATTTTTTGGGGGGAACTTTAAGATCTTCAAAAGCCAAAAGATACTGGCATTTTGGGCGATGGTGAATGAAGAGGCTCTCAATCAATACACCATATAATAATCTGTCAAAATTCGTTAGTCACATCAACTGCTAAGATGTTTAATCTGAACTTTTATTTGAATTTCGAGAGTATTTCCCAAAACTTAACTGAAATAGAGGAAATATCGTCTAATACTCAGAAGGCAATAGTTATGCGTACTTATTTCCAATATTTGCATGAGCAGTGGGTGTTTCAAATTTGAAGAAGTCAAAGGTGATGCAAATTCCGCTAAATGCAAAGAAAAAATTGCAAAATGGAAAAATGCAGCTGAAAGGTTCAGATCTTGGCACGAATAGTGACAAATGAAATAAATGTTTTATATTTAATAATAATAATAATACTCGTTACAGAAGACAATTCTATCACTCATGCTTTCGAATTTCTCATTCGTGTTGAAAAAAATCTTTTACAACTTATTTTAGAATAAACTATTTCAACAAGTTTTGAATAATCGACGAAAATGTTCATGATTGAAATGTCATAAATGCGAATGATAGAGAAGTAAATGCTTCTATGCACCTCTATTAACCACAGACCAGTCAAGCAATAAATAACACAGCGACCTGCAATATCATGAAGATGAGAAACGAAAGGAACTACAGGAAAAGCAGAAATCTTCGCGAATCTCGGTAATTATAAGTTTTGACGTTTCAAACGTCACGAGCCGATTTTTTCCGTGGGCCGGAACCCCACCCGATCGGCAATTTTCGCCGTCACGTATCGTACAAATCATCGGACGTCACGTTGACCATAGAGTTCGCGGGAAGGCTAGTAAGATAACGCGCGCCCCGGCCCCCCTCTGTGTTTGAGACGGCGAGACATGCATAGAAATGGCCGTTGAGCAGGCAATATCTGGACGGGTCCCTACCAATTTCTTCAGATTTCAGGAAATTGCGAGATCGGAGGTCGCCCGAGGAATAGACAAATAGGGGGTGATTAAAGCAAGTGGGTAGTTTCGATATTTCCACTCGGATTGTCGCTTTAAGTACGGACCGGCGGCAGTATAAGTGGCCGCGAAATGACGTGGCTGATAGAGGTTATGTACCGATTTTATCTGCGAAGGAAAGGAAGTAAATGGAGTTTTTTTGGTTGTTGCTCAATCGTGATTTTAGCAGAGACAACAAATTGTTGTCTCTGATTTCAGTTCGTATCCCTTATTTTTTTTTTTTGGTCCTTTGGAAATGTCATAATTTATTCAATGATTTTTTATACCATGTACCGAGTAGTTTAAACAAGGTCAAATTCGGCCATCTTGAGGAGCTAGCCAGAACTTTGTAATGAGGGAATTAGAACTGCAGTTTTGTATTACTTGCTACCGATTTCGAGAAAAAAAATTGAAAAAATTCTCTGGGTTCCGTACGAGATTGAAGTTTCTTTCCATAAATACTTAAAATGGTTTAGAAGAAGGAAAATATCACCTGTAAATTTGCTACCGAAAATGACATGTCACGATGAGTTAATGTTAAATTATACAGGGTTGGGAGAAAGTATGAAACCAAGTGAATATCTTTTGAGCACGTAGAAAATATGGATTCCTTGACAGTCTCACATATTGGCATTCCTATCAACGAATGACTGTTCAACCATTTCAAACATGGCCGCTTCGGCGTCTTAGAAACATTCAACGCCTATTTTAAGATTTTGCAAGACCGAAACTTGAATAAGAGGGAAGAAGAAATGCTGATCCATAGCCAGCCCACGACTTCTGGCAGACAAAGGATAAACACAGCAAGGTACAGCCGACGTCACATATAATTTTCGCCAGAAGGGGTCGTGGGAGTGCACGCGTGCGATCCCAGCGACATCTGATTCCCATCAATAAACAAGACCTAATAATACGTTGTACACATACACGCGCTCTCTAATGTAATTGTTTTTGCGTGGAACCCTTGCCGTCTAATCTGTCAGCGGGAGCGAGAGCAGAAGAGAGAAAGGGGTGGCAGCGATCAGCGATTTCTCATTCGCCCTAATGCGGAAACGATAATTGCGAATGGAATAACATTTATCTGCAGCGGCGCTGGACAACGATCGGAGAATTTCCGACAAGTGTTTGGGGCGATGGAAGGCTGGGGGGATCATTAGGCAAGATTTCGCCCCCTTCCGAAGTAATGGGACGCATTCCGTGAAACCTTACACCCCAAAGGGTTGATGAAAACAATGGACGAAATCGCTTTTCTGTGCTAAGCCCCTGTTTGCACGCCCTCCCGTCGATAAGACAGTCTTTACCGGCGTTTTTGTCATTATCTTGCCCGGACCGCACCCTCTGAATTTGTCTGAAAACCCGCCGAAAGCAGTGCAACAAACATACTTCTGAAAAACACATCAGGATAGGCCAAAGTGATACGATTATCCTGGTAATTTTTAGAAGGATACACTAAGGAATCTAATGAAGAAGAGTGCAAAAAAAAATAAGGTAATATTTTACGGAAAATGTCATTCATAATAATATGTATTGGCAACAATAACATTTCACGGAGTCCGATAAAAACAACATGACAATCTTAGCAATAACGTATTTCTCAAAATGTGAATTTATTCGGAAAATGAATGAATTGGAAAAGATGTGATGGAAGAAAAAAATTAACGTTCAAATGGGTTGAAAGGAAGGATTCCTTTTATAGTTATTTGCAATATTTCGATTTCAAACAAAATGTGAACAAAGAAACAAACTGGCAACGTCATTTTGTCATTAACGATATTTTCTGTGTCCGCACTGACTTTTCATCAGGTGCACCAACTCCTGAAAACGATACCATGATCTCCTATGTGATTTTATAAAAGTGAATGGAGTAAACTTTCGTCTGAAAGTCCGGAAATAATCGCATGCCACTAAAAAACACCTTAATCAACTGACGTCAGTCGATGCTCAGTCATTGAGAGGCTCAACTATGAGGTGCGTTCCCGTCGCACAAACCTCCGGTTAATCCTTGAGAGCATTAGCACCCCGGCAAGGTCGGGTGACAAATGGCGCGATAGGGGCAAAGTACTACGAAACAATTACAAAGCGCGAGTGTGCACCGTCGAGCGTGTACACATACACTATACACGTATTATTAAGAGTTGTTTATTGATGGGAATCAGATGTCGCTGAATTCTGCACGAGCGCTCGGCGGCGGTTCTTTACCGAGAAGTTATGGATGTGCCCAATTACATCTTAAAAGCTGTGCTCCATTAATTTTCACAGCTGCTGCCTCTTAATTGGGATCCACGCGCTCGATAATAAACGGAACCTATAGCACGTAATTCTCTCTCTTACCGACTGCGACGCCTGCTTGCGAAACTAGGCATGATTAGGTGAGACATTGCGCCCCCTGGAGCCCGGCTGCGACTACTATGTGTGTAATAGTTGCCGAAATAACTTATTGGGACGGTGGTAGACTGCATAAACCCGCTCTGCGAATTATCGCCTTCCCCTGGACTAATTTTGATTATCCGGCCCGTTCACACAGATTCTGCTCTATGAATCCTAGATAATTCGGCAGCACTTGGGTCATTGCGTATCTCTATGTTCTCATAATCAAATCTATGTCTTTGTCAAACATTCCTCCTTCCTGTTGTCTCGATGACATTTGTAAATACATCACTAACATGTGTGTCAAACTGAATTATTTGGTATGTTCTGATTTAACCACAATTATCAAAGAGAAAAGCTATAAGAATGGATATTTTTCTTTAGGTAAGCACCTATAAGGTTTCAACACAGTTGAGATGTCAATTCATAATAATTATTTTCATTGATTGTCAAACGTCACATTCTATGATCGAGTTTACCTGATCTGTGCATTATAAGCCCCATCTGTGATGACGACTGAATGAAGTTCGATGTCAATAAATCTATCGAGTAACATTCAATCTATGACACATTTGTAAGTCTAGTGAGTAGTGACTGTTATGATTTCAACTTGCAAAAGTTATTCCATGAATGTGAATATTGATGAATTATTTACGAGACCTTCAGATGAAGTGCTTACATCTAGCGATTTGTGGAGAAAGCGAATATATGACAGAAGAATACGTAAAAGATTATAAAAATTCTCAAATGAGCATGTAGTTGAAACTGGTCGTGCATTGTTTTAATTGAAAGGATGAATTTATGTACTGGTAAGTAGCTGTTTCATACATGATGTGGATAATCGTGAAGGTTGCCGAGTAATACTAAATAAACATCGTGAAAGTGGTAAACAGAGAAACCGGTGCTTTCGCCAAAATGCAATCTAGAATTACGGTGAAACAATCTCGGAAAATGGGTGAGACAGAAAGCAGGTATGCTTGACCCGAAGAATTCTAATGCTCGTTCATTCAAATATGAGCCTCGAACACGTCTTAAACACGTGGAAAACTACCAGTGCCTTCTGCACTTGTTTTATAAATATCAATTGGCTAATGTACTCAGAATTTTCGCATCTCGAAAATTAAAAAAAAATCACTCTCATTAAAATTTGTGGGCTACGAGAAATATTCACAAAATTGAAACTATCTTCCATTCACTTTTATAAATTCACATAGGAGTTCATCATAGTATCGTTTTCAGGAATTGGTGCACCTTATGAAAGGTCAATGCGCACACAGAAAATATCGTTAACGACCTTGCCAGATTGCCAGGTCTTTGTTTACATATTGTTCGAAATCGAAATATTGCAAATAAAACCTTTCTATCAATTCATATAATAGTATATTCTAAAACAAGTTGCATAATGAGCTCATATTCCAACACGAATGCTCCTTCGTCGCTCGTTTTCGAAAGCATGAGTACTGGAATAGCCTTCTGCAACGAGTATTAGACGATATTTTCTCTATTTCAGTTGAAATTTGTGGAAAACTCTCGAAATTAAAATAAAAATTCAGATTAGTGACTTTTATATTGTATCTTGGCCGTTGGTGTCACTAACGAAATTTGACAGATTGCGGATTTTGAATTAATTTGATTCGAAAATTGAGTGGATCGGAGATCAGTACTGACAACCACAAAACGAAAAATATAACTAAAAACAATGATGTAATTAGTTCCATTATAGCAATACTTTTAGTACTGTAATGAACTCATTACGATACTGAAATAAAGAAACGTTAATTATTTTCTTCCATCACATGTTTTCCAATTCATTCATTTTCCGAATAAATTCACATTCTGAAAATAACGTAATTGCTTAGAATGTAGAAAGGTTAACATAGTGTTGACTTGGAACAGAATTTTTTTTTGACAAGCGTCATAACCTCAATTTTCGTTCGATACAAATTTCCGAGGCCAGGGGTGTGATTTTATATTAGTGAATGAAGTATACCTAGTAAACATTCATTCGTTGCTTCTTAAGACTGACCCTTTTCTCCAGATAAACCATAAGATCAAGTATAAATTATTGGGTCAATATTTCTGGTCATAGTTATTACTTCATTACTATAGGAAGGAAACGGTATGTCCACTATTCATGATTTTGACGGTGACAGACGTTGAGAGATTTCTGTTTTTTATGTCGAGTTGTGTTTGACGTCTAGAATTTCGACGCGTTTCTGTGGCCACCGTTAAATGTCCGTAAGTTGACTATTTCACTCAAGTTTTGTGAACTACTGTCGAAATTCACATAAAAATTCGGAATATACATCCTAGTACTTTGTATTGTATCTTGGCAGTTGGTATGACTGTTACGGTATTTGACAGATCACGGAATTCGAATTAAAATTTATAGTCAGTGTTGACAACCACAAAACGAAAAATATAACCGAAAAAAAAGCTGCAACGAGTTCATGACAGCAGACAGCATCGAAATAGAGAAGAAGAACTCTCGCATGATCGCAGTCGGAGGAGCAGACTGCCCTCTCCCGGGAAACGCGGGGGTGCGGGCGGGAAAGAAGACCGTAATTCAAAGTTATAATTAATGAGATCTGACGGTTCTCGGGGTCCGTCCCGAATATATTGTCAGGTGTTGGGCGGCTGATAACCTAAGCCGACCGGGGGCGCCCGTGCCCGCGTTAATTCGAATCGGAGAGATTACGCACGTACGCTTCATTGGAAATCCTCATGCGAGCGCGCCCCGGTGTATGGAAATGTTGGTCAAATATATCATTCCGGCTTGACAGTGCAATTCTCTTATCTGCGCGCCGCCGGCGTGCTGGATCTCCGGCTAGGGCCCCGAAAAACAGAATTCCGCCGCCGCCCCCGGTCGGGAAGGGGGGCGGGAGGCGAGGGGAGGGGGTGGCGTTTGCAGCCCCGGAACGGCGGGGTTGAAATACGGCCGAATTGCCGACGGAGCAATCGCCTATGATGGCGTCTTGTACCGAGACCATGTGTTTTATCTCGCCCCGCGTTCTGTTTATTGGCGTTTTAATGGGTATTCCGTTGAATTCGGATCGGATTCGTCGGTTTCTTCGAAATTGAAAAGTTTTCTTAAACGAATGAATGATATCAGCTTTGTCATCTCGGTTTTTAGGTATAATACTTGGGGCAAAGATTATAGAGTATAAAGATGGGAAACGAAGCGACCACAGTGATGTCAGCAACATCTGTTTTTCAAAAGTAATCGGGTTATGGTTAAAATATTTAATTAGGGTCCATTTGGCATAGATTATATGGACATTATTAGTAGGCTGTTGTCATTTTTGAAAGAAATACTTGAATACATATTTTTGCTGAATGATGATTGTATTATCTCACGTATTTTCCACTGAAATAACTCGAAATCTACAAGAGTAGCACCTAGCTCACTTCATAATCTTGGTTTATGTGTTTTCCTGTTATAAATTTTGTGATAGAAACTGGCCGACATTCGAAATGAATGGTGATTAATTGCAGAAATAATAAAAAGAATAATCTTGAATGTGCTTTCTTTTCATAACCGAATGAAATAAGTTTTGAAACTCGTATCATGTAACTATCTTGTTCATTGCTTTTCATTTTCAGTCTTGTCAAATGGATAGAGTTTCGGGGCAAAAATATATAGTTCTTGTTTGCGAACCGAATTTTCTTCGGTCTCATTCATTAGATCAAAAAGTTCAACTCATAGTGGCAATGGTGGTCAGAAGAACGACTTATAGAGGTGGTGGTTCTCTTGACGACCCTTCCAGCAGTTCTACTCATCTACTAGACCCTCTAGACTCATTGAGGTTAAAATACACTGGGTAAGATATGTATGAATCGAGCCCAGAACTGTTTGATTTATCGATGTTCGATTTATCGAGAGTTCACTCTATGAATAAGTTCTTGAAATTGTAATAATAATTCTCTTATGTGAACAAATTTTTGAAATGTTCTCAATTTCATAACTATTGTTACCAATAAAAATAAAAAGGGATTAAAATGGATTAAAACGTATTTCATTTGATTCAAAACAATGTGAAGATGGAAAATATAATCCTGATCAAAAAACGAAGCCTATTAAAATAGTTTATTTTCAAACGTACAATAATAACGTCATTTCTCGATCGACAGGATCATCGAAAAGTTCTATTTCTCCGCCTAGGCGGAGAAGTGTTGCTATGCAACACTTTTCCGGCCGGCGGCAGGAAAAGTGTTACCCTGCAAAAATACGCCCAACTTAAGGTATTTACCAATAACTATTTCATGTGTGATCGCTAGTTGCGACTTTATCATTGAATATTGGGCTCACAAAGCAGAGGATTTCCATTTTATTCCACTAGCCATTAAGTTAAAATATGCTAGAAGCACATTCTCTTGGTAAACTGTCACATTTTTCGAATTGCACCAATTCACGAAGTGATCATAGGTATGCTGCAGAATATTTTTCAATTGACTTCGATGGTTCGAGGGAAAAGACTGCTTCAATGGCCAAAACCTCAATTTCTGAAGACATTTTCACTTTCAACCACTTCTCACCAGCTTGCGAATGATTATTTTGCTTCATATCTGTCAGAATCAATTGTGCGTGGCAACCGTAACTAGGCAAATGTCCCATAATTCATTCAATTATAACGATCGTAAGTGGATAGAATCATGTACCCAAATGTGAATCAATCCAAAAGTGGATATTCAGATTTTCATGAATTTCAAAACGTTTGAAAATAAAATAACATATTTCATTCGGAGTAGAAGTGACTTTTCATGGCTCGCTTTCAATTACCCGCCTCACTACGTTCGGCGGGTAAACTCAAGCTCGCCATGAAAAGTGACACTTCTCCTCCTTATAAAATAATATACTATTTCTGTACTGGATTATGTTTTCAGCACAATCTAGGGTGCACGGAGAATAAAATCCATCTGTGATCCGAATTGATTGTCATCATATTGATTGCAGTTTTCAGAACGTCATATTTCTCTTTGTATTAAAACCACCGTGATTATAGTTATCATCCATTGTATATGTAAACAAAACAAAATATCGGGAATCGGACAATGTATTTTCTCCTCTATATTTTCTTCAGCCGATTATACTAAGATCATTTTAATATGTAAAATTTTTATATTTTTGTATTGTTATATATTTTTCTTTTTTCATATTTTATAATTTTTATATCTGTTTATATGAAACTTCAAATTGTTAGTGTGACTGTATTTCCATGACAATTTTCGATGCTACAGTTGGTAACATTTGGGTACCTTTTTCACCGTTACACTTCTGTTTTGATGTAATCTTCATCACGTTTTCAGGATGATGTAAGGTTACTCGGACCGTTGAGACCTTGTTGACTCAAGTATGATAAATATACAGGATGTTCCTATTGATACATACTACAGGAAAAATTTTGAATAGATGGCGGTTCTCATCGAGATTTCGTTGGAGACCTTTATGATTCTTATGCGACCTTTCCATTGATGAATTTTTGAGTGTGATTTGTCTGAGATTATAATTTATCGATTTTATAATTTTTGATGTTAATAAGTTTTATTATTCTGTAGCCTTGATAAAGGAGCAATTTTGCTACCGGAACGTCGGCTGAAGAAACTATAGAGGAGAATATATATTGTCCGATTCCCGATATTTTGTGTTATTTTTCTATTAGAAGATTCAAATCAAGCGTTATTTCAATAGTCGTGCGGAAAGTATATTTTGGTACTCGGTTAGAATAAAAATCTGATATTCGTGATTCCCCAGGCTTCGGGATGATTCATTCCTATCAAAATTTCATGCTGCCTTTGTGACAGAATATGGAACATTGAAAGAATAGTATATACTAAAACAAGTTGCAGAATGAGCTCGTACACGAATGCGAAATTCGAAAGCATGAGTGTTGGAATTGCTTTCTGCAACTAGTTTCAGACCATATTTTCTCCATTTCAATAAAGTTTCGTGAAATACCCTTGAAAATTCGGATTGGTGACTTTTGTAATGCATCTTGACAGTCGGTGCAACTTATGAAATTTGACAGATTGCGGATTTTGAATTGATTTGAAAATTGAGAGGATGTGAGGTCAGTACTGACAACCACTGAACGAAGAATATAAGTGAAAACAACGCTGTTATGAGTTTCATTACAGCTCTACTTTTAGTACTGTAATGAACTCATTACAATACTGAAATAGAGAAAGCATATTTATAAGTTCACAAGAATTCAGATTGTTGAAATCTTTTTCTAGGAGAACGGATCCAGCCTCTCCTTTCTGATTAAGACATCCGTAGAAACCGAAAAAACAACTTCTCAGGTGTATTGCCAGTTGGGTTTATACATTTTGGTACAACACATAAATTTCTCGTTCTTGGATTAAACATTTCGAACAGTTATAACTTGTGAACCTTACGAATGCGAGCTACGTACCGAATGAATGTTGTGATGTGACGTCATACGGATGCATCTTCAGTCGGGAGAACAAAGCCGCACGCTTATATTTTTAACTCGATATCTCGGACGCTACTCAACGTAACCAAAAAATTTTTTCACGCATTATTTTCATATTTTTCGGGGAACGGGAATATCTATCCCCCTCACCATCCGACGAACCTTCTCGCGGTCCCGAACAGCGACGAAATTGAAAACGTCGCTCTTCCCCTGCACGCGTATTTCCGCCTTATTTTAACGTATTTATAAAATATCCCGAACGGGGGAATATTTCATTTGGCCGGGTAGTTTTTCGGGGGCAGGTTTTCCGCGTCGTTCTTCCCCGGGGAACCCGCACGGCGACACGGCAGGTTGGGCGTTATTTATGTGTTCCTTTGCGCCCGGGCTCCGGCGCCCTTATAAAGCACGTATCACACGGGCCGGAAAGCCGCCCTCCTAATCCCCGAACATGTGATGTATCGACGCCGCGGCCTCTCGTCTCGGATACGTTCTCGACGTTTTTTCGCCATTATTTCCTCGTGATGGCTTTCGAATTTCCTCTCCTTTTCGAAATATACCTCGGACTTTATTGTTCAGTCGGTTTTTTCGACCGATCTACCGCGAAATCCGAAGAAGGGAATCCGGCTCGAAGGACCATGAAGGGAGTAACTTCTCATCTGCGAACTCTCCTATAGTGAAGTGGTGATCAAGAAACTAAGCACTGAGAAAAATTCAATACAATGGAGAAATATGAGCGGGAATGCACAGACCATAATCTTGAAAATGCACCTATGAGAAGTAGTTTCTAGCCAAAAGGGCGGAATCTCTCAGGGGTTGATCACTACAAAAATTTCATTCGGAACTTGGAAACTACAAGATCAAAAAGGATTTTAGTAACAATCAAACAGACCATATAATATGGTCATAGTAGAATGTTACTTCTTTTCAAATCGAAGTGAACTAAACTGAATTGGCCTCGGAATTGACCATGAAGTCATACAACTAATCTCATGATTTTGATTCATTGTCTCTCTCTTCTAAATTCAGGAATGCAAATTGATGTTTTCGAAATTTAAAGTGAAAAATATATGGATTCAAAATAGTAATCATCGAAATAAATACCATTTCTCTATTTCAGTATCGTAATGAATTCATTACAGTTCTAAAAGTAGTGCTGTAATGAAACTCATTACAGCATTGTTTTCAGTTATATTTTTCGTTTTATGGTTGTCAGTACTGACCTCCGATCCAATCAATTTTCGAATCAAATCAATTCTAATTCCGAGATCTGTCAAATTTCGTAAGTCACATCAACTGCCAAGCTACAATACAAAAGTCACTAATCTGAATTCTCATTTGAATTTCGAGAGTATTTCACGAAACTCGACTGAAATAGAGAAAATATCGTGTAATACTCGTTGCAGAAGGCAATTCCAACACTCATGCTTTCGAAAACTCGCTCCTTCGTCGCTCGTTTTCGAATTTCGCATTCGTGTTGAAATAGGAGCTCATTCTGCAACTTGTTTTAGAATATACTATTTCAATTTCCAGGTTCAGAGATGAGAGATATAACGGTTTCGGCCTTGTTCGGCCTCATCAGTATCCTAGTGACAAAACCTTCATAAATACTTCGATATTTGGAGTAATGAGAAAAATATTACAAAGTACTAAGGTGATGACATTCAATTGCGTCAAAATGAAGTTTCACATCTCCAATCAAATGCTAAAAAAGAAATCTGTACTTCCTCTTACACTGAATGAGATTTTAGCAGTGGCTCTATTCAGGGCCCGCTTGCTAGTTTTTCAAAGTGATGGAAAAAGCCTAATTCTTTTCGCGACTGTGAGGCCAAGTGTTTTAAAGGGAAAGAAAATTCTTTGCCTTCACAGAAGCCACAACGAAACATTTTTGAAACATAGATGATTACTATTTTGAATTCATCGATGTTTTAAAAATGTTCTCGATGTGACCATCGTGATGGCAAAGAATTTTCTTTTTCTTAAAGTGACTTTCGTTTAATTTTCCTGAGCAATGACATGATCCACATGTGATTGATGCGTCAATCAGAGTGGCATACGTCCTTCGACAATTGGTTGAAACGCATGCTGAATTGTTATTTGTGTAGGTTTTTTCTATATTTGATTCATGTGTGGTTGACGATTTGTTTCAGTGTCAATATCGGAAAGAACTTCCCCTCACAGAAGAATAAATCAAGATTCGCCAAGAAGTCAAAAAAGTCCAATCACCTCTCAAGAATGGATGAATTCGTCAAGAAATCAAAATAATACTTCATTGATACTCGCAAATGTTGTCAACAAGTTAACCCGGGCAGATATTTAAATTTCGCTAGGAAAACAAAAGCTGGTATCCGGCTCGAAGGACCAGAAATAAGTATCTGAGAGGGTCATCGCTCTGGCGATGAAATTTACGTAGGCGCTTTCCCTTCTGAGCCCACTGGAATCGCCTTCGAAAAAGTTGAAGACGAGAAGGAATGAACGAGCTCGTCGAGGAACAACCGAGAGACAATAGCCGGCGTTCCTCCGCCGAAAAAGAGCAATCAACTCCGTGCTAGGCGGCGGGAAAACGAACAGTCATCAGCGGAAAAATTAACAGGCACGGAACAATTCCGAGGGAACAATGGGGCACCATAGAGGCCCCGCTCGTGAATAATTTGTATGACAGTATAAATGATGGGCGTTGTGTACATTAGACGATTGCAGCATGTGGATTATTCGGAATGCGTGCTGCAAGTGCCGGGGAAGCCGCAAAGTGCAAGTCACCGTCGTCGCCGCAGGGTCTCACTTGGGTATCGATTGTGAAAAATCCACGCCTCGCGGCGCTATTTTTTTCGAGCGGCGTTCCGGGGCGCCACGCTGTTCACGGCTCAATCCACGGTTCGGAGGTGAAAAATTACGAAAGTGTCCGACGCAGGACCTCGTTTATTTCTTTATCTAGCGTTCGGGATGAGATCGGCGAAAATGGGCGAAAGCACGAGTAAAAAATATGATATTTTACTTAATTGCTCTTGGAGAGGCTTGCGACATAAGTATACGTTCCGAAGAACAAACATTTTAAATCTTGATGAAAGAAAATAGTTGAACTCATATTTTTGTCGCAGAGTGTGGGTACATTATAACTCGATAAATCTTTCTTCAACAGTTGACTGTATATTTTATTGGATCCTATTGATCATTCTTCATTTTTTGTCAAAGTTCTTTTTCGTTTAATTTCGCAGTTGATACTCGCGCCATTATCAACTACCTCCATTTTCTAGTTCTCCAAACACATTACTTGAATAATCTCTGAAACATTAAGTTATTTTGACTATTGATTTGGCGACCTCATTGAAGGTCTAGTGTTTTGCGCTTTTCAAAACGCCTAATATGTACCCGGTGTCAATCTTCTACTTTGTGGCCCAGTGAAACATGTATGCAACATGCAACATTTATGACTAAACTTATTCTATAGAACTGGGGAGGAGCATTTAACGCATTGTACGACGTTTTAAGCCAACTTTTTCACTGTCGCGTATTATTGCTTTTGATTTTATTAGCGGACAAAGGTTGTTGTTGTTTTGATCATTGATTTAGTCAAAACGCGCGTTTGCTGGATCTAAAACGCGCTTCTGCATGTGTACGGTATTATTGGAGCACTTTTAAAAACGCGTTAGCAAAACGCGTATGTGTATCCGGTGTCAATCTACTACTTTGCGGCCTAGTGAAACATGCAACTATTAATGTCTTAACATATTTTCTCTATTTCAGTATCGTAATGAATTCATTACAGTACTTAAAGTAGTGCTGTAATGAAACTCATTACAGCATTGTTTTTCAGTTACATTTTTCGTTTTATGGTTGTCAGTATTGACCTCCGATCGAATCAAGTTTCAAATCAAATCAAATTCCGTGATCTGTCAAATTTCGTATGTCACACCAACTGCCAAGATACAATACAAAAGTCACTAATTTGAATTTTCATTTGAATTTCGAGAGTATTTCACAAAAATTGACTGAAATAGAGAAAATACCGTCTGATACTCGTTGCAGAAGGCAATTCCGACACATATGCTAACGAAAACTCGCTCCTTCGTCGCTCGTTTTCGAACTTCGCATTCGTGTTGGAATAGGAGCTCATTCTGCAACTTGTTTTAGAATATACTATTATTGAATTAGGGAGGAACGGTCAACGCATTGTACGACGTTTTAAGCCCGCTTTTTCGATGTCGCTTACTATTGGGAATCAGCGTTATCTGCTCCCTTGATATTATGAGCGGACAAAGTCTGTAGTTGTTTTGATCATTGATTTAGCGAAAACGCGCGTTTGCTGGATCTAAAACGCGCTTTTGCATGCGTATGGTATCATGAGAGCACTTGTGTTTTTAAAAGCGCGTTAGCAAAACGCCTAATGTGTACCCAGTAGCAATCTACTACTTAGCGGTCTAGTGAATCATATTTGACTCAACCCATTCTATTGAATTTGGGGAGGAACGGTTAACGCATTGTACGACGTTTTAAGGCAGCTTTTTCACTGTCGCCTACTATTGCGAATCGGCGTTATCAGCGCCCTTAACGTTATTAGCGGACAAAGGTTGAGTCGATCCTGTTTTCGTGTAGGGCGTCTCGCAGGAGCGGCATTCCATTGTGGCAATCAGTGTCTGTTTCACCGGCTGGTACTAGCGTCGCGTCTAACGATATCCAGCGGGCGCCTTTGTGCCCCACGACTGGTATGGGGCCCGGATGGCTTTCCGAATGCGGCAACGGCGGCGGCGGTTCTATACAATCCAAATTGCATCATGCCGGTGTTAATGGCCCTGCCAGGATAATGGATGGAATTGCATTAAAATGTGATCTGCATAGCTCGCTTACATTCCGCGCTCGCAAATGTAATTACCGAATCTTTCGCCGGCTTCCGGAACGACCGAAATACGGGCGTTAACGCGGGGGGCGGCGTTCCGCAGCCCCCGATACCGATGTCTCGCCCCCCCCCCTCTCCACCCGTTCGGCTAATGGATCAGGTGGCGGGGTCTCGCCTTTTTCGTGTACACGGGAATTGGGAAGCCGCCCCTGTAGTCCGGCGGTGGTTTTAGCAGAAATTCAGGGGGCGGTAGCACCTGTAATACTTTTCCGGTGAAATCTTCGAATCCGGAGTAAAACATCCACAGTGGCGTAAGGACACAGTTACAAAACAACAACAGTTTGCAATGAAAGCGGTGTGATATACTTCAAAATAATCGACAATGATAATCAAATACAATTTAAATTTCCCTTAAAATTATTACTCAACTGAACGTCTCTTAAAGTTAATGATCGCAGTTGCACGACTGTAACTCAACAGAATCTTAACAAACCCTGAAATATTTCTATCAAGTGATATTCCAGGTATTCATTTCGTGGCACTCCACCCTAGTTCATTGAAACCATTTCATTGGTTAGTCGGCTTCAGATAACAGTTGTCATTTCCTTTACCTAACTCTAGTGTCATTTTGACGATTTCAAGCATCAATCAATGTTAGACTGGCTTGTTGAAATTTCAATTTTTTTTGGTTTATTTATATGAGAGATGATTTCGCTTCATTAATGATCTGTTGCGATCTTCGAACAAGGATATTCTAATAGGTTTTCTACACATACCGATAAATGCAAGACAGCCTTTTTTTACAAACGGAATCTTTGGAAAAAAGGCAGATCATCCAATTCAATGAAATATGAATGGCTTACATATATTCGCCTAGAAATTCTAATTTCAACCACTTCAAAGTCGTCATGTAACGCGAATATGGTGTATGATATGATCGAAAAAGAAATTCGATTCGAAGATATTTCTGGTGACGTGGCAACAATGCAAGTAGGAATTATCCGAATACGTATAAAACAATATTATGTCAAACGGGTCAAATTCTATTCGAAGGATTCAGCTGTATAATTGATACCATGTTCTTCATTCTCGATATCCTACGATTAGTGGGAATCATCGTGAAATAATGGAATAATTGAATTAATGAATCCTTAGGTCTGTTGATTGGTTTAGTCGAGATTTATGACGGTCTATCGTATTTGGCGTTTCCACATATGATGACCCGGACAATGAGAAGGATTACTATGTTCCCATTGTACCGTATTAACAAATATACATAATTTTTTTACGAATAGGTAGATGAGAATTCAGATTGTGTTTTGCGATCAATTATAAATACTCAAATCTCAAATGATATTTTCAATATTCCTGTAATTGATTGAGAATTTTTTGAATCAGCCGCGTTAGTTTAGTTTGAACAAATTTTCATAACTATTCTCTAATTCAGTTCTTTTTGTCATATCTCGTGAAACTTAATCATATCTCAGTTTTCATGGTTATAATTCAATCATTATATATGTTTGCATTCTGTCACGGATTTATTTATTATCTGTCGAATCCATGTGATCTTATATGGCTGTTGTTGGCAAAACGTATGTCAGGTCAGAGATTCAGCCACTATACGTGGCGAATTTCCGAATTCTAAATAAGTGGGAGAAGATCAATGCCTTCTGCTCCTCTATCATAAATTCAAGCATTCCCATTAATCTATCAAGGTGATTTTCCTTACAGAGACCTTATTGTCCAAGGAAATGAATCATATCAAAAGATTCGTACAGTTGACAAGTGCGGTACAAGACGCTCACAGAAACGTTCGTTGAACTGTCACTTACGCTATCTGACGTTAGGACAAACGTTCATAGAACCTAATCTAATCCACAGAACGTCTCGGGCGCGGGCTTCTTCTTCTTCGAGTCTCGGTTATCGCAATCAGAAAAACCCATTTTCTCGAAAGTTCCCCCAACTTTTTCGACTTCGCGAAAGGCGAGGTTTTACCTGGGTTAATACGGCTCCCTGATTAATCGTCATCCGGCGCCGTTATCGGTCCTGTCGGATGTTCGGCCGCGGCAAGACACCGTCGGAGGCGCCCTTCCCGCCCGGGCGTGATCCGGGCGGCAATTTACGAGTGAGTTTCATTGTCGTCGGATGATGCCGCCGGCGAACGACTCTCCGAGGAGTAATATCGGGGCACCTAATAGCTTACCAAATAGCCTCTGAAACACCTTTTTAATGAACTATTGTACCGGGAAATGAAAATAGGGACCGTTAGAACAATAACAACCGGCGTCTACACTTCCCGGCTCTCCTGTGTGTGTGTATGGGGGTGAATCAGGAGGGTTTATCCGCCACGATAGTGCCGCTTCCTAATAACGCCCCACGTGAGGTTATTGCCGATTGAGGAGCACCTTTTCTAATTAACGAAATCACCATTATGCGAAGATGTTACTGGATTTCGCTAGACTCCAGCGGAGATCGGGCACTTTCGTTTACAGTCGGTATTTTGACGTACGATAATTCACCTCGGAGTCATTCGGCAGTTACCGTTGACATCCCGTGATTTTCATTTATTTTTGTTCACTAATTGAGTATTAATTGCAATTTATAATTCGTAGGGAACAGAGTTTGACGGATGTTTATTAACAACTCTTCATACAGTCTAATCGGGCTTGAAAGGTTGACCTGCAGTACTAAATTTTTGAGATTTTTCGAGCACTATTATTGCCGTTTGCACCAAAGTGCCTGAGTGTCAAGCTCCCCTTAAAAGGAACCCTTAACTTAAATTACGTTGCATCAACTGTTCGAGTGACATTTTGATGGTTTAAACTAATCTCAAATTCATGTGCTCCTTCTAGGTCCACTTAGATATTTGAGGAAGGGATTACAATCTGAAATAATTTGTTAAACTCATAAACTCACTGCAGAACATTTGTTGTTTTCTTATTAACTTCGTCCGATAATGAATAATTTTGGTGATAGATTCATTTTAATTGGAAACAGACGAGTTGTATGAAGACTTGGAAGTACTTGAAATTGTGGAACAAGGATTGCCTAGGCAAATATATGAAAGATATTCATATTTCAATGAATTGGATACTCGGTTTTTTCCAAAGGTTCTGTTTGGAAAAACAGGTAGTCTTGCATTTATTGGCATAAATAGAAAACATACTAGAATATCCTTTGTCCTAAGAGATTCCTTAAGTGAATAATAAATTTTCTCTGGGTAGAGAGAGTTTTTTCAAACCAGATTCGGCCAACCCAGCGATGATTTTTCTCAACTTCAGATCTTTTCATGAAGGTAAGTCATCTGCCATATATGAACCAAGAAAAATGGAATTTCAACAAGCCAATCTAAGGTTGACTGATGCATGAAATAGTCAAACTGACAGTGAAGTAAGGTAAAGGAAATGGCTCTATTGAACTAGGGTTTCTTTACATGAAAAACTGAAATACCACTAGATAATCTCTTACTTGAGATTCTTTAGAGTGACAGTCGTGCAACTGTAAATAAATTCAAGCGATCCTTAACTGTAAGGCACCCTTAGTTAAGGAAGGTCAAACGGCTCTCAGAGAATGACATCACTTTCTTGGGTTAAGATGACATTTGAGTATTTTACATTAGCCAGATGACATTTGACATTCGCCAGTTGTCATTCGAAAGCAAGATGGCGTCCGATGAAGAGAAACGTGTTCAATCCACGTTAATGAAAACAATGTATTCGATGCAAGGATAATAAAGCGATGGATCACAAATCTTGTCGTGTCGTGGATTTCAGCGGATGAAAAAAGGCGATTCTGCATGCGGGCCCTATCAATTAAAGATATACAGCCGCCAAAACGGACCGATCCCGATCATTAAGCGGACAAGCGAGAGAAACTCCGGATCTCCATCAGATAAAAGCAACGCGGAGAAGAAATCCAAGAACAAACAGACCAGTTCCCCCGCCTCCCGCGACTATCTCCCCGCGGATACGTGGACCCTTAGGCATTTTAATTTAGACCAAAACGAGTTAATGAAGTATTATGGGACGCGAGAACAATCAGCTGAAAAAAGGGTATCCATTAGCATTTTATTCTTGTAGGATCGACCCCCTTTGGACATTCCGTCGTTTTTTTCTTAAGCTGTAGCGTCCAGACTCCGATTATTCCGATGACGTCGGATGTAGATTCGTAAAGACGGAATTGTCGGACGGAGCGACGATCAGAGTAGCGGTCAGCAGGATTCCTGCTGGACGACAGCAGGAATGTTGCGATCGCGCCTCAGCTTGATCGGAATTCTGACGGTAACGGAGGAAGATCGAAAAAACGCTGCGAAATTTCACCAGCGGCGTTTGTTGTTTTAAAATTCTCAATCGCATATATACGGGGTGTTTTCGTTGGTGAGGTTTTTTCGAAAGTTAATGAAAATCATCAAAATAAGTTATTGAAACAGAAATCTTACATACAGGCTTTCAACAGAAAATAGAATCGTGCACTTGGGTATTATTCAATTAATCGACTACGTTTTTTCTAAGTGTTAGGATCGTTCAGATTCAGTAACTAATTGTTTCATTTTTAAATAGCACACCAGATATATTTTCTCAATTTGTCATTGTATACATCAATTTTTGACTTAACCATGTTTTGACTATGTCATTTTTATTTCGAAAAGTTGTTGAAGAATTTCGCATATTCATCCAAATTATGAGATTGTCGATAAGATTTCAGTTGGTGGTAAGGTTAATAATATTGAAAGCTCGTGGGAACATACGACGACAACCAATTTCGGTTAACAATTTGGATAAATTTCATAGGAGCCTTTCTTCCGGAATTCGAGATAATTGGCTATAAACTTGTGAAAGCCTTCATTTTGAAATCTCAAAACTTGTCTCAAACCCTCAGAGTGGACTTTTTGCATTTTTTTCTGAAATATCTCAGTTTTCATTCATTATAAATGTTGTAGGGGAATGAATTCTCTACAACTTTTGTACTCCGATCTGTTTTTGAGATAGAGGGTACGGAGAGCGCAGGTTTTTACTATGTCGAGTATCATTCGAGCTGAGGACATAATAGATATATTTGAACCAGACTACCGACTCAGCTCTAATGATATACGACATAGTAATACACTGCGCGCTCACTGCCCTCAAAAACAGTTCGAAGTACCTACAAAAAAACTTCCGAGCCAAAAATTGTAGAGAATTAATTCCTCCACAATATTTATAATAACTAAATCCTATAGCGAAATTCTTGTAAGAACTGAGATATTTCAAAAAAACTTGCAAACGGTCGTTTTTTTACCTCTGACCCGAAAAAATTTATTGAGTCGGTAGGGTTTGAGAGAAGTTTCGAGATGTCAAAATGAAGGCTTTCACAAGTTTACAGCCAATTATCTCGAATTCCGTGATGAAAAACCTAAAATGATTGGAATATTTGACCCAGTACACATTGGGCGTTTGGAAACGCGCGTTTCAAAATACAGGTGCCTCAATCATTCCGTACAAATGCAAACGCGCGTTTTAGATTAAGAAAACGCACGTTTGCGTGCGTATGATATCATTGGAGCACTTGCATTTTGGAAAGCGCGTTTTGCTAACACAAGAAGTCCAATGAAATCGTACACGAGCACACAAGTTAATGCCATTTTAGATCCTGCAAATGCAAGTTTGCGTGTGTACAGAATCTTTGGAGCTATCCTTTCGAAACATAAGCGCTCCAATAATTTGGCGTGTTTGAAACGTGCGTTAGCAAAACGCGCATTTTGAAACGCCTCTTGAGTTTCGGAAAGGCGCCAAATTATGAGTAAAATCGCAAGAATGGGGATTCTCTGATCAAAGTCCGGATCTGCCGTGTTCCCGCAGGAGCAGAATGCAGGAATTCCTGGACCGCCGTCGGGATTGATCGGAATTTTTGCGGCGCGAAAAACCGCGATTGAAAAAATTCGTTTTCAGACACCGGAACGGATTGATTAATGGCTGTAATTACCGATCAGCTTTCTGCGCTAATTAGATTCGGTGCCTCCTGCCGCCTCTCGCAACGAGATTAGGGGGCCAGCAGGGAATGGCGCACGCTGCCGCGCTGGCGCACACGTTAATTGTCATCGATTTTTATAATGCCATTATGTCGGTACACAATTTATCACGTTAGTCTCCCGCGCCATCGAATATTCACTCGCAATTCCGCCCGGCAAACGGCACCAACGGATAGGTCCGAATCCATTAAGGGCCATCCCGCAGTGTCTCGACGGTCATTTTAGCCTGTTTATGGGCCTGAGGAGAGCGATTACTGTCTGCTCTTCGAGGAAATGGCCACCGCATACGTGCTTCACTTGTCTCCGACTCCGGGCCGCGTCGTTCCGCCCGTTTGAGTAGGTGCTCGCCCGAACTAATTACGCCCCCGCTCCCTCTTGCGATTTTCTTAGCGAGACGTCTTTCCGGAACGCGCCCCTCCGTCATAGAGGACCATAGAGATGACGTTTTCGGACCATGCAAAATGTATAACAACTGAGATCCGTTTGCACCATCGTTCCTTAAATATTCAAGTGACGTTTCGATCCTTAAACCTAACCTCAAATTTAAGGATGGGATTATAACCTAAAATGATTTGTCAGACTGACTGAACATCTGTTGTTTTCTATGAAATTATAGCAAAAAATTTGAAATTTCAACTAGCATGAAATCGTCTAAACGACAGTAAAGCTAAGTTAAGGAAATGACAACTATCATCTGTATCCGGCCAGCCAATGAAAAGGCTTTATTGAAATAGGGTGAAGTTAAACAACATGATAAACTGAAATATCACTAGATAGAACTATTTAAGGGTCCCAAGATAGGTAATTAAATATTGTTCTATATTCTAAGGTCCCTTACGTAAGAATTCCATTTGAGTGACAGTCGTGCAACTGTCGATATTTAAGGGATCCTTAACTTTAAGGAACGATGGTGCAAACGGATCTGAGATGTCTAAATACTCGTCACTTTTTGGATGGAATCATAGATAAATACTAATATAGATAGGAGAGTCCGTTGAAATTTTGGAACCGCGTTTACAGTGACATCTATCTGTCTGGAAGGAAGTACAAATCGTTTCGGATATCATCAAATAGCCGAAAATTAGCATTCGATAGATCAAGATAGGTTGCGCAATAGATCTATTGAGAAACCAATCCAGATCTATCAAATTTCCTGAGATTTATTGAGATTAGAAATGATTCGTTCTTCCTTCCAGTCCGATAGATGTCGCTGTGAACACACTTTCATATTTTGAGAGAGTTTTCAATATATGGAAAAGCAATCAACTCTCCGTTACAACCATTTTTGAATTGTTTGAGAGTGTTTAGGTCGCACATTAGCATATCATATGGTAATGGAGTCTTGATCCTGTCCTTCAAATGTGCTTGGTTGGAAAAAACAGATTTCTGCCATTTTTCTTTAGTGTCATCGATTGACTTTTTCCAAATACCGATGTTAATTGTTTCCAGGTTGAAAGATGACGCCAGAATACGGTTCTGGCCATTACTAGGCCAGTTTCCTATCTATATAAGTATATAGTATTCATCTGTGGATGGAATGAAATTAGACAAATTTGGGAATATGAGGAATATGTCATTCAGTTGTCATTTCCCTTAATAAGTTTGATGGTTGTTCGAATATATGAAGTGTCAAGGAGTAGTTTTCCTTTTTCCAGATATCAGAGAAACCTTTCTCGAATGTGTTTTTTAAACGAAGGATTATATGAACTATCAAAGAATAATGCAAATAGTGACTGAATGATAAGATGCGATAATTGCGATTTCATTTCAATAAAATATCATTATGGTTTCAGTTCCAATAAGCGTAAATTAATAAATCAAATAATTCCTCGATCGAAAATACAGATAATAAAAAAAATTACCAATATTTTCATCCGTTTTCTAGACACAAAAAAATTCAACGGTATGCTGGCAAAATGACTGATGTGTTATTTAAACCTTCCCACCAAATTTGGGAGAATGAAAATGTTAAGAACAACATTGTTCGGAATGAAGAATACATTCGAGTATTTGAATGAATGACCAAGAATCAGGGTTCGACCGATATATATCGCCGATATTTATCCTGATATATATCATGATATATATCGATATTTATAAGGATTGATATATATCAAGGATATTTATAAATTTACCAAAATTTGCGACTGTGCGTAAAAATTTCACAATCAATCGCAATTTAGGAGCACACCAATGTCACCAATGTATACCGACATACCGACCGTTTGTACGATCGAAGAAGCAAAGTATTTTCGGGGAATCCAGATAGTGATGTTATAACTTCGCCGTAAAATCGTCATTGCACATTGCACTATTCGTTGTGCTCTTGTTTTTTTTTTAATTTTTGAACAGAAAGCACGTTCACGTATACAGCTGAAGTTTGCAGTATGTAATAGCAATTTGAGATTGAAATGGGATGAGGCCACTGCATATGCACAAAAAATTTTTAATAATCCGGATAACGAACTTTTTTATAAATTTATCAACTAACTTTTTTTTGTTTTTTCATGTTTTTTAGAATCTTGATTAGTTTTTTTAATAAATTTGGTAAATTAACTTCTAGATACGTTTGATTTATTGGCTTATTTAAAGAAAAAATTCGAAAAATTGTTCGTAAAAATAAATATCAGAAAGTTGATATATATCGGATATATATCGATATATATCCGATATTTTGATATTTATATAAATATCATGATATTTTCGAACCCTGCCAAGAATCCATTATTTGCTAAAAGCGTCACCTACAGTTGATTAATAAAAACATCCCTTATATTCTCCAACTGGCAGAAAAAAATCAATGCACACCACCATGTCTCAAGACCTCTTGGGCCCATTTGCACCAATTCACCTTGAAAATATTACTTAGCTATGCGTCCCATATGTTAATGGTCGCTTAAATTCATTGGTAGTTGCACGACTGTCACTCAACAGAATCTCAAGGGACCCTTAAATATTTCCATCAACTGATAGTTCAGTTTTTCATGTTGTGAAACTTCATTAGGTTTCAATGAAGCCATTTCATTAGCTGTACGGTTTCAAATGATGATTGTCATTTGCTTAACCTAACTAAACCGTCATTTTGACGATTTCATGCATCAGTCATCGTTAGATTGGGTTGTTGAGTTGAAATTCCAATTTTTCTGGTTTATATATTGGAGATGATTTTCCTTCATTAATGATCTGTAGCGATATTCGAACATCTGAAGTTCATCGCTTGGTTGGCCGAACCTGGTTTGAAAAAACTCTCTCTACCCAGAGAAAATTTATTTTTCATTGAAGGAATCTCTGGCAACAAAGAATATTCTAGTCAGTTTTTAATTAATGGCAATAGATGCAAGAGAGTCTTTTTTTAAATCGGCACTTCTGGAAAAAAAGCAGCTAATCCAATTTATTGAAATATGAATGTCCTTTGGAAATTCGCCTGGGTAATCTTAGTTTCAAAATTTCAAATACTTCCAAAGTCGTCATTAAACACGTCTTTTCCAATTGTAATGAATTCATCATCAAAATGATTCATTATTAGACGAAGTTGATAAAAAACAACAAATGTTCTGCAATGAGTTCATGAGTTTGACAAATTATCTACGGTTTAGAATCCCGCCCTCAATTATTTAAGTGGTCATCGCAGGGCCACTTAAAATTGAGGTCAGTTTTAGCCATATAATGTCACTAAAAACAGCAGGTGCAACGTAATTCAAGTTTAAGATTCATTTTGAGGGAGGCTCAACACTAAGTGAGTTCGGTGCAAACGGCCCTTAAGACAACTCAGTAACAACAAACGCGAAATGTAAAAATCAAGTTATTAGAATCAGAACTGGGGTCATGCACATGATTTTGTAATAACATCACATTAGATGTTGCTGCATTCAGAGCAAGATTAAATATTCAAGCAGTAACAATGGATCACTTTTGAGGATAAAAGATAATTCTGGTACTCAAATTTCAAAGTGAATTGAGTACATACATTATCGAAATAACAGGACATTTGTATAACATTTGCTCATATCGGTTAAGGCTCTATCTATGGTTAACCTTCCAGCTATGATAAACAAGAATTTCGATATTCAAATTCTCGGGATTATATCAAAATAATTTATGGATCAAAAAATCGCTTCGAGTATAAATCAGAATTGCTATTTCTCAGCAATGATTTGATCTTTCTGTGTAGCTATATCTCATTCCATATACGATATCATCCAATCACGTTTGCGTCATAATGTTGAAATTCCATAGTATAAGAAGCATGCAACAAGTTGATGAGGAAAAAATCTTGTCCTTAACTTTCCTCATCCACTCGTATATTTAAGGAATGCACTCACCAATTATTAACTTGTAGTATTGTAAGACCCGTATCTTGAGCTAACTGTTTCTTCTGATCCTCCGAAGGGTAGGGATGCTGTAACAAAAAAAAAAAATAGTAAAGTAACGAATCTCTAATTACCCAGATGAAATAGTTAGGCTTATAAGGCACCATTAAGGCGGTAATCAGCATCTTTCTTCATAACGAAGTTGTCCGACGCGTCGTATGCCCTCATTAGGAGGGCGTTAACGAAAAAAAATGAACAGTGGCGGGTATCACGTACGGTTGACGGGGTTGGATTCGAGGTGCGAAGCGAAACGCGTGATTATTCACGTCTTTCGTGACCGTGCCGCCAGAGGGCGTGCCGATCGTGACGTGCACTCGGGCGCCGTAATAGGCGGTTGTCTAATAATCGCCCAATAGGCATTAAAAACGCGCAGTAAGGATTATTTGCGTGCCGAAACGTGCCGATATTGGGCCTATCGGCCGGTGCAAATCTTGCAAGTTTCGCCCGATTTTGATTGCGCCGAGCTGTCAGCGAAATGGCTGGGATATACAGGGAGGCCGCTGCTCTTTTTTCGGGGATGTCACCCCACCTTTCTTTCCCTACTGAAGAAATATCTGAAAAAACTCTGATTCTGTCTCCAGATTATTCATTTGCTTAAGGGATAGCGCTAACCAACGCATATACTTAATACATAGTATATACATGGTACATACAGGAAACACGTCAAATATCGCATCTGACAGTGCTATTTGGGTGTTTGTAATTGGTTCTAATCGAATCTTGCTAGTTGTTTACCAGATCACGCGCTACACGAAGTGGCCTGTTTTCGAGTTTTGAAATCGTAGAAGAATATTCCCATGCCTTCTGCAATAAGTAACTGGACTGCTCCACATGAGTTTCGGATATTGACTTAAATTGCAAAAAATATAGTTTGAATGAGATTTCGTGATGAAAATTCATATTGATATGTTTTCAAGTTGCGCGAAATGAAATGATGTCAGCCTGTACATCTGCAGCGTATACAGGGTGGTTAAGAAAAAACGAGTAAAATAACGAAATTTCATTCCTATAGAATTCAAGCATTTTCAGACTATCAACACAATGCATGGCCTCCACGAGCATCGATAACATGTTGACATCTTCTTTGCATACTACACACGAGGTTGTTGAATATTTCTTGAGGAATTTGGTTCCATTAAAGGGGTAGAAGCTCTCTCCGATCAAACGCCCTTGCGTTTGTTTACGTCTTGGCATTTTCAGAAAACTCGTTTCAAATCGAAGCCGTTGATAAACTAACTCTATTTAAAAATAAGAACATTCATGAAGCTTCAAAAAAAAAGGGGACCAGATTGACGAAATGTCTCATACTGATTTTTATTGGATCGATTCAAATTGTTATTGAGTTTTAAATGATTTTACAGCGATTTTCTCGAAGATTACATACTTTTCAAAATGATTGAAATACGATATCCTTAACTCTTGTGGAGCAGTATATTCGGAACAATAAAAACGACTTTTTCAACGCCTAATGAAATGTAATAAACCAAAGGCATTAAGAAGTTCCGATGCTCTCGCTACATGAAAACAAGCTAAATACCTCGAATGAAAAAAATTACAATAAAACAACGATTCAATGCAAGCGAATACTACCCGATAAGCAAAATATAGAGCAAATCCAAGTACATAATTGCAGTCGAACATCGAAACAAGCGAACCTTTTTCGACACGAAACAATTTCTCATATATAATTAACTGCCATTTTTTCACATTGTAAACCAGCGAATGATGGAACAACGCTAGATATGAGCGATAATTTTTCCCCATGTCCATTTCGACGTTCGAATAAAAACAACATTGATCAATACTGATAAAACACCTCCGCTCGAGTGGCAAGCAGCGGCTTTGAAGTATTTAAACGGGCGAAATGAAATAAAAGCGGTCATGTCGTGACGGCAATAATTGTATGTACCAGCTGACGATGGCGTACGTTCTATATTAAGCGTTCCGATCATTAGATTCGGGAAAAATGTCTGAAAATCATTTTCTGTGGTTTC
Source organism: Hippodamia convergens (assembly GCA_038502775.1). Lineage (NCBI taxonomy): Eukaryota > Metazoa > Arthropoda > Insecta > Coleoptera > Coccinellidae > Hippodamia > Hippodamia convergens. The sequence continues at coordinate 86,020,873 of CM076607.1, read as the reverse complement.
GAAGTGTAAATTCGATGACTGATCGTCTTCTATGATCAATTCTGACAGAAGGGACCTCACACCTAAGATATCTAGATATATGGAGTGTGGACTGAATAAATTTTGTTCCGCTTACTTGATAATATGAGACGCTTTCAACAAGTTATGACAGATACTTGATAATTTGAATATATTCTACTTTTGATTCATGATATTCTGCAAGAATGATCATTGGAATTTGATGACTTTCTGAAACGATGATGAAAAAAATTTGTGTCAAATATTCGAAATAGACTCTATGATTCTTGTACCGGCTCAATTCTGCCGACGTTTTTCTATGTTCCTCTTTTCCTCTATGATGTATCGACCGCCCACCTCACAAGGCGGCCTAATTACACGCTTTTTAATGAAACTTTGAATTTTCACGTCGAATAACTGTTATTAACTCTAACGTAAAATGTATTATTATACGACTAATTTTCGGATACGACCTGGCACGTAGCAATAAACTTATTAAATAGTAATTTCATCGTTTAACAACCAGGACCCGGGACTATAAGGTCTGGCCTATAAGGATAATCACGGTAATCATGATGTATGAAGCGAGAACAGGAGTCCCAACTTTATCGAAATGTGGTCGGTGTTTGTTTACCTACAAGAAAAACGCCATTTGAAACGTCGAAAACTAGTCCTGTGTTTGTTTCGAGTGCGAGTTCTGTGTTTCGTGAATTATGCCTAAGATGGGGTATGCATGATTAGATTTCTTTCCGCTCATTTGAGACTGAGAGGAATGTTTCGATTAATCAACTGTAGGTTTTCTCAAATTATGACAGCTTCTTGATAGTTTATTCAAATATTTGAATTATCGTATCTTGTCCTTCACTAAATATGGGTGGTCGGGTCATTTTTTTTTATAGGATATATTACTTCGGTTCTAACTTTGGTATACTTTCCTTTGGAAAAACGATGAATCAATAAATGCTGAATCTTTTATAGGTGTGAAAGAACGTTTTTTGAGTGTTTTATTTGTTTGTCCTTATATATTTCCGGGACCCTCATCTGGGACATGTATTTCTGGTGTAAAATGCTCTAGTTTTCTAACGATTATTTCGCGGGATATGACGGGTTGAAGAAATACGAATTTAGGCAAGAATTCAGAATCGCATTCTCCTCTACTTCGAGCAGTGGTTATAAAAGATGAAAGAGAACGATCGACATACGATCATTTCGATCTGGACTATGATCGTGATGTCCTTGTGATTATTGTCTTTGGCTTTTTCTATATCTTTTTGTATATTTCTGTGACGGCAAAATCCCATAATCTGAACGTCGTTGAGCAATGTTCTTGGGAAACGGTCAGATTCAATTAGGGCTACAGAACGGCATGAGGGCTTAAAATGCGAGAATTCTGGAGCTCTGAAGCGGAGTTTCAGGATTCGTTTAAAAGGGACGCCATGCTTATTCCGACGTCGTGTACCCCCGTTCGCGTTGTCGCGAAAACGATCATTTATAACGGAGCCAGCTCCGGCAATTTCGTGTACCTCCCATTCCGCGCGACATTCTTTTGTTTCGCTGCAATCCGCGTTGTTTCTTCGCAATTATGCCGCCGATCCCTCGGTTTCTGGGCCTAAAACATTCCTGGAAACGTTGTCCGGTCGAATAAGAATGTGCGCACTGAAATTCGTCAGAATGCGAGGATCAGAAGACGTCGCATTGTTCTGTGGTTCGATTAGTTGGGTTAGTTCGGACGCAAGTAGTTGCAACTAGCGATCCTTTGAATAGTTCAAATCTCTCGATCTGAGAAATGAGTGTCATATGAAGTTCTTATCTTTCTTCTACTTTTAACGAGAGGCAAAGACTTTGAATGCAACTAAAAGGTGAAACAATATTCGGAAATAAATTTAATCAACCAATTTGAGGATGAATTTGAAACTTCATTTCATGTATAGCCTTGAAATCATCCTGGAATCTTTATATTTTATGAGAATCAATCAAGGGAAATCCACGATTGCAGATTGAGACTAAAAAAAAAAAATTGTTGAGTTAATGAATAGTTACGGTAAGCATCTTCAGAAGATTCTTAGTCTAAGATCGTACCCCAAACGCTGAATTTCTGACACTGACGTGTTCGAAACGGAAGTGCAAGATTTTTTTTAATAATTCTAGGTAGAGGGTATCCCAAATTGCTTGATTTCGGCTGTTTCTGGTACTTCTAGACCAGATAGGTGAAAATGTTGAGAGAAGTCCTGGACTCGATTCCCGTGAAAACACCAATGGTGAAAACCGTTCCACGATATCTTCATTTGTTTTGAAGATATAACAACATTTTGAAATTTTTTCGATTCAGAAGATGTGCCATAAATTTTGCAGTTTCGAAAATATTTGGAAACGATAAAAACAAACACTTTTTAACTAAAAATGATTTTTTTTCATGATATAAGATAAAAAAAATTTATTGGTATTCAAAATGAAAAAGTGTTTTTTTTTTCAAGAGGAAGAAACTTAATATAGTTTCTCATGTCCGGAGAAAAAGCGCTTCTAGAAAGTTTCAATCGTTTTCAGATATTTTCGTAAATGAAAAAGTTATGGCACATTTTCGAAATCGATGATGTGTATATCAAAATTAAAAAAAAATGAAGATATCGTGAAACGGTTTTAACTTATCATGTTTTCACGAAAATCGAGCCCAGGGTACCATTAGAAGTTTTTCTCTATTTCAGTATCGGAATGAGTTCATTACAGTACTGAAAGTAGTGTTGTAATGAAACTCATTATAGCATTGTTTTCAGTTATATTTTTCGTTTTGTGGTTGTAAGTATTGACCTCATATCCTCTCGATTTCCAAATAAAATTTATTCAAATTCCGTAATCTGTCAAAAATTTCGCAAGTCACACCAACTGCCAAGATATAATACAAAAATCTCTGGATTTTTATTCGAATAGAGAATATATTGTCTAATACTCGTTGCAGAAGGCAATTTCAACACTCATGCTCTCGCATTCGTGTTGGAATAGGAGCTCATTCCGCAACTTATTTTTGAAAATACTATTACCTATCTAGTCAAGAAGTACCTAAAATAGTCAAAATCAAGCAATTTGGGATAACCCTTACAAGAATTATTGACTAGTTACGTCACTTTTTTGGCACGCTGTGTGTATAGACAATAAATGGTGAGTATATTGATCAAATATTCTGTCTGAAATTCCAGGAGAATACTCTAGCATGGCAGGATAATTTTTTTAACTCCAATTGGAAAAAATCGAGTAAATGATAAATTAGCGAGTGCAGTCTTCTGGGATACACTGCCCTCCGAGTGAACGGCAGTAGACCGTGGCAAACCGGAATCTCAATCAGAAGATGATGGCCTCAGAGGGGGGACGAAAAACCCAAATCGTTTTCCCCGTCCGCGTAAAAGGTTTTTGAAAGACGCCGGGAACTATCCATCCATTTCTCATCGCACCTCCGAAGGGCCCCTAGGGGACCCATAACCCCGTTCTCGTGCTCCTCCTGGGCTGCATAACCCTTATGCGATTACTCCTGCGTCGTGATGGCCCCGGCGTCGGAAAATCTCCAGCCAGCGTCGCGCATATAGTGATTTTTATTATTACGCTGGGATTCCTTCACCCTCGCCATTATTTGCGTATACGCGCGGGGCCGTGTGTGTAACGGGTAGAAAATTGAAGAGGGTGCGGGATCCGATCACCTAGCGCGAGCGCACACACGCGCGATTTCAATGCACCCCGGGGTGAACACATCACCTCCGAGCGTTCTTTATTTACGGTTGCAATCGGACCGGGCCCGATCAGAATCGCAGATAGCGATAAATAAGGAACCGCCATCCGTCTTGAGAGGCTGCGGGGGGCCCGTACCCTCGGAAAGCTCAATTCGGAATACTCTTAATGAATCCGACCGACGCCCGCTATCGCGAGAGGAGATCTTTTTCCTTTTTATTTATATTATATAGTCCAGTAAACGAAGGTCTGAAATCACTTTTTTGCGGAAGGAGCTGTATTTTTGATATAATCATTGTCACTAGAGTAGAAACTTTTGGTCAAAAATGCAGGTTCCCAAATTCTCAGGAACCTTGGAAAATTCGTGAAAATGTCGAAAAAGTTATGTTGTCTCGGAAACTAGAAGGTAGTAGTAGTAGTTGTTGGTGGCGAACCACTTTTGACTTTGGCTGTTAGGCCATAGCCAGCAGAGATAAATGAGTAAGACAAGGTTAGGATATATAACGGGGATGCATAGCGTCTAGGGGCTCGTCAAGGCATTTGCTCTTCATACACAAACAAGAAGTAAGCCACGGATTCAAAGGTAGTTCCAACACAGGATAGAAAACAGAGGCCCTTTTAAAATTCGAATTTTATGCGACATATGAAATTATAGATTTCCTTGTATATTTCCAGATTGCGTAGTGATAAGAGGAAGCAGAGATTGAAGGGTTGATGAAAGTTCACTATTTTGTTTATTCCAGAAAGCATGCTTAGATCCGTTTGCACCATCGTTCCTTAAAGTTAAGGATCTCTTAAATATTGACAGTTGCACGAATGTCACTCAAATGGAATTGTTACGTAAAAGACCTTAAAATATAGAACAATATTTTATTATCTATGTAGGGACCCTTAAATAGTTCTATCTAGTGATATTTCAGTTTTTTATTTTGTTTAATTTCACCCTAGTTAAATAAAGCCTTTTCATTGGCTGGCCGGATACAGATGATAGTTGTCATTTCTTTAACCTAGCTTTACTGTCATGTTGACGATTTCATGCTAGTTGAAATTTCAAAATTTTTGCTATAGGCGATTCAACTTCATCTCGAAACCACCTAGCGGCAAAAATTTCAAACTAGTTGTGAGTATACCTTACTTTGAGGTTGTACTGATTTCATAGTGATTCTTGACGAATTTACACTTTCTACAGTTGTTGGTGAGAGTTGACAACTTCAAAGTTTATTTTAGTTATTTAGATTGATTTATTTGTGTGAAAATAAGTGATATAAGACTCAATATATCGAGAAGTGGAATTTCTTGTTGTGTTTATGGTTGTGAAAGTCGTTCTCACAAGGACCACGATTCATTTCATTCTTTCCCAAAATATAAAACTAGTAAAGTTGAAATAACCAACAAAAATGGTATTGTTGAGAAAGTGGACTTGAGAAAAATTTGGGAAAAGAATTTAAAGTGCGGAAGAAAAATAACTGAATTCATGAGAGTTTGTTCGAAACATTTTGAAGAATCATGCCACGAAGTGAGTTGTGTGTGAATATCATTTGAATTACACATTATTTCATACATTGTATTTTCAGGAGACTATGGGATACCCAGAAAAACGAATGTGACTCGTCTGAGGTTGAAGAAAAATGCATTTCCTACAAAAAACCTTCCTAAGGGATCTCATGAGACCACTAATAGAAAGAAAAGACGGACTTTATTCAAATATGAACCTGCCCATGAATGAATTATTAATAATGCATTATGTACTCTTCAATTAAAATTAATTCATTTCCAGTTGAAAACCAATTGTGGATCAATGGAGGAAGAGCAAGAAACTGATGAAGAACTTCCTACACAGGTAAAGAACTGAAATACCTATTCTTATAGTCCTTATATTAAAGTTATAATTTCAGGAAATAACTAGAACATCCGATGAATGGATGGCTGCTGAAGCTTTATGTGCTTTGGTGAAGTAAAGTATGAAGAAGTTGCAGTCCAAGTTAGCTTCTGATAAGGCAATATTCGAACAAAGCAATCTGATATCTTGCCTTAAGCCAAATGAGGATGCTATAATGGTAGACAGAGATTTCTTAATTGATGACATTTGTTCAGAAAACAAAATCAAACTCATTCGTCCTCCATTCATGAGGAATAGGAAACAAATGACCCTTCAAGAAGTGGAACAAAACTTGTTTATTGCCAGAGCAAGAGTCCATATAGAAAGGGTCAATCAGAGAATAAAAATTTTCAAAATTTTGAGCAATGTTTTGCTGTGGAATTTGGTGCCTAAAGTGGAAGAAATTATGACAATATGTTTGGCGATAGTTAATATGTCAACTCCAATTTTTTCAAATGATAAATTTTGAGAGTAGTACTGTAGTAGTATATACAGTAATGTACGGATAATCCAAAGTACCCTATAATCTAAACAGCCTCAATTCATAATTTCTCTCTAGTAATGAATCTATAATCCGAACCTGTTCGGATCAGGCATATAATTCAGATTGATTTGATAAACTGAACAGTTAGCTTTCTTACGCATATATTACTGTATTGTACAAATATAGTTTATGTATTTTGTAAACATTTTTGGCTTAAATTGTACAAATTGTTTTTCTAATCAATTGTATGCATATTGTATATGTACCTAGATGAATTTTCTGTGTAATGAAATTTTTTGTGGATTAAGCACTTTCGTTACAGGGAAATTCCACTGTACTTATGTTATGTCAGTAATAGAAACCTAGATGGTTGTAATTTCCTCACATATGTTTTTTCATTGTCTATTGTGCAATAAAGAAAATAGATTCAGTATCTAGTTTACTTGAAAATTACTTTCTATATTCTTCCTTATGTTACCAAGGTTTTATTAGCAACCTTCAGTTAGTTTTCATGAAATATAATACAGATTTTTTAAAATTATATTCAAGGAGAGCTATTTATAATTCCTTTTTAATGATACATACATTGAAACAAACAATAGAACAGTTATTCAGATTATAAAGATTTTACAATAAGCTAGTCCAAATAAACAAAACATGATATAAAATTATAAATATATATATATATAATACATTATACAATCAGTATACATGAACCAGTTCCTTCCTTAGTAGACTTTGCTACTGATATTTTTTGAATTAGGACTAACATAATTCATAATTATATCAGAAATTCATGACAGTTTGTTGAATGTTAAGTAATTTTGGAATATAAAAGTATTGCTCGAGAAATGCAATACTGGAATTTGTCATCTTGGAAATGACAAATGTCCGAATATCCTCTTCAACCTGCATCGGTAATTGATGTTTAGGAGGGACTTTGCTTTTCAAGCATGAGGTTTTCAGTATTGGAAGGGCTTCATATTTGGTTTTTGACAATTTTTTCTTATTTGTCCACCATCATTTTACATCTGTACTTGATACCTTCTCAAATTTGTTGAGATCAGTCCTGCAACAGAAAACACCCGGAAAAGCAAAAGAACTAAACATTATATTGTGTATATATTATTGTCCGATTGCAAGTCCTGATTCAGACATTAATTAAATCGAATTTAATACAACCTAGTACAGTGCAAAAGAACAGCCGAGATATGCTTGCATTTTCCACCTAAACCAGCCTTACAGGAACAGCGGAATGCTGATACTACAGCTGATCCCTCGTCTACTAGAATTTTGCCAGTTATCTCATGGGGATATTTCAAAAACCCGATGTGTGCTTTCCTCCAGATTACCACACATTATTAGGTGTCCAGCATTTAGGATTGCTTCTCCTATAATATTAAGTGAATGAAAACTATTTTGATAATTTATTTTGTTTGTACCCACCTTCTACGACACTCCTACTATTCGGAACGGCTTCCAAATATCTAAAGTATTCATTTAAAGTAAGCAATACTCTAGTTTCGTATGAATCCATCATTCAAACTAAGAATATATTATATTATATTAGAATAAACCTGTTCAGAACTGGACCCGCGAATAAAGCTATTAACTCGCTCAAAGAAAGTACAACACAAAGTGTTTCAGCAAACTCAATGTTTACAGAGGGCGCAACCTACCCTTGAATCGCGTATAATTTCATAGAAAACAACAAATGTTCAGTCAGTTTGACAAATTATTTTAGGTTATAATCCCATCCTTAAATTTGAGGTTAGGTTTAAGGATCGAAACGTCACTTAAATATTTAAGGAACGATGGTGCAAACGGATCTTATCTTTGTAGTTGGTAGTTCGGACATATTAAAATTATGTGTTCCGTGCTGCCAACTTCACCGCAACTGCAAAGTGTATCTTCTTTTTGTCCAATTCTGTGGAAATAAGAGGAGCAAATAGCGTGATTCGTTCTCAGGCGAGAAACTAGAAGGTTTATCGAAAAAAGTTTCAAACAAACTTTGAAGAGCGGAAAATTCAAGTTAATTTGATGGCTGTTCGCATTCTCGTGGTGTAAATATTGACTAATTAGGGGTGCATTTATGTAATGGCGTCCTCAGTTGCTAACTCCATTACGTTCGGATAGCCGAAGACCGAGCCGAAGACGCTCCAAGAGAACTTGTGGTTTTACCGATGGTTTATGAACTGCAGGGAGAAATGCGCCAGCACCCCTTTCCAATGCTATCCCATGGTGGAAGAATACCATGTGCCATGCAAGTTCAAGAATGAAGACAGCTTCCTTTGAAATCTGAGAGAAAACCGCACTTGTATTTGTTTCTCTTGTGATTTTTTTAATCGGATGTTAAGGGGTAATTAGGTGTTACCATTCCATGCACGAATATGAAATTTCGTCGAAATATCTGTCGGAATTTTGGAAAGTCAAGAAAATGAAAGAAAAATTGTTGGTAGCACACCCTACAAGTTCTACAATCACGGAAGTTCAATCTGTTTTTGTTGTTGAAATATTGATAAGAGTGAGTCCAAGGCGGTCAACTTTAAATCAATTGATTCGAACACGTTCATCGTTTTTTCGTTGGTTTTTTTTTTCTGCTCTGGCTCTCAAATTCGAAGTTTTGGACAGTTGTAAAACTCAACATGACCAAGACGTATTTACAATGAGTGCCCTGCAGTGTTCTTAAATTCAATATTTCTGATTTCTGGGTACACAAATCTACGAAAACCTTAGAATATCACTTTGGGTTTTTGTGTATCATTTTCAGCGCTTCTGTCAATGATTGTTCCATACCTTCACTATATAAAATCTAATGCTCATTGCGATGCAGGATGGATCGATTCGGGAAACCTTCATACCCCTCAAACCCCGCCGCTGGACCCCGGAGGGTGCCGGAACAATAATAGCCGGTTTTATCCGGCACAGCTCCGGTTTATCAAGAATTGATTTCTGAGCTCGGATCTCCGCGTGATTGATGTATCGAAAAAAGCTTTCGCCATTTCCGACGCTAATATTCGGGCGTCGCGACGCGTCTCGCACGATAGGACGGGATATCAGGAAAAAACTGGTCTTTCCGCGACAGAACCTCGCTTCCGCCAGCAGAACGTATCTGGCTCTGTATTTCCGGTACGGTTATCCCGTTTTATACGTCGGGGACTCCGGACGTCAACATGTGTCTCGCTTACGAAGATCCTGCGGGATTTGCAGAAACGTATTACGCAGTATTCCTGTTGTTTTTTCGTCCCGCGCTGTTAATTTGAGAGAAGTTGTTCTGTTTTAGATTACGTTATTCTCGATTGACGCCATGAAAATGATGAAGAAATAAATGATTGATTCAATTCTTTCTTCTTTGCCCACGATTAGAACTAGTTTAAAAGTGAAAGTATATTAAGTATAGAGAACGGTAAGGGCATTTTACCGATCGAAGACAATAGTTTGGAGGAGGAGAGCAGTGACGACTTCAAATATTGTGTGATCGGTAGTCCTTAACGTTCGAGATACTTATAGCGTTTTATGCGCGATAGACACAATTTTTACTCAATGTACAAAATAATTATGTGACAAATTAATTCATTCGTGGCTTTATCAATGCTGTGTAGAAATACAATGTAAGGCGTTATCTTGGTCATGAAAACATAGTAGATTGTCAAAGTGACAATAATCAATTGAATTCACTAGCGATATAGAATCTTCGGAAGATAATAAAATTGAAAAAGCCTGGGAAATCGGCTGTTCTTCAGTTATTCCTGAGAATCTAAAATCCGCTACGAGAGTACATAAAATACTTTCAAGGAATGGATTCAGACTAAAGGCAGCCACATCAATGAAAAAGTGTTACTGGCCTATTCTGTTTGAAGAATAGAAAAGCTGAGATCGCCTTGAAGTCTTAGGGCGGAATATTCAATGCTGAAGAGCACAATATTTTGGAGTGATGGTATTGATATATCCCAGTTTGCAACGCTTATAGCATTCCTCAGAAGAAATGAATGAATTCTTGAAAGAAGCACCAGACGATATATCAGGTATATCAGGGGTGTGTAGAAGAGAGGAGTTGTGAAACATGAGCGTCAGGGACATAGAAGATCGGGAATTATTATTAATCGTGAAAATTCCTAACACAAAAGCCAACTTTCAGAGAACATTCACAGTCATCGATCGAGATAATGATATTAATTACCTAGAAATATATATAAAATATTCCCGTCTGCATCCAATTGTCCCTTGGACAATTAGAGGTTGGCCGTCAAAAATTGCAACCTTTTTGAATTTAGAAAATCTAAATGCCTATACTGGCCACTTCTTTAGACGCACTTCGGCCACATTTTTAGCTAATAAGGGAGTAGATGTATTAAGACTAAAACGACACGGTGGAAGGCGGTCTTCGACTGTGGCTGAAAGTTACGTTAAGTATTCCCTGGGAAATAAACTGGACTTTGCTGAAAAAATTTTGCATACTACGGAACGTAGCGAGTTGCAACATGAAATGTTAATTTCAGCAGAGGTTTCTGTGAATTCAGCTACTATTCAATCCAGTGGTATTTCATTCAGCAATAATTGTAAAAATTGTAATTTCACTTTTAATATTAAATGAACTTAATTCAAATTGTTTGTGTTATTTCATTATTTCAAAGTATATTCAGTCATTTTCACTCATCGTTCGCTGAACGGTAAGTGATTCACTTACTGTTCTGGTTACCTTAGCAACCAGTTAAAATGATCTACCGATCTAGTAGAAAACGCGGTAACGTACAAAATTAGTTCTATCGTGCAAGAAGGTAATTAATATAATAAGTCACCACACAAAATGTAGAACCTGGATTATCCGAACACCCAATTATCCCAATGTTTGTGTAAATTTGTCAATTTCATCAGGTTTATTTTGGAAAAATATTGAATGAAACTGATAATGCCATCAACTGCATTCTCCCCTATCTTCTTTTCTTGTCGAGCTTTATGCCAAAACTGAAATTTCGGCGATTTCAACTTCGGTCATTATCTTCGTTTCTGTTTGTACTAGGATGTAAAAAGGAAGACATTATACAGACATACTCATTTTCCGATAAACTATCACCTCCATGGAGCAGGGTTCACATTCATGTCATACTTTGCACGTACATTTCGATAATCCGAACCAATCTCGATACCAGCAGCTAGTTCGGATTATCGAGGTCCTACTGCAACAGTTACATTTATCGAACAAAGATGAAGTGACCAAGTTCAATTCGAAATACAGATTACTTCTCCATATGAGGGAATAAGACTTCTCAAGCTGTATGTTAGATCGAATTTTTCAATTGACAATCCAGTCGGCTCGGTCGCTCGTGCAATTCTCAAGGTCGCCGTTCCAGGTACGATGAGGTTCTCGATGCGAGATGAGCGCTCTCTCGCCGGGGGCAGCATCTATCTTCGGGGGCCAGATCGAGCGGCGTTTCTTATTCAGAAAATGGCGCCGAGAGACCCGGCGCGTCCGTGGACGGCGCTATGTAACTCCGGCCGAGTGACTCCCCGAGGAAATTCAACTAGTAGCGAGCCCGTCCACCTGTCAGCCGGAATTAAAGGATGGCCGTCCGCAATTGGCGCTGAGGCCCGAGACCCGTAGATAACGCCGTCGCGTCTTTTCTGTGCTCCCCGGAGATTCGGCTCCTTGACCGCCCGCCCGCCGCCCGGATCTATAATGCATAATGCGGCGGGGACCGGGCGGTAGATAAGGACCTCGGACCATAGAGCGTGGACGCGGACGCATGAATATTTGAACGGGACATCAATCTATCGGAAGAATCGCTCTGTGATCCCGGATTAGTTGCACGACTCATTAAACCCCGCGCGCTAATCCTGTAGGGCAGGGGGACCCTAGGATCGATAACAGGGCCCCCTATGTGTCAAATTGCGTTGACACATTAGTTGGACTCATGGCGTCATCGATGTTCGTCATATGCGCCCAAGAAATCCTATTCGCTTATGTGTAAAACTAAACTCTCTCTTTTCAAGAATTCTAACCGAATAACTAATACAGGAGAACCTTGATTATCCGCACGATATGGAAACCAGGCTAGTTTGGATGATCGACAACATACTTGTTTCAGAAAAGAATGAATTTTTAACTTGTGAAATCAACAAATCCTCGCCAACTTTCGGATAACTGAACGTTAAGATCGGATTATTGAGGTTCGGATAATCGAGGTTCTACTGTATTTCGGTACAGTGTGGTAATATAAAGATACTCTTTTGAATGAAACACCATACATGTTATTATATAAGTACAGCATAGGTCTGTTGTTTATAGTTATTAGCACTTAAATGTCCCAAAGTGCTCGAGGTCAAATGTCTTTTTTCAACTGATTCATGAATTGAAGTTATCTTCATATCTATGAAAGGAGTGCTACATATTTTTCCACATCTTCGAAAAGAAAAATTTGAGAGATTCATACCATTTCATTCTATAACTTAGAGGACACGTATCTGCTTATGAGTAAGTTGAATGCTATTGAATGAATATGTGTGAATATTGAATGAATGAGGAAATGTAGTCCTCATGAAATTTCGTGAACTGTGCATTTTTCGAACAATTAATCATTCGAAATAATGTATTAATATACATTATTCACTAATGCGAAGCTAAAACATGACTTTGGCTGAATGACTCTCTCTACTCGGAAGATTCAGAAAATTAAATTTCCGAATCATTTTTTCGAAGTTTCAGGCGATGTTTCTAATGATCAGGAAAACTTCAGTGGCCAAACGCATTATGAAAGTTTGAAATGGCTATATCTTCTTCTCTAGGCTGAATCGCGGAATAAATTGTCTTTTTGACCCCAAAATCAAGAATTTATTGTATGTACAGGGTGGGCAAAATTAAAAAAAACATGAACTACAACTTTTTAACTCAACGCTTTAGAGAAAAATGAAGGCCACTTTACGGTCGTCTTTTTCAAAAAAACTAATAATGCCATCAACTGCATTCCTTTATCTTATTTTGTTTTCGAGTACTTAATTGGCCAAAATTGGAATTTGGGCGATTTCAATTTCGGCCATTATCTCCGTTTCAGTTTGTGCTAGGATGTTGAAATCAAAACATTATACAGGCACTTTTTTCATAGCAATCTAGTAGCGTGCTGAGTTTTTTCACAAGAGATTTACTTGCTGAGTTATAACATAACTTATGGAAACAATAATTGATAATGAATCACTGAGAATCATTATTTTTTCCGTTTCGAAAATAAATACATTATACAGTGTGTTCACGTGAAACAATTCATCTCCCATTTTTCTAAGTATGCTCCAGAAAATTTTAATCTTAATCATGAATAGAATTGCAAAACTTTTTCAATGATATGTCACTCGAACCCAATAGAGTTTTGTATATATATTTTTTTACATGAGCCACACTGTAAAATGTATATTTGGAACCGAAAAAATTTTGATTCTTTCTGAGTCATAATCAATGACTGTTTCCATAAGAGAAAATGGAACTTCATGTTATATGTTATAACTCAGCAAAAAACCTCTCGGGAAAAAACATAGTACGCTACTGAATTTCCATGAAAGAAGGGCCTATATAAAGTTTTCATTTCAACATTCCAGCACAAACAGAAACGGAGAAAATCCAAAATGAAATCGCTCAAATTTCAATTTTCGCCTAAAACTCGAAAACAAAAGGAGATTCTCCTCTATTTCATTGTAGTTCATGTCGCACCCTGTATGAAAGAGGAATTATATTATTAACACCGTCTATTCTTGACAAAATCAAATCAAATCAAATCGAATCAAAAACAATTAATTAAACGACAAATTACTCATATTTTGGAATTGGCGGAACAGAACCTAATCAGTGCATGATCCATGTACCTACTCATGTACACATTTAGAGAATATCTTGATTATACTTTATATTATTTAAGAACATTCTTAGAAAACGCACCATTGAATTTTATGTCCCAGTGTTTTCTTATAATTTTCTGATTAAGGACATGAAGGATTTATTCCATGAGTTCTAGCCAAAGACTAACAATGCATGAAGCCGAAAGTAGTATTCAACAGAAACTGTCAAATACGACATGGGCGTACGATCCAAACCGATCGAGCGAAATAAAACCGAAGGGTTAAAAAAATCGGATTTTATCTAACGAAACGCTGTATCAGCGGCTGATACGCCAAACTGCCCGCTTAACCTCATCAGCAGCCGTCGCCATTATTCACGACGGACACCACCTATCGCCGTCCTCGTCGTTACGCCCGTGGGCTCTCTCCTCTTTGTTCCTGACGGCCGTTTTGCATACCGGTTTGGCTATAAACGAAAATAAGAATAACACGCATTTATCCGGATTTACATTATAGGCAGCGATGTTGTTCGGGATTCATTTTCTTCTTCGTCCTCTTTTTTTTACGGGGCCGGCTTGACCGAACGCGTTGGCTCCGCCGTCGATGTCGGCCGGACCCTTGTGCATTGTTTTTGATAAATTTAATGCTCGCGACACGACACCGCGCGATTTTCTCACGGTCCCGAACATCTCGACCCCGCGCCATTTTGTCCGGAGTTTGCGGATTTTGGTGCACTTGGCAACGTGGCAACCCCGACAGAAGACTCTCCAGAATATTTCGCATGGGAAATTTTGAAAAAATAGTCGGTTTCCTATCTCCAGAACGAACATTTTTTCTCCAACAATATTAGGTATTGGAGACTGCAAAAAGCAGTTTTTCATTTATAGTATATTGAGAACAGAGAACGGTAAAGGCATTTTACCGAACGAAGACAATAGGATAAGGAGCACAGCGACGACTCCAAGTATTGTCTGTGGTCAGTAGTCCTTAACGTTCAAGATACTTATAGCGTTTTTTGCACGATAGACACAAATTTTACTCAATGTACAAAATAATGATCTGACAAATTCATTTATTCATGGCTTTATCAATGCTGTGTAGGAATATAATATAAGGCGTTGTCTTGGTGATGAAAACTTAGTAGATTGTCAAAGGGAATTAATAAGCATTGAAAAATGAGCAATATAGAATATTCGGAAGATAATGAAATTCAAACAACCTGGGAAATCGGCTGTTCTTCGATTATTCCTGAGAAATCTAAAATCCGCTACGAGAGTACATGGAATACTTTCAAGGAAGGTTTCTGTGAACTCAGCTACTATTCAATCCAGTGGTATTTCAATCAGCAATTGTAAAAATTGTAATTACACTTTCAATATTAAATCAACTGAATTTAAATTGTTTGTTATTTCATTATTTCAAACTATATTCAGTCATTTTCACTCACCGTTCGCTGAACGGTAAATGATTCATTTACCGTTCTGTTTACATTAGCAAACAGTAAAAATGATCTACCGATCTAGCAACAAAAACGGTAACTAACAAAATCCGTTCTATCGTGCAAAAAAAAACTAACGTCTTCGCTTGCAAATGCACAAAATTCACGTCCGGCTTTCGAAACATTCTCGTGGTTATGACAGAATCGTGTGGACTCACCGTTAAGTGCTGAAACAACCACGCCCTCAATATATTCGTTGCTACTTTTGGAAAGATACCCCGTTTTTTCTGATTCTTCTTGCCGTTCGAATCGTCGTCTTCTTCTCCTGTACCTTCCCCGCTTCCGATGCTCGCGTTGCTGGCATCACCTGAAACATCAGAAAAAAATTTCGATCAGAACTGGAAATTGGTCAAATGTCAAAAGGGTTTTGGAACGTCTTGCAGGCGATGCCTAACACGCGAGCTAGTCTGTGTTAGGCGACTTTGAGCCAGTTTCCTCCCTTTGATATATATTTTTTTTAAATCTCTTATTTGCATTTTCTTCTTTAATGTTCATAAGTAACGATATTAGATATTTTTGATTGGGTTCTATTGCTGTGTCCTGAGGTTGAATCAGTAAAAATTGAGTATCATTGTATAGAAGACTGCTGGAAGGTCAATAAATGGTTAAAACTGCGACAATGCAACTCACATTTGCGATTATCTTAGTCTTTGCGATTATCCTTGTCTATTTGCAGAAGAGATGGAGAACTTTTGTGAAAAATGTAAGAATATTTCATATGACGATTGTATTGATGAACTAATAATATATTCTAAAACAAGTTGCAGAATGAGCTCCTATTCCAACAAGAAAGCGAAATTTCGAAAGCGTGAGTATTGCCTTCTGCAACGAGTATTAGACAATATTTTCTCTATTTCAGTCAAGTTTTATGAAATTCTCTCGAAATTCATTTAAAATTCAGGTTAGTGACTTTTGTATTGTATCTTGGCAGTTGGTGTGACTTATAAAATTTGACAGATAACGGAATTTGAATTGATTTGATTTGAAAATTGAGAGGTTCTAAGGACAGTACTGACAACCACAAAATAAAAAATATAACTGGAAGCAATGCTACAGCATGAAACTCATTACAATGAGTTTCATCACAGCAGTACTCTTTGTAGTCTAATGAACTCATTACGATATTGAAATAGAGAAAAGTCTCTAACCAACTTAAATTTCTAGAATTGAGAATGCGGGACAACGAATGTGATAGATTCGCTTTCTACTTATGAGCAACAGTTTCTTGATGAAATAAAATGCAACCATGTACGCAAATAGACAGGGTGTACCTAACACACGTCGATTATTTTCTCGAATATTCAATTTCTTAATAAGATGGGCATAATTTGTTTACTACCATTTTTCAATTTGAAATGGCACATTGAGTATAATGTCTCATATTTTCATTCAGAGTACAATGAGGTGTATCTTTTTAGTTTCCGAAATTTCTCAGTTTGTTAGACTTTAAATTTATTTTCAGTAATATTTCATTGAAAATGTATCATATTCGAATGTAAGTGTATGTTGATACATAATCAAATCAAATCGTATGAATAATTATACAGGGTATTCCAAATTGCTTGACTTTGGCTGTTTCTGGTACTTCTAGACTAGATAGGTAAAAACCTTGAAAGGAGTCCTGGGCTCGACTTTCGTGAAAACATCAGTAGTGAAAACCGTTTCACGATATATTCATTCGTTTTGACGATATAACAAGATTTTGAAATTTTTCGATTTGCCATATCTTATTCATTTTCTAAAATATTTACAAAGAAAAAACTTTCAACAAGCACCTTTTCATTGGGAAATTTTTTTTTCTTAACTTGAAATTTTTTCTTATGATATAAGATGAAAAATATTGTGTTCGTATTTGAAATGAAAAAGTGGTTTCCCCCTACGAGAAAAAAATTGAATATAGTTTCTTATTTCCGGTGGAAAAGCGCTTCTAGATAGTTTTAATCATTTTCAGATATTTCCGTAAAAGAAAAATTGTGGCACATTTTTGAAATCGATAATATATCAAAATAAAAAAAAAATAGATATCGTGAAACGGATTTCACTAATGGCGTTTTCACGAAAATCACCTCTCGAAGTTTTTACCTATCTAGTCCAGAAGTACCTAAAACAGTCAAAATCAAGCAATTTGGGATATCTCGTAAGTATGTATTTAATCAAACTGTGTTACTGAAGCCATGATGAAAATCTTTATATGGTCTTAGAGGCACTAACAGTAGACAATAGATAAAGATGCGCAATAGTGAAACTAGACCATCATATCATATATCATCAATATGAATCAATAATAAAATAATTGAGGAACTTTATGTTCAGCATTTTCTCATTTGGAAATGATTATTTTTCATAGCAAAATTTCGGGTGATATTTTTAAAGAAATAAAACTATGTTTGAAACGTCTGATTTTTTCACAGTTGTTATTGAAAAATATTCATAAGTAAGCTTGATTTCGGTAGACCTAGCCCACAAAATGTCTTTCCATCGAATCATATGCAATTTCGAAACAAAAAATTGTTTGAAAATAAAATTTTTCCATCCTTTCTCTTTAAGTTCTCTTCTTGTACCTTTTCGGAGTGAATTTTCAGAATATTTATCGATGAAAAGTTGATGGTTAACCGTAAACAAGCTACCGCACACTCCTGTCCTACAAAACAATCAACCCAGATTGACGTATTCATTGGATGCAGAACCGAGAATCACATCCTATCAAACGCACGAGCAGATAAAACAGCGCTAGGGGGAACCTGGGCCGCCTTTAGAATTCTCTCTCATTGACTAAAAACCGCGTGTGTTTGTTTTTCTGGTAATGACTGCAATTCGCCATCGTTCAGCAAACAACAACGGCAGTAGTCGCTCGTGAAAGTCCTAGGTCACCCCTAATCTCATTCCTTCCCCTTTCTGTTTGCGTGTGAGTCATTAAACCCCTCTCTCGGCGGACTCACCCTCTTTTGTTCTGCATACAACACTGTATTACATGGAGGGCCATTATGACACCCGCAACATTGCGTACACTGTATAGCGATTAGATGACCGGTTTTGGACAGCCCTGGCTCCCACGGATCCCAATCGGAATCGGAAAATGCGTCAAGTGCACGAGAAATATACTCTTTTAGGATGTCAACAAAAGAGGCTCTAAACCATTTCAATTTCGAATTGAGACTTATCACATTCAAATTAGGATTGAGCAAATTCATACTGGGATTGAACAAATTCATATTGAGATTGCACAAATTCAAAATTGGAATAAGCGACTTCAAATTGGTAAACACAATCGAATTGAGAATAAACACGTTTCATAATGGCTATCACGATAAAATTTGAATTGAACACATTCAAATTGACACTAAACAATTCCACATTGAAAAAAGTCGTGTTTCATTCATATTTCGAGATAATTGTTCTGAAGAAATTGAGAATCGTAATGGGGAAAAAATTTATTTATTTTTATTCATCTTCAAACACGAAGAATTTTGAAGAAGCCTAGATCCTGATTGCCACACAGCCTACCAAATCTAATTTCATTTCCCTTACTTTTCGTATATATACGTCCTATACTTAAATACCGTGAAGCGGTTCCTTATGTCAGGTCTTCTTATTCTAGGCATCGCAAATTGAAATTGACCAAGTTGACAAAAAAGTTCTCAAACACTTTGAGGTGAGTTGTATCTATCACAAAAGATCAACTGCAAAAAGAGGACGTAACTTGAAATGAGGCTTCTAAATGCAAAACCAGACATTTGACATTGCCCAAAAAAATTAGTTAAGGAAGGATTACAATAGAGAAAGTTGCTGGCAATCTGATTCTTATACGATCAGGTTAGTAAGTAGATTTTTGAAAGCCTCTAGTCGTAATTTGAATGGTCAAAAATGGGAGTTTCTCAATTCAAACCTATGATTTCGGAAGGTTTTTCTCGTTTTGCTCGGAACGGCTCATACATCAAATGTCTGATTTTGCATTCAGACGTTTCAAATGTCACTTTCACAAATGATCACCGAAGCCGATATTGACATAGATAACCAAACATGATACTTGATTTTTATCGAGATATTATTTAATTATTTATGTATTATTAATTGATAACATTGGTGTTTTGTGCAAACATTTCGTCGTCCTCACTTGAAGAAATTATTGGATTGGAATCGAGCAGTAGATGTAACGAACGATGTTATAAATAATGCAAAATCAATTGTAAATCTTCGATGTTTAATTGTCAAACATCGATGATCATCGAAAATCAATGATAATCGATTAGCTCCATTTCTATGGAAAACCCATATTGAATACCTTTTAAACCTTCCTGGAATTCCACGAATAAGTCAAGACCAAAAATAGACGAGTTGGTCCAGCCGTTTTCAAGTTTTAGCGTACCTAATATATATTTTAATATATATAGATTTCGTTGATTTCTTTTAAACCTGTGTTGAAATGACCAAAGAATTGAGTTAGCAACGAAATTGACAGCTGCTCTGAACTCTATGCCCGACCGGCTTCGGCTCGATGGTCGACGCCATATTTACCGCAATCTGTACGATTGATCTCGCTTATGAAAACAAAATGGTGCTCTCGATACCTTACAATTAGAATAACGCGACAACGGACATATTTAACGGTTCAACGGTATACGAAAGAAATCATGTTAACGACCAGAGGTGGGACGCTGCTCGCGAAAGCAACTTTCCTAATGAGAGCGTATGTTCTAATTATTTCCATTTGTTGTGGGCCCATAGAACATTATCGATAAATTATGCAATCGGAGTTTCACGCGACCACAGAACACGTAAGCTAACTGCACGTCGCTGAGCGATTTACGGGTTATTGAATATTTCCTCGCATGGGAAAATCAGTGGCATCTTTGTTCCGAAGAATGATCGATGCGTTTTATCTCGCGAGTGTTTACGGGGGAGGCTTAGGAGATGCATGGACGGAATTTATCATCTCGGCAGAGGCGTCGTAGCCTGAGGGTAGTAGGTTAAGACTTAAAAAAAAAAAATACGTGTGGCACTCGAGAACTGCCGCGGTAATGCTATTGTATAGCATCTATACAAAAATAAGAAGATAATATTGTTGATTTAAAATATCTTTTTATTCATCTTTCCATACATGTAGGAGGTAGGTTATTCAGGAATGTTTGTCATTGAAACTATAGGTTTATGGTAACTGAAATAAGAAACATAAGTTTGAGTTCTAAATATCTGGAAAATATCGCGTCAATAGTGGTCTCATATTTTGTTGTGGATTCTTGTGGATCATTATTCATTTTTAAATTCAATTTTCCGAAAGAAAAGTTGTCAACCGCTCTGATTTTTTATCAGCGCAGTTAATGTTGAAATCGCTAGATAAGCGGAAACTTATCACCGTTTGTACCAAGTAAATTCGACCCTTCTTCAGTGTACTCCAGTAAAGTGCGATGAATAAAATCCTCTACCTCGTCCAATTTTGGATTCGGAGAAATGTAAATTGCTACCATGTCTATGTGTAGGCCATTTTTAAGTTTGCATAAGCATGCACCAATATCTCCAACAAATGAGCGTCTAACATTAACATCGCTAACGTCTTCAATATTTATTTCCATATTCGGAGTCATAATACCTATTAGAAACATTATTACGGTTGAGGTAAATAGCTCCCCCACCTTTTGGAACAGTATCTCGTTTGAATTGAACAATACAATTGAAATTAGGTATTTCAATCGGATTATCACGCGTCATGCATGTTTCGGTAAGAAGTAACACATTGGTTTGTCTCGTAACTGAATCTTGTAAATCGTATTTGTGACTATGTAGACTTTGGCAATTGAAAGTCATTATTGAAATGTCATTTCTATTACTGATGAAATCTAAGACACTTCGAATATGATACAACTCAAATGCAGAATTATCATTTTTTGTCGTAATATACAATTTTTCAATTTGAGTCACCCCAGAGAGTGCAACATAGACGAGTTCCTAAGAATGTGATTTACTATACTCATATACTATTTCGACTCATGTATAGTTTGAGCAAGAGCTGAAGTTAATGAAAAATGTTTGCGTTTGGCTATACATTTTCTAACCGATATTAATGAAATATTTGCCGTTCGTAATTCAATGAGAACATTGCCGACTCCATTTTGCACTGCTAGAGTGGCTGCAAGCATCCGTCTAGTTGCAAGCACCCAAACACCGTGCCGAAGTCTGCCGAACTGAACCGACGATACACGGCTGTGTTAGGTTTTTTCGTTACGGAATTTCTACATTCGGTCGCCGTGCTCAAACTTGAGATAAAAACTATGCAATAGCTTAACAATATTTTTCCATGAGTTCAAAATTCAAAAACGTGCTATTCTTTGACTAACCTTAAATTGACATTGACGTATCCACTCGACCTGCGTCCAGACGAGTATCGAAAAAAAATGCTTCACGGCAAGAAATCGAAATATCCCGCTAATTGGCGAAGCTGGCGTTGAATTTAAGATACAAGTATTTCTGAAACGAGTCCATCACGACGGCCACGTGTCCATTATAAAACCTTCCACGGCGCGAAACTGGAAACGGTCCAATCTGACAAATTAAAATGATGTTTGTCGCGCAAATACATAAAACGGCCCATTAAAGCAGTCGCTCGTATGACTGCCGCGGGGTTTTCACTAATTCGGTCGAATTTATGTGCCACCGTCGCTGCATCATAGTCAAAATAGACGCGCGCTTTGACAGATCGTCGAGACGCGGATGACAGGTGCTCGGGCGAAGCCGTCTGCGATACCTTCGTTTATGTTTTTCCATTGTTTCGTCGATGCGGCCCGAAAAACGGATGGATCTCCCCGCCTTGCGTTCCAAAGTGAGACGCGTTGGTTGATAAGCCGGCGACAGGAGCTGTAAACAGAGCCTAAGGTTTCCCAAATGGTAGACAAGCGTTTGTTTATATTGTGTCTATCTTGGAGGAGCTTTTAGTTCGAAGGGAACAGCGATTTTTCGGTTAGAAAAACAACTGGAATAATAGAACTTGGGGTTCTCTCGCGATCGGACGCTCTCATACTCAACTTAGGGATTCAATGAACGAGAAGTGACCCGAGTTCTTGACGTAGTTATAATCAACAGCAGCAGCGATACAGATTCCATATCGCCGTTAAGAGGCTTTGGTTTTGATCGTGGCGACATCATTAACACCATGTATGAATGTTATCATCGGATCGTAGCGCATTTATCGGTTATAAGGATCAGTTTTAATGGTTTGTCTTGCGCCTGAAGAATTTATGGTCTATGATGTCCACGTTGGAGTGGCCTGGATACGGTTGAACACGACGCATTCACATTGCGAACAAGGATATAGGAAGAAATATGACTAATTCTTATCCTTGTGAAAATTGTGTGAGGAAAATCAAATTGGAATTTCAAATCTTTCATTCGACAAATAGAACATTATTGAAGCTCAACAATTTCAAATTTTTACCTTGGAAGGTCTCATCTGATAATGGCGGACTCAATCAATCAGTATGATCTACTCATTTCCATCAATTTTTACTCTCTTTCAAGTTGTTAAAAATGATTATGACATTATTTCTCTATTTCGGTATCGTAATGAGTTCATTACAGTACTAAAAGTCGTGCTGTAATGTTTTGTGGATTTCAGTACTGACCTCAGATCCTCTCAACTTTCAAACCAAATTCTGTATTTTATCAAATTTCACGCCAACTGTCAAGATACAACACAAAAGCCACTAATCTGAATTTTTATTCGAATTTCGAGAATATTTCACAAAACTTGCTCCTTCGTCGCTTGTTTTCGAATATACTATTCTCCACACAAATTTACTGTAGTGATCTCATCGACGAACAGACTCAGATAATGAAACTTTTAACGTTTCTACTCCTCTCTTCGCCTGCATCATTACAAAAACTCGGTCTTCTCTAAGACTCATTATTCAAACCTTCTGTTTTTGCTAAATATTGAGTTAGTTGAATCGTGTAAACGTTTAAGTCTGGCTTCATATTAACTCTTATTTGAACTCTGTCACTCTGAGTTTATAGATGTTGATATTTGTAAATTTTACTATATAAGCGTCATGCGGGTGATTTATCCATTTTTTGACTGTGTCAGAGTATAATTTGTGAAATAAGAACTTGGAAAGTTGAGAAGTGTAGAAATGCGGTCTTGTCTTGAGAAAATTTTACATGAAAATGTTTCTGGTTAAATAACGCAAATTTCCAATGTTTGCGCCTCTGATTTTGGGCACAATATGGGATGACTTTCTGTTAATAGATCAGCGCACGATGACTCGAAACTCGCAGCGATCAACATTGCAATCAGGGCGGCTAGAATCAACGTCGGTTTGTTTATATGAAGCCTTCATTACACGCCGTCAAGATGGATCTGTGGCTCATTATGCCGGGCACAATGGAACCTCTGGTACGCGGCCACGACAGCCGATAGGGAAGAACCGTGTGTTATGTATGTAAATTACGAGTGCCCCAACAATGGACCTCACGATCTCGACCAAAGAATGGCCGTTCCGTCAATACCGAAACCATTTTCGGACGGCGCGTATAAAGCCGATATGTCAGAGATCACACGGGTACGGAGGATAGTCTTGGGAAATAGCTAGGAGGTTGTGGGCGAGATTGAGCGTCCACCCGTGGCCTAATGATGGGTCACGTCATTCACCATTGGCTCGACGCGGCACACTATTCATAAGAGGATCGGGAAAAAATTCCTATCGCTTTTCAGAGCCGCATTCCTCGAGATTGACTGGTGTATGAAATTTCCTGACCGCTCTTCACCACGGGCAATGGATACATTAAGGCTATAACGCACGTTATTATCGAATTTACATAAATTATAATGGGTGAGGAGCGAGCCTCGATCTCTTCGGCGTTTGCTGCTCGGAATATTCAAGATCCTTTCCTGTTTTTTACGCTGCGTAATCACTAATTTCACCGATATCATCTTTCAAGTATGTTTATAATTGTTTTTCAATTGACGTGAAACTTTTCAAAACCCATCGACGATTTGCAACGTTTAACTTTTCATAACTGGTTACGAGAAGTAAATTCCGCTAATAAAAATAGCGCGACCTTCAGCAACTGTATCAAACCTCCATCCTCTGCATGCCGTTTGATTCTCAGCAAATCAGCTCCAGAATCCGCAAGGAAAGTAGTCGATGACCGCCGAAAACAGTGACCAAGGATTTGGCAACTTTAAAATCTTGAAGATCATTTTCGGCAAATTTCCAAATTCGTTAGTGCCTACAGGTTGCACTCCATATCTCCCATTCAAAAAAATTGTTCCGCATGAGTTCGGGATATTGACTTAAATTGCAAAAATATAAACCTAATTTAAATTATTTAATATGATTTCAAGTTGCAGGAAATAAAATTAATTTCAGCCTGTAGGTCTGCAGCGCATACAACAATGTTAAGAAAAATCGATTGAAATAACGAAATTTGATTCCCATTGATCGTTCCAACTGCTATGCTGCCTTGCCCATTCCAGTCTTTGAGGCTCATGGTCACGTGTTAATGGACGTCTAGAACCTAGATTCTCTCAAACATAGTCTGATGATTTCGATGGAAACTTGGATTCCATATTATGCATTTTGAGGAGTATTCCGGAGCATTCTACACGTAGATGTAGGCTTTCTTCTCGTCGAAACGGTGAAGAAGCGATCTTGAGTTTTTCCCTCCAAGCCTTGGTCTTTCTAACACGGAATCTGTTTCCATGAACCTATTCCAAAGTCGAGATATCATATTTTGTTGGCTGACTTGGGGACTTTTCGCTACAACAACCTGAGTTAGGCCAGCCCGTGGCATTTCGATAACCCTATTAGCCTCAGCGTTTGTTAATTTACGTCTTGGCATTTTCAGCAATCCTTTTTCATCAAATTTTTCGATGAAGAAGTAAAAAATTGGATCGATTCAAAAAATGACCAGATGGAAGAAAGTTGTGGTCAGCGATGGACAATGGACTTTGAATCATCAAATCCCAGGATTTAGGGAAAAAACGGCGGAATAAAGCTATACATCCATCAGTAATTCTATACAATGAGGAAGCAGAAATATAAATTTCTGATTCACTTCAAATCTCACCCATTCATTACCGAATCCACGTTCTTAATGCAATTCAACAAGACCCAAAGATCGTTCCGGACAATAACAAAGACGGTCGAAACGAGAAAAATACAATTATCATTAACAAATTAAACAGCACAAGTCGTAAGTTCATTGAAACAATACGAACTCATCACTTATGTTCATGGAACGGGCAGGCAGATGCTATCTAACCGCGAGAACAATGAAGTCGTTCCCTTAACGGTTCTTCAAAATTTCCCATACTCGAGGAAGCGGCGGCATTGTTCTGCGCTGAAATTTCTTCATCAGCGGAGGATGAAATGAAAGAATGGAAGCAGAATTTTTCGTCGCGAATTGAATCTCGATTTCTTGCTGAACAAAACGTCTCAGTCTATGAGTTAATATAAAGATAGCAGGAAAGGAGGAATTTCCTAAATTTAAGGAAAACTAATTTGGAATACGATTAATCGAGAAAAACTTCATGATGCAGAATCAAATTGACTACTATTTCCATATTTATGTTTACGAATGCTCTAAGATCTTTTTATATTATATGAACAAGATGGAAAAAAGACCCAAAAACAAGCAAGTACGCCGGTATTACATCATAACTTCGAAAAACACGAAACTTTGTTCTCGCTTCTTATTCAACACCCCAGTTATCCGTGAGGACAACAATTTGACGATAATTTCCATGCATAAACGTCGTCGGCCATATTTCAAAACGATAAAGCAACCCAATTTTCGCATTAGAATAAACGCTGCAATTAACCGGCAAAACTAGACAAAAAGCGTGTTCCCTTAAATTTTTAATTTTTGTATCCTACGAAATTTTTTATAACGAATCTAATCCGTTAAAGTTGAAGCTGTTTCAGGGTCGAAAATTCGTAAATAAAGGACATCAATGTAGACGATGGCAAGCAGACACGACTTAGTTGCAATGAAAATTGAATTTTCTCGGTGGACCATTGTACCTTGAGCCATTCGAGATAAAACAATGTTGGGGACCTTGTGACACCCGTCACTTCCTCAGAGTTCTTGTACCAATGTAAAAATAGACGTTTCTGAAGGGATTAAGCGTCGTGGGGTCCTTTTCAACCTTTCCGCTTTGTCCGATTTTTCTGGAATTTCTGCATTGTTCTGCCTTCCTGTCTTTTGTCGCGGAAGACCTTGTTCCCTTAATCCTTTACGGCTTGAACGTTCGGCAATTAAACCATGAATAGGAACCCGCAATTGTTAATTGAGCGAGAAGAATTGCCTTCCAAGATGTTCGGAAACGTGTTTGAGTTCATCATCGCTTTCACCTCCGAAAATCGAAAAATTGTGTTAACCCTAACCCCCGACGTCGGATTATTAACCCCCGAGACGTAACCTCAATTTACATAACGTCAAGTCAAATTTTACGCCCTTAAACTGATTTATAAATCCGCGGTTACCTCGGAATAGTGGGGCCACGGTATAAAATCTATTTTATCCCGTTATAAAAAGACGCTGTGGGGGCTTGGAGGATGAAAGGGGGTGAACGCAGTTTCTCAGAGATTTATCGCTGCTAGACCTCCGTCGTTCATAAATCCATCAGGAGAACTCCTCTGGCTACCCCATCATGTACACGGTGAATACTTATTATCTATTTCGCACCGTGTTCGCGTGCTGCATTGGACTGCATTCCATCGGAATCCTTGCACACAATATAGTATTTTTAATAAGTGTGTAAAATGAAGGATTTTTCATGGCATATGATGAGAGTGTCCATTTTCCTCAGATGAACATTGAAAACGCGAATTTTTACAAGATATACAATATACAACAACATAACAATAGAATGTGATTTTACGTCGTCTGAAATATATTGAAAAGAAAGACTTCCAATACATATCTTGACATGTTTTTTAGTCCCGATTAAGGTTTGTCTTCAAACCTTTGTTAGAAGAAGAAGAAAATAAATCCAAAATAACTGAATATATATTACTTCTGTATACATGGCATAAATGTTTCCTTCATGTTCTCAATACTCAGCACGTAATTGCTTAAATTTCAAGAAGATGGATGTTGATTATGATAGTGGTAGTGATACCCCTTCAGATATATCGGAGGAAGAAAATGCAATGGTATCTGATATGTAATCAGGCAAATCCAAGGATATTCTTTTTCATAAGGGATTTTGGATTTGTCCGGAGGCAAGTTCAACCTTATAGTACATAGTGTTGGCTGCAGCTGAAAGATCATCAGGAATATCAGAATCTTGCATGATAACAATGATGTTGCTTTTATTTTCGCTTCGCTGTTTACAATGATACGAATAAGGCTGTATGCACCAAACTCACTTATTGTTAAATTTTCTTAAAAATGAACCCTCAACTCATAATACGTTACATCATCTGTTTAAGTGACATTTTGATGGCTAAAACAAACCTTCAATTTAAGTGCTCCTGTAGATATTTGAGAATGAGATTAAAACCAAGAAAAATCGGTCATACTCATGCCTGCAAAACATTCGTTGTTTTCTCTTAACTTCGTCTTGAAATGAATAATTTTGAGGATGGAGATTCATTAAAATTAAATTAAATTACATAACGATTTGAAAGTAGTTGAAATTGTGGAGCTAGGATTTCCCAGGCGAATATATGCAAGACATTGATATTTCAATGAATTGGATGAGATGTTTTTTTTCCAAAAGCTCCGTTCGGAAAACCAGATTTTCTTGCATTTATTTGCATTATAATAGAAAACCTTCAAGAATATCCTTTGTCCTTAGAGATTCCTTCAATGAAAATTGAATTTTCTCTGGGGAGAGAGAGATTTTTCAAATCATGGTCGGCCAACCAAGCGATGATTATTCGTAACTTCAGATGTTCGAAGATCATTACAGATCATTGATGAGGGAAAATCATCCTCAATATAAAACGAAAAAACAAATCTAACATTGACATGCTTGAAATCGTCAATATAACAGTAAAGTTAGGTTAGGGAAATGACTGTCATCTGTAACCGACCAGCCAATGGAATGGCTGTATTGATCTGGGGTAAAGTTTCAAGACATGAAAAACTGAAATATCACTACAAAGATATGAAGGATCTCTTTCCTGAGATTCTGTTGAGTGACAGTCGTACAACTGTCATTAAATTAAAGCAACCATTAACTTTGAGGGTCGCTTAGTTGAGTAATGATTTCAAGGGAAATTAATGCAAATGGGACACGTAATATTGATAGCTTTATTCTTCCTTTTTAACAAGCGAACAATTCGAGTCCGGATACCTCGTCTGTGGATTCTACCGATCCGAGGCCGTCGGTTCGCACTATTCTATGGTATCGGTATTGTCTCTCGGCGTTTGATCAATTGGGCGGTCGTCATGGCAGTGTAATTAGGCGAAATGGCTGCGGCTATAGCGGTCGGGTGCCGGCACTGCGAACGGATGGGTTTTCGTGCCCGTCGCAACCTTAGCTCGAATTTCCTGGGCATCATGACAATGCAACCATGCGATTTCCGTTAGACATGCGAGAAAAACTGCGGTTTGCATCGAAATTTCGCGAAAACGCCGTTTCGAAGTTGCATGGGACCGTAAAATGTGATGATAAAAACGGGGAAGATCTGTTCCAGGACGGAAACCATAACGTGAATGCAACGAGGTCACAAAAAAAATTTGATGATCTCTTATTACTCAAAGACAGTCTGCACTTGTCATTTCACAAATTATAGGTAGGTATATCATTCGTTTTAATACTTCGCAATTTAATTTTTATTTTAATTTTTCATTTTCTGCAGTTTCACCTTCATTCAATAACTATTTCTTCGACTGGCAGCTTGCCGATTATTGTTGTCATTTCAACAAACTAACTTTAACGTCGAGCAGTAATGAATCCCAAGACTGTGAATGAATTGGAAAATAAATAAGAAAATGTCGGAGCGAGGGAAGATAATCAAAACCCGAAAATAGGTAAGAAAATGTTTCGGGTTCATCCCATTTTCAAAACTGAATACATGAATATTTTGCAACTCATTCAATTCATTGAAATATGAAGGTCTTTCAAATATACGCCTAGGCAACCTAGAGATCGTCATATATCGCTTTTTTTCGAATTATTATAAATCCATTATCGGAATCATTAGTCAGAGCTATCAGAAAACCACAAGGTTTATGAGTTCGGCACTACTTATAAGTATTACAATCATGCCCTTAAATTTTTAAGCGGTAATTCAAGGAGCACTTAAATTCAAAGTTATAGCTTCAGCCATTAAAATGTCACTTTGACAGTTTGTACAAAGTTATTTGAGTTGAAGGTTTATTTTAAGGAAAACTTAACATTAAGTGTGATGGTGTAGACGGGCCTAAATTACATAATCTACTATTACCAACGACTTATATTTTGTTTCATTTTAGGTAGCTGTAACGTATACTTAGTGTCCGCAAATAACTGCTTAGGACTTCAGAAATTGATTGTTCGATGAAATTAGGTACTAAGAAAAAGCCTTGAAAAATCTTTGTCGAGTGATGAAATAAATAATATGACTCAATGAGAAGGAAATTAGGCACACACACAATTTTTTTTCGTTCTAATTACAGTTCTGACAGCAGTGATGTAATGAGAACATTACCTACATAATTGTTTATAGTAATTTTAATCGTTTTGTGGTTATCAAAACTGACTCGCGATCTCATAAATTTTCAACACACGTCAATTCAAATTCTGTGATCTGTAACAGTTCCACCAACTGCTAAGATACAAAACAAAAATCACTAGGATCTTTTTTTTTGAATAACTCGATGAATTTCGACAGTATTTCACAAATGACATTGTCTAATACTCGGTGCAGAAGCCAATTCGAACATTAATGCATTCGAAAACTCTATTTCGTAGCTGGTTTTCGAATTCCGCATTCGTGTTGGTTTCTCTATTTCAGTATCGTAAAGAGTTTATTACAGTAGGTACTACAAGTACTGCTGTAATGAAACTCATTACAGCATTGTTTTCAGTTATATTTTTCGTTTTGTGGTTGTCAGTACTGATCTACGATCATCTCAATTTTCAAAAAAAAAATCAATTCAAATTCTTTAATTTGTCAAATTTCGTCCCACCAACTGCCAAGTCACAATACGAAAGCCACTAATCTGAATTTTTATTTGAATTTCAAAGGTATTTCACGAAACTTGACTGAAATAGAGAATATATCATCTGATATTCGTTGCAGAAGGCAATTCCAACACTCATGCCCGTTTTCGAATTTCGCATTCGTGTTGGAAGTTTATTCTGCAACTTGTTTTAGAATATACTATTCCCATTCAATTATGGAAAAAAAGTCTTTTCCGAAATTTCGATACAGTCGATACTTTTCAGCATTCCCATAAATCTTTCTGACGATAACAATTATTGAAGGAATATCTTAAGGTTGTTGTTTTCGACTTCTGAAGAACTGTTAGGTTTGCTGTTTCAACAATTGACAGCCTTGGATATCTGAAAGAAAAATCGAACGTTCATGTTCCAGAAAACATCCGACTGGTTAACAGCGTCGCGGATGCGACCGAAAAGGAGTCCATCAAGAAGAATATGTTGTGTTCTATGGGCAAGATACAACTCCGCTCTATCCAAATATCAAACTGTGGGATCTTTGGTAGCGTTTCTGTGGGGTAACAATGTAGATTCTTTTGTTCTATAACTGCCGATGGCTGGCCGATCCAATGGCCGAGGAGGTTCGTTAAGATAATTACGCGGAACGAAGCGCACAATGCTCGGCCTCTCGCGCTGAGAAAGAGAGAGAGAGACCCGTTCGTCGGCAGATAAGTTTTGATTAATCGTCCTCCTTGGCTGGATGATCCTCGGGACCGGCTCGCCGATGTATGAGAGAAGATAAGAAATCGAATTTTTCGTGATTGCCATATTGTCTCTCTCGCCTTATCTGCATTCGCCGATGACGGGCCCGCGGCCACGTCATCCTCGTCTGTCAAACGGGAACACGGAATTTATACGGTCTTTTTCTTTCCTCGATCGGAACACGGACATGTAATTTTGTGGTCCGCGCAAACCAGACGATTAATATACTGCTCCACAAGAGTTGAGGATTTCGTATTCAATCGTTTTGTGAAGTATGTAATCTTCGAGAAAATCATTTAAAACTCAATAACAACTTGAATCGATCCAATAAAAATTAGTATGAGACATTTCGTCCATCTGGTCGCTTTTTTTCTGAAGTTTGGTTCTTTGCTTATGCTTCATGAATGTTCTTATTTTGGAATGGAGTCAGTTTATCAACTGCTTCTATTTGAAGCCTGTTGTCTGAAAATGCCAAGATGTAAATTAACAAACGCTGGGGCCAATGGGGCTATCGGAATGCTAGAAGGTAGGCCACCTTCTAGCAACTACAACTGAGGTTGTTGTAGCGCAAAGGCTCCAAGTCAGCCGAAGTGTGATATCTCGACGTTGGAATAGGTTCAGGGAGACTGCTACCGTAATGAAAGACCACGGCTTGGTGGGCGACGAAAAACAACACCTGCTCAGAATGGTTGAATAACCGTTTCGGCGAAAATAAAGCCTACATCTACGTGTAGAATGCTACGGAATACTTTTCAAAATGCAGATGCGGTCCAAGTTTCCATCGAAACCATCAGACGACGTCTGAGAGAGGCGAATCTAGGTTCTAGACGTCCATTAAGAGGACTTCCATTAACACGTAACCATAAGCGTCAAAGACTGGAATGGCCAAAGCAACATATCAATTGGACCGATCAATGGCGTAGTATCCTTTTCACTGATGAATCCAGATATGGACGATTTTCAGATTCTATGGGCCGGGATATGTTTCAATGGTCGCACAGATCTACACATTTGTCCTGAGAATATGACCGCCTCACACTATAGGAAGCCTGTCATGGACAATGTTTCGCCAAATTTTCACGCTGCTAATGGTGAAACTTTTCGATTTCTAGACTTTTCTGGTGAATGTTGACTTTTCAGTACGACGTCTGAAATAATGTTTCTGTATGGCAAAATTATTTTAAATGTTGACGATTGATTCACATAAAGTGTGGGTGTGGGAGAAATTTTAGGTTGTATCTTATGTTGACTGCATAAGCCTGAAATAATGTGTTTTTTTTTCATTCGTCATCGAGCGACAAGCCCGTTGTCGTTTGAGAGTAGAGGAAAACCAAGTTGAACCTAGCCAACCCCCACCTACCCAACCATACCGACCTCCCTTTTCGTTAATTTTTCACTTCATCGCTCGCAAAGCCAATACAGCTTCCAATTAAATTGGGAAATCACGTTGCGAAAATACCGTTTCGGCGAAAATCGAGCTACTGTTCTTCGATCGAGTCGAATATCCTTCGAGTGAATGAAGTTTCCTGCTATAATCGGACACTGGTGGTAAAATTGAACATAGAATCTATTTTTCTTGTTGAATAATCTTTGCAAATTTACTTAAAAAAACCGAAATTATCTACCAGACATGAATACAACAACAGAAGTTCTCAATTTCAAATACTAAGAACAATAAACGCAGCAAAAAAATATCAATACATCAACTCTAATTTGACAATTACCTACTATCAAAGGAATCAAATGTGGTTTTTGAATATAGCCGATTTATGTTAAAACTCTTCCCTTGCTAAATCAACGATATGCTGATTCCTTTATATTATTCATTCCATGGGCAGTACGCGGAATTTTGTGTGAACCATAGCAAACTCATTTTGATTTATCTGTTATCTGTTAGATTGGTGTGACAGAAAACAGCTCTACCAACCAACTTATTTTTCACAGCAAAAAACACTAGAATCAGTGCCTTCTGCATTATAAATAATTATTCATGGTACCTCCTCGTATTCGGGGTATGAGGCGATGTGAGATGTAATTTCAGAAGGTCCGTCTGATACTTCGGGATAATAACTGAGAAAATTGCATGTGACACTTCGATGCGTGAGGTTATGTGCGGTGAAACTTAAGATGCGTAATAAAGGGGTATAAGATGTCACTTCAAATCAAGCCGAAGATTTTGGCACAAATATCGAACTTAATTGAAGAAATAAGAATCCAGAATTCTTCTTTTTGTCAGTTTACATTTTTGAATGGTTGGTTGAATTAAGTCGCGACAAGGTTAGAAGGGAAAATAACAGAAGAAATACAAAAGAATTTTGATATATATATCCCTTAGGGAATAAGGACAATGTTGTAACGTTTTCGAACCGAAATCACAAATACCTATTGAATTTAGCCTTTTGCTCTTGTATCATAATAATATATTCCAAAACAAGTTGCGGAATGAACTCCTATTCCAACAAGAATGCGAAATCATGAGTGTTGGAATTACCTTCTGCAAGGAGTATTGGACGGTCTTTTCTCTATTTCAGTAAAGTTTTGTGAATTACTCTCGAAATTCAAATAAAAATTCAGGTTCGTGACTTTTATATTTCATCTTGGCAGTTGGTGTGACTTACGAAATTTGACAGTTTAGGGAATTTGAATTGATTTGATTCGACACTTGATTCGATCGGAGGTCAGTACTGACAACTATAAAACTAAAAATTTAACTGAAAACAGTGCTATAATGAGTTTCATTACAGCACTACTTTTGGTGCTGTAATGAACTCATTACGATACTGGAATAGAGAATAGTATATTCTAAAACAAGTTGCAGAATGAGCTCCTATTCCAACACGAATGCGAAGTTCGAAAACGAGCGACGAAGGAGCGAGTTTTCGATAGCATGAGTGTTGGAATTGCCTTCTGCAACGAGTATTAGACGGTATTTTCTCTATTTCAGTCAATTTTTGTGAAATATTCTCGAAATTTGAATGAAAATTCAGTTAGTGACATTTGTATTGTATCTTGGCAGTTGGTGAGACATACGAAATTTGACAGATCACGGAATTTGAATTGATTTGATTCGAAAATTGAGGGGATCGGAGGTCAGTACTGACAACCATAAAATGAAAAATATAACTGAAAACAATGCTGTAATGAGTTTCATTACAGCACTACTTTCAGTACTGTAATGAACCCATTGCGATACTGAAATAGAGAAAAGGATTTTAAGCTATACCTCAAGGAATTAGGAATCAACACATCTATCGAAACACAAATGGAGGCCTAACTTAAATAAATTTTCCCTTATTTTGACATCTACACATGCGCATTCACGAAGGATTTGAAGGCGACCCTTATTAAAATACTGGCCTCCTTTACTTTCCCTAGATAAAGAACAGCTATATGTAAATGAAAGATTCCTTATTTTGAGAGTTCCTGCATTTTTCTGTGTTATTCGAAACTTGACATTTAAAAAGAAGGTATTTAGCAGTGGAGAATTAAAGTAAAGGTCATTTAGTATCGTTCATTGTGTAAATGGACTCAAAACTGAAAAACATAACCTAAAAATCCTAACTACTGCATTTTAGTTTTGATATGTCTCTGATGTTGTCACGTTTTCGAACCGAAATCACAAATTACCCAATGAATTCTGAACTCGTGTTATAATATCAATGCCTTCTGCACTTTTACATAAATATCTATTCTTTTGTGTTGTATAAACAGATTGATAAGTGTGAAATGTGACGAAAACCAGTGAATTCAACTTTTGAACTTGTGTTAGTTTCTTATGTCAAAATCCTCTGGTGACAAGTGACACTCATGTCGACCGATATTTTTGCGTAAGGGAAAATGCTTTCATTGTCGATTATTTCTGAAGACCATAGGTTAGGTAAAAATGAACGGTATTGCGATGAAGTAGGAAAGATTGAACAATGCGTAAATTTCACTTTCGTGACTTTTGAAAGGTTTTCCTGGCAATGTGAAGTTTTGTACTTCTATATGGTTTTGACGAGAAGGTTAAGACGAATGTGACAGGAGTCATAGAATGCGGATACTTTTCTGTCATTTCTTCTTGTCACGAGTGACAATGAGTTGTTTTCTGGCGAAAGGAGGCTGTTTTCCTCCCGTGCATGTTTACCGAATAGAGAATTGCGTTTTCGAAAGGACACCCATATAGGAGAAGGCGCCCGTATGTCAACACAATCAGGAGTGCTACTGACATGAACACGAGTTACGGCATTTTTCCGAATAACAGCGTGGGGCCTCCGGCATGGAGGAGAGTAGGAGGAGGCCTTGCACACACACCAACCTTGTAATTAGGGAAGGGCTGACTCCGCTACGAAATGAAATTTTTGGGGAGCCTCGCACTCCGCCTGAGTGATGAACTCCGTCTCCTAGGTAACAATTACTTCTCTGTTCCTTCCACGTGACGTTCCATGGGAACCAATTACGGGGGCCCGTGTGATAGATAGTCCAATCAGAAAGGATGCTTGCCTTCTCCGGGTCACCTGCGAGGGTCAGCGTCAAATTGCACCGGATTCTTTTCGGCGTTTCATCGTGCTTTGTGCACGGTCTTATTCTCACGTTGGAGAGGCAGCAGGGGGAGACAATACTACGTGTGAGGCTGTAATTAACGGCGATGGTCCTTGGTTTATTAAATTACGGGCGGGAGGCAAAAGTGGAGTGCTCTTGTGGGAACATGTGGTACGGCACTGCGGTAATTGTATCAATTTCAGCGATTACCGCGGTGTGAGCAGCAATTTTGCGAGCCGCGTCGCGAAAAATACCACCGGTCATCGAGGAACTGCACGACGACCGGGGAAGATCGGAACGCGGCCCGAACCACAGAATTACTCACACAATCTTCAGTCGTAGTCGTACAGTACGAGATTTGAAATTTCCCTAACCAAATCATACGTGAATGCAAAGATTATAGAGTATGAAGGTGGGAAACGAAGCGACTACAGTATTTTATTAGGGTCCATTAAGCAAAGATTATATAAAGAGGTAAGGTTTAAGGATCGAAACGTCACTTTAATATTCAAGAACGATGGTGCAAACGGATCTAAATATTTTTGCTGAATGACGAATAATAATAATAATAATAATAATAATAATAATATTTATTCGGTATACCAATAGGCCAACGACCGAGGTCTTTCTGTCCATTTACAATATAATTACATTTTGGTAACAAGTATTCTGTATAATAAAATATACATTTCCATATTGAAAATTACTCGAAATCTACAAAAGTAGCACCTATAGCTCATTATATAATCTTTGTTTGTGTGTTTTTCTGTTATGGATTTTGTGTTAAAAACTGGCCAACATTCAAAATGCATGGTGATTAATTGCAGAAACAGCAGAAAGAATTATCTTGAATGTGCGTTTTGAAACTGGTATCATGTATCTGTCTAGTACATTGCCTTTTATTTTCAGTGCTGTCAAATGGATAGAGTTTTCTCGGCAAAACTATATTGTTCTGGATAATGTATAAAGAACTCTTGCTGGGCTGACCTACAGGTCTTGGTGTACACCTCTGAGATTTTTCTTTCATTGTTGTCATTAAGTCGAACTCCTAGGGACACGAAGAACTATTCAACTTATTTATTGTTCGGTTCACCAAACATTCGAGTTATTGAAGTGAGTTATTCACTTCATTGAGAGAAAAACTAATCATCATCAATGAGTACCCAGCGTCCGAGCAATGGAAACATGTCCTTAGAGGTCGAAAAATCGTATGGTATTCATCACGTGTGGTTATTTGTTCGCGAACCGAATCTTCTTCGGTCTCGTTCATTAGATCATAAAGATTCACTCATAGTGTCAATGGTGGTGAGAAGACTTATAGAGGTGGAGGTTCTCTTGACGACCCTTCCAGTAGTTCGACTCATCTACTAGACTCTCTAGACTCAAGGAGGTGAAAATATTGTATGAATCGGGTTCAGAACTGATCGTCTTATCGATGTTCGATTTATCGAGAGTTCACTGTATGAATAAGTTCTTGAAATTGTTACAATAATTCTCTAATATATGTACAAATTTTTGAAATGATCTGAATTTCATAATCATTGTATCGTAGTTGATTTGACAAAATCATTTCAAATAAGAATATAAAGAATCCAGAAGCGTATATCATTTGATTCAAAACGATGTGTAGATGAAGAATATAATCCTGACTAAAAGGCGGAGCCCTGCTTTTGTTTTGTCGATCAGGATGTTTCTCTAGAAGCTCTACGAAGAATACTTAATTTAATGAGAAGTATAATTCGAATTTCACGCCTATTTAAATAGTTTTATGTTTTGAATATAATGTTTTCAGCGCCCTCTTAGTATCAAAAGAAAGAAACTAGCCAAAAATCGTAGTCGGATTTTAGTACTCCCAGACAGAAGGAGATATATATGGCAGTGTCGAATAGAGGTCAGATCGGTAATCGGAGTAACCTGGGAATAATTTAGGTCGAAATAGGGCAAATCAGAACGCATTCTGACAAATACCTTGACAGTTCACAGCTCACATTATTGTTTCTTATAACAGAGACTGGGAGAGAAATCCCAAATAAAATATTCAAGAAAATAAAGTATGATAGTCGTACAGAAGGCTCATTTTCACACTTTTTTCGAAAACCCATCTTTGAATTTTGAACTCGCCGTTCAAGAAACTCCAAATTGTATCATGAATAACTCCAATTCACTGAATTTTTATTGAAATTAATGAAATATTTCCATGAATATCATAGGTAGAGTGATTTATATTTTGAAAAACGTTGGTTGGCAAATCTGTTTTCTGTATCGAAAATTTGACAGATAATGAATGAATCCGTGG
Source organism: Hippodamia convergens (assembly GCA_038502775.1). NCBI lineage: Eukaryota > Metazoa > Arthropoda > Insecta > Coleoptera > Coccinellidae > Hippodamia > Hippodamia convergens. Next base: position 85,982,813 of record CM076607.1, on the reverse strand, counting down.
CAAGGCGCCAACATGAAACGATTGAATATAACCATAAAAACCACAGAAATGGAGAAATTCAATTCTACCTCCCAAAATCTTCATTTCGCCTTTCTGGTAATCATGGTGTCTCTATGTTCCTTGGTTACGGAACATAGAAGTGGAGGCCGAATATCCTAGTTGCATAGAAAGCAACTTATTTTTCTTGAGGGATACGTTGTGATATCGAATTTCTCGATAGAACGTTCGATTTAAAACACCGAAACGAGTCCCTAGGGTAACGCTCATACCTATTTATGATAATAAGACATCCGAGACCACAGGTGGCCGACCGTCCCAACAAAAAACCGCGCGGGAGAGATGGTCGAAACAAAACGAATCGTGTCGATCTTTAATTACGAAACCCAAGAAACGTCTGCGCCCAGGTAACTGAATCCCAAATGAATTCCCGGATTTGGTTAATAATTAAAAATCAGATCTGCCCCAGGTACGATTTCAACCTTTTCCCCCGTAATAACAGGCCAAGCTTTCTTAATTCCCTCAAAGCGACCGACGTGGATGTGAAAAAAATAAATAAAATATCAAATGCGCTGACAATAACATATGTGAACGAAATTGGTGAGATGGCCGTACGAGAATATCAAGCGGGCATCGAGAAGGCTGATGCGAGCGCTACATGAATTTTCAATGGGACGGTTTCCTTGGAATGTTAAGAAGTCGCTGATGCCCCTTTTTATTCGGCGGCCTGTCATCGTCGGATCATAACGATTGCCGTCATCCGTGTTTACCGTTCATCTAAACCTTCAAGATCATTGAAATGGAGAACAGTTTACTCTAACATCGACTCGAAACTATTAAAAGAATTAATAAATATTCTTCTATGGTCGTCGACACGATCGACGTTTAAGTCGATCAAGGTCAACGATTCCAATAGTTCTATGACTGCTGTCATTCAAATTTTAAGCTTAGGTACCCTGACCATTACTATGAAACTTCAAGAGTACTCCATTCACTTTTATAAAAGGTGTGATTTTATATTTGTGAAAGGAGTATACCTAATCCTACTTTCTGGAGGTACTTTGACATATTGGCTTCCTGCCATTATTTATTATCTGTCAAATTTATGAGAGAGAAAACGATATTTATGAAAATATTTCATTTTTTTCGAAAGAAATAAATGAAAATCATTTATGATACTCAATTAAGGATCGTTCATTCGTAAGTGCAGAAGGCATCGATATTCTCACAAGAGTTGAAAATTTCAAAACGAGCCACGAGATGGCGAGTTTTTGAATGAACGAGTGTAAGAATGAGCTTTCTGAACAAGCATCATACATTATTTTCTCAAATTTTTATCGAAATTAATCAAATATTTCCGTAAATATCGTTTAGTGATTTCCGTATTTAAAAATATCGATTGGTAGAATTGTTTTCTCCCTCATAAATTTGACAGATAGATAATAAATGCATCCATGAGAGGAGGCCAACATGTCATCAGTGTTAAAATGAAATATTCCCACATGATTCAGTCGACGAGATGTGGCAGAATAAATTTGACACCCTATTAGAGAAAACTATTCCAGATCAATTTATGCAAAATCTAAGTATGCAACATGATTGCCTACATTTAAAAGCATTCAAATTACAATAAGTGGCACTGAATGACATCAATTAAAACACCGAATAAAATCTATGGCTTCTGTCATTAATACCCCGACCTCCACTCATCTTGTCACATCCTTCTTTACCGACTCACCCGAATCAGGTGAATTTCGTTGACTATCATTTCGATTGGAAAGGTGGTTTTCGAATTTATGTCTGAATCGGAGGGGAACAATATCCGACGATCATATTCGGATTCGGAAGAACGGAACGAACGCAACCGAGGCGTTCCGAGACGGAGAGAAGCTAGGTAAGAGGGGCGACACAATGCACCACCCAGAAAGTTCGCCATACAGCCGCAACGCGCCACTCAAATCGCGCCGCGCCTGCGTCCTATATCACCATGGCTGCGAGGCGGGAATGTGGTCGTCGCCATGACAACCGCGGCGTAGTCCCCTCTCTACGTCACGCGGCTGGCGAACGGTAAGTATGAAAGAGGCAAGTTTTACATCGTGGGCTTAACGTTTTCGTAAGCGCGTGTACTCACCAGGACTGCCGAGGAAGACGGATGAATAGAGAACGCCTCTTCTGGCTGCGTCACTCGCTGCTCTCGCATCCGTTGGCGATGACCACTCTCGCCGTGGACACCATTTACCTGCAATCAAAAACCGACATTAGCGAAAATGCACACGTCAATCGACGTTCAGACCATAGAACGCGACGGAACGAAGAGGCGACAAAAAGGAAAGTAATATCGCTTTTAGGGGCCACCCGTTGAGCGGGAATGAGCCGTAATCCCTGTAACGGGCGGTAATGAAAGTGGGACATCATCTGGAGCACCGTTAGAGCTGAACATGGACCGAGGAGAACCCTCTTTATTGCCAGTCTGGAGCTATTGACCGTACGCGGAAAGCGTCATCTGTTTGCCATCGATTACAGTTGCACAGTCGCTCTGTCACTGTCATCTCTGCTTCCGTACCTGTCGGAATGTTGTGTTTCGCATTAAACGTAGGACTCTCACGTGGTTGTTTTGCTAGCGCCAGTTCGCTATGCAAATATTAGCTCTACAAACACGACTACGTTACGATTTTCTCGAAATATTCAGATCGAGTAATCCACCATCTGACAGATGGAACGTTCATAGAAGAAATTCTTATGACCATCAAATTTCGAGGAGTAGTTCAAATGAACTGTCCGATTTGGATGGACGCAATTTCGTTGCGCGCGTGAATTCTTGAAACGCGAAATTGACAAAACGGCAGGTATAACGGAGGCATAAATTAGAGGTTCAGCGTTCCGTGTTTTTGCTCGAGGAACATAATGCCTGATTTGTGTCATTCACTGCCGTAATTAATGCAGTTACCGACGTCCATGCGAAACGGGGAATTAATGAAAGATTATTAAAGAACACGATAAATAAAAACGAGCAGGTATTTATAAACAGTGAATAAATAAATGATTGTATTAATCGAACCGACTGTCCATTTTAGGAAACGGCGTTTATTCCGCATCTGTATACCTATATTGTTAATGGCCGAGATAAAAACTGCTCTTGCCGACCAATAATGCCAGACGCGTAGAGACAACTCTATACGCCGTTCTATATCGTCCAATTTTATTTATGGCAGTGATTAAATATCGTCGTTGTCTACAAATTCCCTCCGGATTTCTCTTGAGCTTAATTGCTTAATTCGACCTTACACAATCTTAATTCACGGAATAACCGACGTAAGTTCTCTAAATTGTAATTCAATGATAATAAATTTGAAGGTTAACACGAGTATGTACATCTGTGATCAGTTTTTTATTGCTCTGTGTTCATCGTAGGAATCGTAGATCTAGTACTAAACGTCACTCTTTCTGGGTCGTTGGATACAGAGATATTTCAGGGAAAATATGGAAATGTTGTCATTTTTACGAAAAATAGGGAAGATTCAAGAATTCGGAAATTTCTCGAAAATTTTCACTTCTGATGATCAAAATTCTTGAAAAATCTGCTCAACTTCAGAAAATTTTTATTTGTCTTTTAGGAGGTAGTGAAATACTCTTTTCTATTCATATCGATCTTCATCGATGATGGATAGACAAGATCAGAGTCTTCACCAATCCACCCAAAATTCTTGATCCAAATAAAAGACAGAAGAAGAAAAAAGTCAATTATTCATAATAAAGGATATTCTTTTCAAATCAACCATCTATTTCAGAAACGCAGTCGTTAATTTACCTATGAATAGAATGAAAGACATCTTGAAATTCATAAATGGGACAACTATATTATATATAATTATAAGGTTCCATTGTCTCCTCAACGTCTCCAACCTCACAATAAGGGCACTCAACCAAATTCCATCTAAAAAGCATGGAATGTTATAATACGATTTAGTACAGACCATATTCTCCTGGGAAGGTCCAAACCAGGAACTCTGATGGAAGAATCAGTAATGAGATTTCTGTTGAAAAAATTGCATGCATTCCATTCAGATTGCCAAATTTCCTTGTCGCTTCTATTCATATCGATTAGAAAACTTGACCTAAAAGGTTTACGCGACTTCAATTTGGGGACCTTATTATTTGAAATGAAGGTGGGTACCTATGGGAAAATGAATTTGGAAAGGAATTAAATTTGTTCCAAAAATTCAAGGCTCTTGTCTCTCTGCGACTAACGGGAGGTGCAAATTTGAGAAAACTGGTTACCAAAAAGGAGGTGTAGATCTGAAAATAAGAATGATGAAAAGACAGAGAAATATTATCAGCGTAAATGAATTTTTCGAAGATGCGGTGCGAAAACTGAAACAAAAATAAGAAACCTTCTGTCGGACAGCATATTTCCTTAAGGTCATACATACCATTTTGCTGCAATTTATATGATCGTAAATTTCATGAATTGATCTATCAACGAATGCTGTCCCTGTTTTTAAGTTTTTATGGAATCCTGATCACAACAATTCACTTTTGCCTGAAACCCCCTTAACGATTTTTTCTACAGTTGATTCAACACTAAATAGTCACTCTGAAATTTCGAAACGAATACAGTAGAATCCGTTCATTATGACGCCGGCTATACTGACCAATCACTTATAATGACGCAAATGCAATGTTTAGTTTGGTTTCATTCAAAACTCCTTACAATAGGGTCCGGATTTAATGACTTCGCTTATAATGACATTTCGCTTACAATGACATGATTTCAGATACAACAACATGATTTTTCGAAAATTTTTCCGGTTATAGTGACCGCTCGATCGTTTTCTGAAGCCACCCTACCCTTTTTAATGCGATGAGGTTTGATACGATACGAGATATAAGCATGACGACATGCTTTATAATCTAGATCCTCGAAGAGATTATTGGTGTTTAGTGCACAAAATGACATCCATTGAAGCCATTTCTAAGTTGTACAATGGTGTAAGAAGCTATTATTCCAAGTCGAAAAAAAAACAAACGCAAACTGAAATTTCAAATTATTTTTCTGATAAATGAAAAAGTTTTTTATATTTAGTTTTTGTAAGAGAAGCTATTTTTTTCAATAAAGCAAAATCTGAATTTGTCGGTCTTTTCTTAAACTGAATCCAAGAAAAATATCAGTTTTGCTGAAATTCTGTTTTATGTGACTTCCGGATATCATGACGTATTTTTCAATTTTTCATTTCCCCTCGATGTCATTATAAGCGGATTCTACTGTACTTGGATCAGAAAATTTTTTCCGAGTTTCAAAATTGCTGCTTCAGTTGGTGATGAAACGGAAACACTCATTCATCTTAGACGAGACGAATGAATATCCAAACTAGATCCTTTTTTGCAGTAGCGACAGCTAGGAATGCTAAAAAACCGAGCGTGGTGAATCGAACTGTACGTAATACCGACAGAATTGCAGTAAGCGTCTAATGTCCCGTTTAATATGGACGGAATGGGATGTCGCATGCCCCCGCTCGGGGCTGCAGCTATTACGGAAGGAATATCCATCTTCTCAGAACAGCAGCCGCTTTCGCCTCCTCCCTCCCGCGAGCCTCCTTATCGAGATCCCGCCGTTTACGATTTCGAATCGAGCGAAAAAATGACGCCGGTGCCAATCTCGGACGGTAAAAAGTTTTCAATGAGGTGGCAAAACAATGGACGTTTTATGTGTAAATAAGCTCCCGATAAAAAATCGTCGTAAATATGATTTATGGCTGTTTGAACAAGAAAATCGGTATTACGGCTCAGCGTATACGAGCGGGGGGCGAGCACCGACGCAAATAGTCGGATCCACGAGTCTTGTCCAAACGAGGATCATGTGGGGGTGATTTTTTTAGTTCTTTAATATTTTTTCTGAACATTCGAACCGAGAAGATTTCCTTGCATATAAATATTTTTTTATTAATGGTTGCAAATTATTCGATCACAAATAAAGTAAAAACACTAGCCAATAATACAAATTTACTTTCAATAAAACTAAATTATAGTGATTAAGTTTTTGGATAAAGTCCAAGCACTCTGCAATGCACTACGATATAATATAGGACAAAGTGAACCCCATAAAAATGTCACCAATTGCAGCTCTACCAATTAACATGCTTCAATTTCCCTTCAGATTCAGTAGATTTCCCAGCCAACAAGCATCAAAAATATATGAAGATCAGAAACGAAGCTACTACAGTGATTTAGCGACATCTGTATTAGTTTCAGAAGTAGACGGGTTATGGTTACAATATTCAATTAGGGTCCATTTGGCAAAGATAATTACTAGGCTGTTTTTTGAAACATAGATGAATTCAAAATAGTAATCATCGAAATGAATACCATTTTCAATTCCCAGGCTCAGATTACTATTTTGAATTCATCTATGTTTCAAAAATGTTCTCGATGTGCCTTCGTAAAGGCAAAGAATTTTCTTTTTCTTACTAGGCTGTTGTTAATTTTGAAATACTTGAATTATTATTTCTGCAGAATGACGATTGTTTTCTTCGTATAAGCGTATTTTAAACTGAAATAACTCGAAATCTAAAAGCGCATTTCATAATCTTCGTGTGTTTGTCTGTTATAAATTCCTTGTTAAAAACTGGTATTGTGATTAATTGCAGAATGTGCATTCTTTTCATTACCAAAAATAATTGAAATGTACGTTTTGAAACTCGTATCATGAAACTGTCTTTTTCATTGCTTTTCACTTTCAGTGCTGTCAAATGGATAGAGTTTTCGGGGCAAAAGTATGTACCTATATTGTTCTGGATACCGCTTGCAGAACTCTAGCTGGGCTGACCTACATGTCCTGTTATACACCTCTGATATTTTTCTTATATTATTATTCAAACATTCGGTAAGTAACATACAGTAGACTCTCATTAAGTCGAACTCTTAGGGAACAAAAGAACTGTTCGACTTATTTATTGTTCGACTCAACAAACATTCGAGTCATTCAAGTGAGACTTCACTTCATTGAGAGAAAAACTCAAGACACGAAATCATCATCAATGAGAAACGAGCGTCTGAGCACTGGAAACATGTCCTCAAAGGTCTAAACATCGTATGATATTCATCACGTGTGGTGATTTTTTTGCGAACCGAATTTTCTTCGGTCGCATTCATTAGATCAAAAAGTTCCACTTATGAAGGCAATGGTAGTCAGAAGAACGACTTATAGAGGTGGGGGTTCTCTTGACGACCCTTCCAGCAGTTCGACTCATCTACTAGACTCTCTATAATCATTGAGGTGAAAACACTAGGTAAGATATCGTATGAATCGGGTCCAGAACAACTGATCGACTTATCGATGTTCGATTTATCGAGAGTTCTTTGTATAAATAAGTTCTAGAAATTGTTATGATTATTCTCTAACATGTGAACAAATTTTTGAAATGTTCTCAATTTTATAATTATTGTATCGTAGTTGATTTTACAAAATCATTACAAATAAAAATATAAAGAATCAAGAAGCGTATTTTATTTGATTCAAAACAATGTGCAGATGAAAAATATAATCCTGATTAAAAAGCGGAGCCCTGCTTTTGTTTTGTCGATCAGGATGTTTCTCTAGGAGCTCTACAAAGAATACTCAATCTAATAGAAATTTATGAGAAGTATAATTCGGATTTCGCTCCTTTTGAAATAGTTTTCTGTACTGAATAATGTTTTGAGCGCCCTCTAGGTGTTGAAAGTAACAAACTAGCCAAAAATCGTAGTCTTATTTTAGTACAACAGTACTTTCTAACTCTATAATTTTTGGAAAGTTTAAGGCTTTCACGACCGGATATTCTGGTAAGAAAAGAGTCTTCTGGGCTTATTGGCCGTGGTCCATAAGGAATAATTTCACCTTTCCATTAATTCATACACCTAACACACTGATGAAACATGAAAATGAGCAAAACCTAGTGATTTTTCTGTGGCGCCCATTCGGACCCATGTTCCCGTCATACGTCATCAATCCTCCGATCGCAATAAATCGCTCGCCAAGCTCGATATTTTAAAAAGCGAACAAACCTTATCTGGCCACAGAATCTAACTACGCGGCCATAAATCCCCGAACAAGGGACGTCTGTGACCGGCTACGTCAATACATAACAAATCATTCCTCAGAAGGTATATCGTAGATCAGGGGTGGCGGGACCAACCACTCGGTCCCACTCGAGCTGAAGAGGTAAGATAAGTGCAGGATAGCGGGGTTGTAGCGACAGAAATTTCCAAGTCGTGAAAGATATATCGCAGAGCCCGCTTTATTGGGGTGAATAAATGGTTTAATTTCGAGTAATTCATTACGAGAGTGCTCTGTGGCTCGTTCGAAAACTAAATTGAATTTTAGGCCGATGAGGGTTCGTTTGTCACACGGGTGTTCTATGGCCGCGAAAAATTCGACCACCGAACTTATTATTGCTTATTCGCCTGGTGATACCTCTCCTTACTAATGGCGGTATTCTGCTTTTTCTCTGTAAGCTAGGAATCTGTAGCGTACGATTGATCTGTAATTCATCTATGGATCTGTATGTGGCTGACTTACAGATTCGTAAATTATGACATTCTGGAATTTTTTCTGTAACTTCCGTATTAGAAATGTCAATTTTGACCTACTCTCTAATAAGATCGTAACTACTTCGTAATAAGATCATAGAATTGAATTTATTTTCCTATCATTTTGGCTCGTAAGTATTGATAATTGGATATATTTATGTTCAATTCGTGTTCGTTACAACGAGAAAGAAAAATTAACAACCGAAGTCCTAGATGAATTACAAAAGTAGTTTAGTTTAGTAAAGTATTTTATATTCTGCGACTAAAACAAATCATTCAACATAACCTCACAATATACCTTTCGATATGTTTCCGATCACCTGTAAGCTACAGATTTATAGAAAGCGTCGAGAATCGTAATTGTATAGTAAACTTATGAACAGTTACAGATTCGCTTACAGATGGAAGCAGAATACTGCCATAAATTACAAATGAGTCATAGAATAACTTTATCAACGGTTTTTGGTTCGAATAAATCCATTGTGAATAGTCGTAGCAAGACAATTCCAACACTCTTGTTTTCGGAAATTTTCAAAAGTGTTGGAAAAGGAGCCCATTCTGCAACTTTCCTCTAATTCTGTGTCAAATCAGTTCATTCTGTCACATCTCGTAGAACAAAACAATGCTAGAATATTAAATTCTAGCACAGTTCTCATGATCATTGAATACATGTTGTCTTTTTGACACGAAATTATGTATTATCTGTCAAATTCATGACAGTGAAAACAGTTCTACCAATGAATATTTTTCAATTCGAAAATCACTAAACGTCATTTATGGAAATATTTCATTGATTTAGATAAAAAATCAAAAAATTAGGTGAGATAATGTATGATACTCGTACAGAAGTCCCATTTTCACACCCGTTCATTCAAAAACTGGCCACTTCGTGGTTCGATTTTGAGTTTTGATCTCGTGTAATAATATCAATGGCTTCTGCATTTGTATAAAATGTATGACAGTTAATCTGTTTCTATGACCGATTTAACTTCAGTCGAGTTCGATGATTCTTGACAGTAGTTTATATCGACCATCGACACTTTTTGGTTGATACAAACTGCATTTGAGCGCATATCCCGATCGCTGTCTTCCTCGATTTACGCCACGTGTGCGTTGTCCCTGGTCTCGCGCTTCGCTAATTCACGAGACTGCATAAAACGGAACGCACCCCGCGAGCTAGACAACCAACGATTGGCGACACTGCCGGCTGATTGACAGTTGCGACGCGGCCGGTCCTGCCCTGACCGCAGCCGGATGGATTGTCGGTCAATTACAGATCGCGGACAAAATCATGACTCGCAATTAATTAGCTCCGGCCGCGGTAATTAGCGGCGAGAAAAATGCCGCTTCGCGCGGATTGAGACGGATCTCGTAAGGGGCCGTTTTTTGACGGCCGGCCGTCATTTGCACAAAGAACCAGTCGCGGATACCGTGCCGCGATTGAGATATGAAATAATTTCGATTAATATTTATGTCGGATGCGTTGAGCGACACACCAGGTGTATGTTAATTGCGCGACACGGATAGCGGGATCAGTCGATATCCATCGTTGTTAGATCGCGACAGACGATTGTTGGCTTTTTCTGTGATCTCAGCTGTCAAGCGGAATGAAGTTCTGTGTTATAACGAAGTGACGTTTTTACGCTACGAGCAATGATTCGGCACAGATTGAAGGTCATGGAATTTTACGGATATTCTTCATTGTTTTTTCTCGGGAAAAAGCAGGAAGGTCGTCGTTCTTTCGAATCAATATGAATATTTTCGCAATTTTGATTTACATTTGTTTCTATTCGTCTTTTTTGATAACTAAGATTCACTTCTTTCAATTCAACTTGAGTTATTGGAATTTTTCAGTAGATTATTGACGTATTAATGGAATTAACAAGATTATTTCGACTCATATCGAGTCAGTACTGACCTCACATCATCTCAATTTTCAAATCAAATCCATTAACATTCCATAATCTGTCAGATTTCGTAGGTCTGCCAAGACACAAATCAAAAGTCACTAATCTGAATTTTTATTTAAATTTCGAAAATATTTCACAAAACTTGAGTGAAATAGAGAAAATATCATCTAATACTAGTTATAGAAGGCAATGCCAACACTCATGCTCTCGAAAACAGGCTTCTTCATCTTTTGTTTTCGAATTTCGCATTCGTGTTGGAGCTAATTCTCCAACTTTATTATTATATTATTGAACGAGGTTGTTTTCATTCTACTCTTCGTTTTTTAGGATTCCTGCTCCATAATTGAATCAGATTCATCTAGCAGATCGTTTAGTGTAGTATTGCCGAATATATGAGATGTTCTCGCAAGAAAGATGAAAACTCCAGAATAAGGTAGATGGAACTGAAATATTGTCAATATGAAACAATTTATGTCAATTGAGATTTCCGTGAGATATGGATTAAAATAGTAAATCTTTCACTAGAACAGTTACATAAACATGTTAGTTCGAAAGTTAATAAGTAACTATCTAAGATGTTTATGAATCGTGTACCTGTGCACTGAATAGATTTTGTTTTGTTTCATTTGATCAACTGTATTCACAAATTATGAAAAATTCTTGGTAACCTTTAAAATATTTGAATATATTGTGGTGTTAAAAAGTTTTTCAAATTATAATGGTATTCTTGACATTTTCCTTCTTATGACTTTGGCGGAAAGAAATTACACATTCATTTCGAAAGAATCCCTCGGAATTCATTTGGTGAACGGTAATACAGTTTGCATCGTTTAAAAAAACGACAAATCGATACATTCTTGAATGATTTTTTTGACATATATGGAAGGAGACTGCCCATACAATTAAAACGTCACGATGACTTTTAATCTGTCACTGTGACATGTGACATATGTCATTATGACAGATATAATTTTAGTTGGGGTTTTCGAATCGCGTGTCGTTTTCTCGTACGAAAATAACGATGTCTGGAAGCGTTGAAAAGCCCGAATCAATATTCGCATACAATTTCGCAATCACAATGGGACTGCGCCGCCCCTTAACTTCCCCCGGATGAATTATAACCCCAGCCTGTCCCTCCATATTCGGAGGAGTAAAAAAACATTAAAAAGTTCGAACGGTTCTTCTTTCCAGAATAATCTTCTACTTATTAACTTTTTCCAGCATCTCTCCTCCTTCATCCGTCTCCGCTCGCATATTAATCTAACGGCGGGGTATCGCGTGGCACTGGGTCAGTTTGCAGGCAGTTTCGGCGCCGCCGTCCTGCGGGGGAGGCATCTCCCCGCCCCCATCTCCTCATTCCTCATTGGTGCATCTGAAGTCGATTCCATTCGTAAATCAAAATTCCACGTAGATCTGTCTATTGCTCTTTATACCCCTTCGCTCGGCGCGCAATCCTGCTGACCTCTCGCAGTTGGAGGAATCCTGCCGGATCGATGCCACTCACGCCTCTTCCCCGCTCCCCCCGAATCGAAAAAAAAAGATCCAACCGACACTGCCTCTCCCGTCATGCGTGAAATCGAAGATTCCGCCAAACGAAGGATTCGGGTTGTTTAATTCTTTTTGTAATAGGTTGGCAACATCGGTTGTCATCGGTCGATGACAGGTGACATAACCGTCAGTTGACCTTCCCTGTGACGGGATCAAAGAATCGGCGATAAAAAAAGTTCTTCATTTAGTGACCTCTAGTGGAGTCGAAGAATAATTTCACGAAATCATTGAGTTGAGCCATGGAATATAGAGTCTGAGGAAAGGAGCCTTTATATAAGAAACCATCCTCAATTTCTTATTTCTTTGAACAAACCCACCAGAAATCCCGAACAAAATTGATCGCGTACGATTGTGATCCGGTGTGGAGTGCCCATAACAACCGTCTCCGAGAGTGAAATAATCGAAATTGGGCCATTAAAAACTAATTGCGCGTCGATAAGAGCGGTACAGCGTTCAACACCGATCGCCTAATAACTCAACATCTCACCCGTTTCAGTTATCACGGAATAAAACGTAAACTTCGGGTCCTAAAACTATAATATGAAAACGGATTAAAAAATTTACAGCCGGTGGGGGTTTTACGGCCGTACCATTAAACGTGCTGTAGACTGGAGCATGCGGTGACACTAAACTCTCATACGCCGATCCATGGAGAAAACCAGAACGTACCTCAATGTTTTTTATGAATCAACGTTTGATGATTGCGCTCTTTAAACACCCCATTTCTTGATACCAATTCATAAGCATCTTATGAAATCATAATAATTTGATAGAATTCATTCCATCATGATTAACTTTTCCCTACTTCTTACGAAACTGATAATAAAAATCACATTTTTTTTAATGTATCTTCAACTGTCTGAATCTTTACCGAGCCGAACAAAAAAAAATGTGGAACCAAGTGATTCTTTTGACCCTAGTAATATCTTATTTGGAAATACGTCCGATTAAAACAACTCACCTTGTGCAGTTTATGATCGTGGTAGGTAATCATAAAATAGTTTCGGAAATACCTAATCGGAAAGCTTTCGTTCCTTAGAGAGTGAATAATTAACACTTGGAACTTGGAAACAACTCATAATTCTGATCTGTCTCGTGAACGAAAATCATACTGTAGTTAACTACCGAATGAAATGCAAATTTCGAAAGATCAAAAAAAATCATCTAGATGCAATATATGTAATAAAATGTTAACATCGGTTGGCAAATGCAGAAATGAATGCATAACTTTAATCGCGGACCTTTCAGTTTCGCCTCGAAGGTGCTACCATCTATGTAACAACTCGGCCGATGCGAAAACCGCTTCGCAATCCTCTATCCGCAATTTCGATCTCAATACAATCAGCGTTTTCATTCCGCGAACGAAAAAAATCTCCATCGGAATCTGGCTTAATGAGCTTATGCGCGAGGGTCACGATTTTATTGAATCAGTGGATCGGTTTTGTGTCGGGGATTTAAATCAGGCCTACGGGAGGGCCCGGAGCAATATTATATCGATACGTTATTTCGATTATATCGTTCATAGCGAAGATATTCTCCCTCGATAATATGTCAGTTATTTTATTTAAACAAAATGTTTTGATGCTCAGATTCTATTAAATGAGAAACTCAAGGGATTGAAATTGTAACATTGTGAAAATAATAAAATAACAGGTTATTGTTTTTGATAAAGAAACTTTAAAGTAAAATGATGCATTTTTTCAAATTCATTCATTTTCCGAATAAATTTACATTCTGACTTGGAACATAAAAATATTCATATAAACGTTAATTATTTTCTTTCATCACATCTTTTCCAATTCATTCATTTTCCGAATGAATTCAACTTCGGAAAATTACGTGATTGCTAAGAATGTAGGAAGACCAACATAGTGTTGACTTGGAACATAAAAATATTTTGACAAGCGTCATAAACCTCCATTTGCGTTCGATACAGAGTGGAATGTGTAAAATTTGCCAGAGGTGTGATGTTATATTTGTGAATGGAGTATAGTTAAATTTCAGTTTTTCAGGTTGTGAAACTTCACCATAGTTTAATAAAGCCATTTCATCGGTTGTATGGGCACAGAATGTAGTTGTCATTTCTTGATCTAACTCTACCTCAGCTAAGGTACTTTTTGTTTCAACATTTATTGTATTATTTTAGCTCTCTTTCTCACAATATATATTTACTGTCATTTTGACGACTTCATGCGTTAGTCAACGTTAGATTGGCTTGTTGAAATTCCATTTTTTTTTTGTTTATATACGGGAGATGATATCCCTTCATTAATGATCTGAAGCGATCTACGAACATCTGAAGTTGCAAAAATTAATCTGATTTGAAAAAATACTCTCTACCCAGAGAAAATTTATTATTCATTGAAGAAATCTCGTATGAAACGAAGGATATTCTGGTCGATTTTATATTTATGCCAATAAATGCAATACAGTCCGTTTTGTCAAACGGAACTTTAAAAAAAAGACACCTCATCCAATTTTGAAATATGAATGCTTTTTATATATGCCTAAAAAATCCTAGTTCCGCAATTTCAAACACTTCCAAGACATGTAACGCGTCTGTTTTCAGTTGTAATGAATCCGTCATCAAAATTATTCAGGATTACACGAATCAAATAGAAAACAACAAATTTTCTGCAGTCAGTTTACGAGTTTGCGAAATTATTTTAGGCTATAATCGTACCCTCAAATATTTAAATGGTCATTGCAGGAGCACTTTAATTTTGGGTTGGTTTTAGCCATCGAAATGTTACTTAAACTGCTGGTGCACCGTAATTTAAGTTCAGGGGTTCATAAGGAGAACTAATTAACATCAAGCGAGTTTGGGACCTCGATGGCCCACAATGTCTGAAGAGATGAACAAAATTCTTATGAAAAAGAAGAATATTCCATGGTGACACTTCACCAACTGTGAAAACACGGAAAAGTTCCCGAACGCGATCAATCTCAGCCGGACCATCGAGTCTCGCGATCGTGACGTCGTAACATGCAAACGTCACCCCCCGACCGACTAAGGGTCGGGCCCGACCCACGGAGAAGTTCGCGAGATGATTCGGAACGGTAAATTTTATCGGCATGGCCATTAGGAAGATTGCAGGCAAGATGGCGAGCCGGCGGCGGCGGCGTTAGGGGCGGCTGGGCGCAAGCGCACCCTCCCGAGATGGCCCTCCTCTCAATTTTGATGGACATCCGAACGACCGCGCCCTCATTTCCGGAAACAAATCGGGCCTTTATCACGTCGTCATCGGGACTGCGATATAAAAATATCAAACTGCAGTTTTACGCCCGCTTTTAGGACCTCTCGGGGCGCGGCCGTAAAGATGAACTTCTATTAGATCTTTACTGTCCCCTTACTTGATTTTTAAGGGTTTCGGTCGGTTCGTAAAATTAATTTTATCATTCTCCGACGGCCCTTCCCACGCTTTCCGGCCCGTTTATGTCGCAAGGACGTGTTTCTATGTCTCTACTCGAGACGATCCACGCGATCTGTGGAACGTCAGTTTCATTGTTTCGCACAGCCCGGATTTTTATTACTGTGTCCTCACGATTCAATTGGCACGGATACGAAACCGCCAAATCTGTGACCGAGGTAGTTTTCCTCGAATTGTAATATCCATATTGATCTTATAAATGTGAAAGTGTGTGCGTTTGTTTCTCTCCACAATAATCAGGAACCAGATTACCCATTTTGATGAAAATTTCACTATTGTTTAGAGACTTCATCTGAGTAGGTTCTCACGTGAAATTCATTACAATATAACGAAGAAATGAAGAAAAATATCGATTTTTCATGAACCAGTCGGTGATAAACCAATTCATTTCGGAATTTTACGGCCGACGCTGGGTTAACTATAAGAAATAGAGGAACACGATTAAGGACAATTCTGTAGTGTTCAAAAAGTTCAATAATAAAGTCCGCGACGGCATATGTCTAAATGCTGAGGACAACCCACGATAATAGGTATGATTATTGAGAACAATCTTGTCTGGGGATTGCATTGCGAATCGGTTACAAAAAGACTTCATACAATCATATACACATCATTAGTGTCTTATGGAATCATTTTTGGGGGGGAAGCTCACATGCTGAAAGTGCTTTCATAGCTCAAAAACTAGCTCTAAGAGTAATGTTTCGAATGAAATACAGGGAATCATGTAGAGGTATGTTCAAGAGACACAATATTTTAACTGTGACTGGTCTATATATTTATAGAATTTTGTTATTTTTATTTAAGAACAATTCTTATTATAATAACTATAGTAATTCAAATGCTACCAGGAGAATTATTGAGTTTTTGCTACCTATTTATTAAATATCGAGCACTGAGCATGATGTTTTTTACATGAGTATGAAAGTTTCCAACCATTTACCAAGAAAAATAAGAGATATCAAAGACATCAAATTCTTAAAAAGAGAATTATTCTCAGTGCTGGTAGAGTGTGAACCTTATAGGTACTGTATCTGAATTCATGGAATTTTGCCGTAGATAGCATAGGGTTTATATTGTGATTTATCTATCGTTGCAATAAATATTTTTTTTACTTGTTTTCATTTTGTTGCGTATAATTCTGGAAATAAAGGCCTATAATTATTATTATTATGTAATATCATTTTAAACATTTTCAGTTCAATTCAGAATGATGTCCAATTTAAAGAGGGCTCCCGACAGGCATGAAATGAATTAATATGAAAATGAATGTGATTGTTATCTGCAGAAATTATTCCTGATAAAAATGCTCTCTACAGTATAGTTTTCTAATGGATACTTTTAAAGTTACTGCAGGTTGACCGAATGCAAATTTGAGCATGAATTTATCACTTTGTCACATAGTCCAGTGCCTGTCTCTCCTTCTAAACGATGTTATGAATGTGATGTTGCGGAGCTATCAGCACCGTTCTAAATTCAAATATTACGCGAGAACGTTTTGTCACACGCTACCAAGATATTATTGCAGGCGGGGCGCGACTGACCTACGATCATTTAGATTTCGGACTTACAACGACCCCTGTTCAGGATAATAATAATAACAATAGATTTCGTAATTTTCGTATAGAATAGTTGGAGTGGATAAATCGACGTAATAAGGAATTGTTTTTTTTCAGGAAGATTGTGCAAATCATTCGAGACCTTGAGTTTGTTGTTAGTTTTGTTTCAGATGGTTGTTGATGCTGTTTATTATTGTGGAATACTGTAATTTTCCTGGAAAAAAGGAATGAATAAGAAATTTCAATAATTTTCTATACTACAGTATCGCAATGAGTTCATCACAGAAATAGAGAAAATATCGTCTAATACTCGTTGCAGAAGGCAACTTCAACACTCATGCTTTCGAACTTCGCATTCGTGTTGGAATGGGAGATAATTCTGCAGCTTGTTTTACAATATACTATTATAATTAATTTCGAATCTTTGATTAGATATGACATTGTCCTTTGGAATGGTGGGGGCCTTTCAAATAAATTTGGCAATTCTCAAAATACAGGGAGAAGAAAAAGAAGAAAGTGTATGAGTCTTTCAGAAATCTTGATCAGATCTCCTCCAATGATTATGTGTCGTTTTCAACTGAACACCCGCATTTTTTTTATCAAAACACAACGCCCGGAACGCCTCACAGGTTTCATTCCGTCCATCCCTCCCAAAACCTCTCAACGAGGCATAAAACCGAAAGCATCGCAATAAAAACGCCATAAGTGCTCCATTCAAACTTTTGAACATAACAGATTCAACTTTGATTACCGCCGTAAAATTCATTCGGTTGAACAAGCCCCGGAATAATCGAAAAATCCTCCTCAGATACCGGGGAAACAGGAAAAAATGTATTAACCGGGCCCGAAGCACGATTAGACGCATTTATTGCAGCGCACAAAGGGGAAATCCGAATGGAAGAACATCCAGGTTTTCTCTTCTGCGGACAATGACGGAACCGACAATGCGCAACGCTCGGATTGTGTACGGGCCTAAAATGGATTTCCGAACGCTCCAAACCGCTGTCTTGGGGAGCCCCGAGTCTTTAAACAATAAAGCGAATCCGCTATTGCGATGTTATTGCGGGGGAAGATTCAACCCTTCGTGAACCACCCCCTGGATCTTCCATTGTCGGCGGCGGAGGCCTGTAACATCCTCCGAAACTGGTAATTATGATGATGAAAATCGTCCGAACTATACTACTTGTTGCGGTTGATTGTTTTTAAATCTGAATCAGCTTTTTACCAGTATAATTTATTTGTCTCTTTATGTTTTTAATAATTTCTGTTTCTTAATGCGTAATGAATGTGTTTTTGTCATTAAGAGTGATACTTTTAATGACACCAAACAATGTTAAAATTCATTGTTTACGTGGAAGCGTGTTAAATATATTTATTTTAAACATTTCTGTTTAAAGTAGTGCCAGAAAAACAGTTTCACTGAAGTTCCCTCCTACATTTTTCAATTAACACTAGGCCAGGAAATTGTTATATGCAATATCGTACTGCTGAACAGATTTTTCAGGTAGGAGTTCCAGAATTGCTCTTCTTGCAAACTCTTCAATATCCAGAGGAACAACCAAATCGTTACTTTTATTAATAATTGGATTCTCGACAAAAATATTAGGCAGTTAGAAACCCAAGATGAAAATGAACATTTCCCAGCTTCTGAAGAAGAAGAAAAATTGCATGAAAGGAACAACTACAATTGTTTGAATGTTTGTCGAAACTACATCAAGCTTCACCTGCATTTTTCATGTCATGTAAGGAGATGCACCAACCTCTCGAAATCAATTGCGTTCAAATAATCGATTCGATAATTGGGAGCGATCCTGTTAATATATCGGAAATCACGATAAAAACGCGCGCAGCAATAAATAACGCGGGTAAAAACAAACGTCGAAGATGCAAGAATACATTACCACCGATGACGGTACTAATTTGAATGAGATTAGAATCCTATAAATCACGACACTATAAATGAATTGAAAAACTTAATTTATGGGTACTCCGGCAGCGGCGATGAGAACTTAATTACCCACCGGGAAATTATACACTTAACCACGGTATAAACACCGCATGGGTCAGGCGGTAAGGCAACAGCCAATCGCGAGGTTGCGCCTGTGACATATTTCGAGGAAACCTCCATTTGACGGCATAACCTGAAAAAATATTCGTCAAGGAGATTGACCTACTTTACGTTTTGATCATAGAATGAACTCGAAGGGTTGCGTTCCTTCTCGGTCGGAAAAACCGAAATGACAGATTGTTGGGCCAATTCTGTGGGTAATGAAGAAAACAATTGTGGTTCGATACTCGACAAATAAAGGTATAAAAGGTATAAAAATCGTTTCACGACCTCGAGAAAGATTGGATGCTACCAAAAGTATTCTTCTCTAATTGTGAAGTTAGTGAGTACAAATGATCTACGGTGGGACCATAGAATGAGAGCGAAGTGCTGCGTTCCACCGAGAAAGAATCTAGGATGTCGGAGCTTTTATCGATGCAAAACGGGGCGTGCAAATCCGTCGTTTTCCCCGATTTTATAGAAAGAGATCGCGTAACAATCCATAAAACCCGGTCTGCATTTATATGATACGTGAATGATGTCGCGGACAGATTTTTGTTGGGTAGTAAAAATCAGCTGATCAGATAAAGTATTCAGCGAGGCATAATAAAAACATTCGAGGTTCTGTAATAGCCTACATAAAGTGACGTTTCGAGGTGGGTAAATTTTCAAGCGGGCCGACAGCGGCGGTAGACAGCTCGACAGCTCTGACAGCCCGTTGCGAGCGGTCCGCAAGCGGAGATCTTCGCAGGTTGCTGTGCAGCGATTGATCGTCCATCTTTCGGCTCTGTCAGAACGCGCGACGGATCCGTCATTTTTGACAGGAGAAGTGACGGCGTCGTGAAAAATCATAGACTGGGAGGTGGCGGTGAATTATAGGTTGCGTTCGATGCATATCGATCTTTTTCGATGGTCTGGTATGACTTATGACAGATCCAAGCTTCAGTTGACGCACTCGAGGTGAAAATGGTTGCAGAAGTATTAAATAATAGTAAGAATTCTTCCCCGAAGTTTCTACTATGTACCAAAACCTAGGCTTAATGGCAAAATTTTGTCGGGATCGTTCCATATAAAATGAAATATCCTAATTCGTTGAAAATTGAATAAAATCTGATCAGCACAGCATATGATCAGATTCGTTCCGAGTAAAGTTTTGACTGTATATAAAATTTTTTTTTCGATTTATTTTTCGAGAATTTTTCCCTTGTACGCAGATATTCGAGTAAAATCATAAGGGGTTGTATTTTCAACTTTAAATCATATCATGCATCATTTAAAGTTAGGAGATCTGAAAAATTATGTGAGCAATATCTAAGAGTAGGTACATTCTAAAACAGGTTGCAGAATGAGCTCATACTTCAACACAAAAACGAAATTGACAGATCACGGAATTTTTATTGATTTGATTCGAAAATTGAGAAGATCTGAGGTCAGTACTGACAATATCAAAACGAAAAAAATAACTGAAAAAATGCTGTAATAAGTTCATAACAGCACTACTTTTAGTACGTAATGAACATTACGATACTGAAATAGATAAACAGTAAGATGTAGAGTGCTTATAAGATCTGTGGTTTTGAAAAAACCTGTATCAAAAATAAACATGAATTATCAAGCCAAAATGAAACTACCTAGTTAAATCCCAAGCAATTTGATGAATACTTCCGGAGATTTCGAAATGAAATAACATGTTCATCAAATAAACTGAAACATAAACTTATTAATTTTGAACCATATACACAACTTGAAACGTTATTCTGTGAGAGCCAATTAAGGCTCAAAACTTTTGAAGTCGATTCACTTCAATTATTCGCTATGCTCTAACTGTGATTTATATGAAATCAAGGAATGTTATTAGTGTAAAGGTGGAATCCGAAAAACAAAATTTTGGTCGGAATCACCTCGAAAATCTAACGTTGAAATTGTATTATTCGTGTCCACTTCTCAAGATATTCGATGTCATGGATCATAAGTTATGAGTTTCATTTTTTTTTGCTTTCTATACCTTGAAAAATATTCAAGATTAGAGATAATGGGAGTTGTATAATATTCTCTTAAAGTTTGGTTTCACAATTTTTCTCTCATTTATTATTCTGGTCAAATCCGTTCATTATGCCACATCAGGTAAAACAAAATCGTTTGGAATTGCAAAGTGGAGCACACTGCAAAAAGTGTTATTTGAAAAAATCAATTAAATAATAGCTGTGCATTCTCCAGGTTTTCTGAGGAACAGATGATCGTTTAAATAAATATGTGGGATGAAAATTGCAGAGAATTTTATACTCTATACAACTCCAACAAGATCCGCATACGATTAAAGGTAAGAGATGGCTGATATATGGAAAAAACTCCGATCCGGTCCAGATCGCCGTCGAAACCGGGAAGAAACAGCATCCGAGGCTCCGTCCGCAAACTTCACGGATCCCCGACATAAACTACCCTTTTTGCCGTCCAGAAACGATGATTCTGCGGAGTCTTTTCCCCCGGGGACCTTGAGTTACTGCGCTTCCAGTTCCTCGACAGTTTTGCGGCAAAAAGGCTATGTTGAGGAAAATCAATAACGGCCGACGTCATAGGCAGCCCGCGCACAAGATGGGCCGACACCAGATATGTTCTTCCTTCCCTAGAAGAAAACAACGGGCCTGAGAATACGCCTCTCCGCAGGGAAAAACGAATTTTCCGGGGAAATTCGGGGCCCGACGGTTGGTAGCGGCGAGCAACAAGTTTTCCTAGACTGTATCTCGTTTCTATGTTAATGGCCTGATCAGTAAAACGAAGAAAAATTATATTTACGACTCTTGTAAGAACGCCAGTTTATATTTCGCAGATTTTCACTGGAAAAGTTGTGTAGGTCAGCAGAAAAAGGCTGAATGGTAAAAACGTCATCTTGAATCTCGTCGTTTTCGATCACCAGTAACTAAGCAGAAGTAACTAAGGTTAAATCAGCATAAAAAATTCCGCTAAAAGTTATCAAACTAAGTCGTGTATGTCAGCAGTAACAAAGCTACATAGTAAACTCAGCTTCATATGTCGGTAAGTATGTCAGCAGTAGCAAAATGGTGAAAATGGCATCCTAAAAATCGCCGATTTTGATGGAATTACCTTTTTATATCAGTAACAATAAGCTGAATAGTAGAAACATCATCTGAAGTCCTGCAGACAACGATAAAACCGGCATTGTATGTTAGCAGCAACTAAGTAGAAATAACTATAGAAAAATCGGCATCTTAAATTCCGCCAAAAGTAATTGAAGTAAGAGTTTATGTCAGCAGTAACACAATTAACATTGCTTTATTTGACAGTTAAGGTTAAAAACATTTTCAATTTGAAACATATCGTTTAGAATAGGTGTGTATATATCAGCAGTGAATGTATGACTTTTGTATGTCAGCAGAAACAATCTCAATGGTAAACACTTCATCTTGAGTGTGGACGATTTGGATGAAATTTGGTATGTATGTCAAAAACTAAAGGTGAAAAATTTATTCTTCAATTGAACAAATTTCGACGGAGCCGCAGGTGTATGTCAGTAGCAGCAAAATAATAGTGAGAATGGCTTACTTAATTTCGCATATTTCGATTAAACTGGCATTGTATATCAGCAGTAGTTGAAGGGTACAAATGGCATCCTATATTTCACTGATTATGATGGAACTGGCATTGTAAGTATGCAGGAACAAACAAAATGGTGGAAATGTAAGGTTATATTAAATCGATTTTGAAGAAACATAGCTTTGTATATCAATAAAAACTATGAAACTAGTAAATTCTTCACATATTCAGATGAAATTAGTTTTCTATGTCAGCAGTAACTAAAATTCATAGTAAAACCGGCTGTGTATGTCAGCAGTAACTAGGCTCAAGGGTGAAAACAGCATCTCGAATTTAACAAATGTTCATGGAACTATAGCCGTGTATTTCAGCAGAAGCTAAATAGATACCTAAAAGGTAGGTATTAATGAATCCCAATTTGATTAAAAATGCTGCATATGTCAGCAGAAAAAACGCAAATGGTGGAAACATAATTTCAATATTTTTCGATTTGAGTGAAATAAACTTTGTATGTCAGCAGTAATGAGGGACTTCATTTCATCAAATTGAATTAAGAATTTTAAACTCCAGTGGCGTGGGGGATTACGATTGATATTGATGCTTGAAATCATTCATTTTTTGTTTGACAATGCATACACATTGAACAATTATTGATAGTCATAATGAAAAATTATTGCAATTAAAAACTAATACAAATTCCTCAAAAAATCAAATAACTTTCTTTTAGAGAATTAGAAAAAAAACCAAAAAGGGCTAGATTTTAATTAGAACATATTATAGGAAATGAAATGAAGTGGATAATGAAAATGTAGGTATAAGAAGTTTCTCTCAAAGATTTTGAAATTATTAAGTTGCAAACAATTTCGTTTGTGGTATAACAATCGAAATGCATAAAAAAATTCTCGTGACGTTAGCCCATATTTTTCATGTAATTACACATAATTCTCTTCTATTCGTAATTGGCATTTATTATTTATTCCAAATTCATTTTTGCAGTCTATCATTGTAGACAATGCCGTGCTCAGAGACCATCGAGTCGAGAATACCACTTTTTAACACCTGATGAGGTAATAAATCTGGGCGTCCCTAACCGTAAACCTGGGGGTTGGATATTGGGGCATCTGAATCGAGAATTGAAGGTATAAATAATTATTGCTCGCGTCACGTGAGAGCACAATGATTCTTTTTTGTTCAACAACCGATGATGCTTTTGAAAGCTGTGTAATCATCTAGATGTATCAGGTGTTCTGTGAAGATTGACAACTCAATTCGAAATATTTTCGGGGCAAAATAGTTATCTAACTTGATTTTGCAGCCAAGGTTATTCCCGGGTTGTTAAACAAGAAGAATGTAGTTGCAAATTGAATGAAAAACATGAAACAATGCTATCGGATTTTTTAGGACAATGGACCGAATATGAATTTATACGAGATAATCTCTGAAAAGAGAAGAAGGAAGTATGATATTAGAGGATGCAGTTCTATTGTTTTTGTTACGAAATATCCTATTCAGAGCTTGATGTTTGAACAAAGTTCATGTGGAAGTATTCACTGATTGCATTTGATAAATTCCAGAAATAAATCATTTCATTCATAGAACTGAGCGACAGTTGTGTTGCAACTTTGACCTATATAGAATAAATAACATCTTGACCGATTTCTCGAACATAATTTACACCAGTTTTAAAGCGTGGTTTTACTTATTCCCTCCCTCCTTATTGTAAACGTTCAATATAAATCTACAGAGAATGGAGAATGCTCACACTTTTGAATTTTGAATATTCCCATTCTTATTTGTTGTTTTCTATTAACTTTGTCTAATGATGAATAATTTTGATGATGGATTCATTGAAATTGGAATATACGAAAGACATTCATATTTCAATGTTCGAAGATGGCTACTGATTATTAAAGGAGGGAAATCATCCACCTTATGGCAACAAACAAAATTGTAGTTTCAGCAAGCCAATCTAATGTTGGCTGATTACAGTAAAGTTAGGTTAAGGAAATGTAAACTATCATCTGTATCAGCTCATCCAATGAAATGGCTTCATTGAACCAGGGTGAAGTTTCACAACATGAAAAACTGAAATATCACTAGATAGAAATATTGAGATTCTGTTGAGGGACGCTTAGTTGAGTAATCATTTCAAGAGAAATTGTCCTTAAAGTTATACTGTAACAGAGTTTCAATCGATTTTGCACTTCTGTAAACATGGAACGGGGCCCAAAATGTGCATTCTATGTTTCGTCCTCTATGTTCCGGATCACGGAAGATCGTTATTGACAGTTCTTCTTCCGAACAATGGTCCTGGCAGATTTGTCGCGAATTAAACGCGTCTAGCAACGAGTCCCGGTATGAGCATTTTAAAATTTATTAACCGAGCGCTCGTAAAGCGTAATGTCCTCCCGGTGGTCCTCTTTCTCTGCGGATGGGGTCCCCAGCACCACCGTCTGTCTGCCCCTGCTGGCAGTCGCAACCAGCCGAGTCATCATCGCGGCAGTAAAAATATTTATTAGTGCATTGCGGCATCTCGGGGTGCCTGTCATTGTTTTGGGAGTGCATTAAAATCTGTTTAGAGACAGCAGGCGTATTAGGGGAACGACGCGGGTCCTTGGGGATGAGGTTAACAGGTGTATCGCATGTCCCGACGGTTATTTGTCCATTAAGCGTGGGCCAGTCATTTGGCGATGACGCGTAGCGCGGGATCGATGACGTTTTAGCGCGATTGGAAAGGGGGGTAGGGGTCGACTTCTCCCAGAAAAAACGCCATCATCGACACCTTATGAATGTCAGCTGTTATCGGTGGAAAAACGATTATTCCGTAAAAGAACAGACAAAGAAACTGCAATAACCAGAAGGAGCTGTTTTTTTTGTGAAACAGAGGAGAAAATAATTAAAATTAGGAGAGAAAGAAACGTAAGGTTTACGAGTTTTCTTCACCAAATTCGTTAATAATGTGTTTGTCCATCACGGTTATCTATAGTTCAACACGCCATTGATACAATTGATGCAAGAATATGGTCTTTTTCTTCTTGTGGGATACAATCCCAAGCTATCTGTGCTTCATGTCTCAGTGACGCCAAATTTGAAATTTGATATGCGAGCTAGAATCAGTAGGTACACAAAAAACTGAAAAGTTTTTAAACTTGAAACTTTCACCCCAATCCTTAGAACCAGGGATTGTATAAGGTTGTATGAGATTTCCGCACCTTATGAGTACGCCTTGAGACAAATTTCTTTCAATACGAAACGATGTTTTATTTTCACAAGTGGCGTCCGTACAAACTTTTGTTCGAACAAATTCGGTGAAAATATTTATACGCCATTGGTTTTTTTCAAATTCTCAATTATTCTCGTAATAATTATATAACTCGCAGTAAAAATGGTCCCTCTAGATTTTTTTACCTACGACGAATATTTTCTCAAAAAAAAAAAAAATTAAATGCAAATGCCGTAGCTTTCCTAGATGAAATTGCATTTTATTTTTTTTCTCGTAAATTATTCGTCTCAGATGAAAAACTCAAGAGACCATTCCTACTATTAATTATGTGGTGATTATGAAAATAATTTTAAATTTGAAAAAAACATTATCGTACCAATTTTTTCACCGAATTTGTTCGGACGCTACTGGTGAAAATTCAACATCGTTTCGTATTGGGAAAAATTTTTTCTTTAAATTTCAAAATTTTGTATATCAGAAACACTGCGTCAGAGAAAGTTCATAGGAACTTTATATCATATGTAGCATGTGATGGCAGCTCGCAAATAAATCACGATCGTAGCTTGAACCTAGGTTAGTAAAGGTACATTTCACCACTTTGTACATTGTTAATTCTGAACATGGATCGTGAATAAGTGGACCCCGCACTAATTATATTTTATTTATGGAAAAAAAATGTCATAAGCAACGTACAAGGAGAATTTAAATCTAACCAAAAACATTGTCATATAAAATATTGCCAGGAAGAGGGGCCGTATTTCCAACATTGTCAAAAAGTTATCAGATCTCAGGTAGAGCCAAGCTGCTAACTCTTCACTCTTCATCTTGTCAAGGCCTTATTTCACAAACTCTATTCCTTGCGAAAAATAAGTGGCTTGGCCGTTTCGTAAGTATAAGAACTATTTTATAGATAGAAAAGTTATGAACAGCGAATGAAATTTTCACCTTAGGTACATTCACGTGGCGGAAGAGAAACGGTCACATATTTCAACCAAGGCATAGAGTTTGTGAAATAACGACTTGTGAAGTTGAAGAGTGTCGAGTTAACAGCTTGACTCTACATGGGATCTGATTACTTTTTGACAATGTGAGAAATACGGCCATATTTCACATAAAATGTTTTTGGTTGGATATAATATACTATTTTCTGATGAATCGCCAATGGCATAATATTATCCGAGAAAAAAAAGCATTCCGCTTCCTATTCGCAACGTTAAATTTCGAAACAAAATAGTGGAACGCCGTCAGAACACTCGGAACATAGAATACTGATTCGGTGCAGCGTTCCGATCAGAATTCACCCGGTTAATTCATTTATAGCGATTTTCGAGCGTCCGCAATTCACTACAGCGTCGCGCGGACGCATTTTTCCAGTTTTATTGTACACCCGCTGAAATTCCCAGAACACGTACCGAATGCAGTAGTCGCGGATCATTTGTTTATTTCCCCATTCGCATTAATGGAATTCCGAAACGGCCTTAAATATAACGGCGGGGGGACAAGTCGAACAAAGTAGAAACAGTAACGTGTTGCAATTCTTACATTGAAGGAGGACGTGTCGGGAATACAGCCTGGGGATATGATAAGAGATGGGATCACGTAATCTATTTGCGGTGGATCGGCGGTGGAACGGGGATGACGTGCGCTGGAGACCAAAATATGGATGTCACACTAGTCGAAAACGCGTTAATAACTCATAACGCCCCCCCTTGAGCCGACACGAGGCACTCTCTATATGTCATCCACTATTCCGCACATCTTCTATCAACCTACTTTGACAACTGCGCCTAACCTACAATTCATTGATTTCTGTGGACGGAAATTTGACACACCAGCATAGAATTACAAAACAATTCTTTGTCTTAACTTCAAATGTGGCCTTTCCCACGTGCATTCGCGATCTGACGAAACGAAAAAAAGCATTATATTCGTATCTCTCCCGATCGGCGAGGGGCTACAAAATGAAAATTCATTGGAAATAATGGTGACTAACGGTCTCTTAAAGCGAAGAACAGGGCGTTCGAGGGCGACCAGGTGTGGAGGAGTTCTGCCAGTCATCCTCTAATGCAGTCTGAAACATTTTTTCCGTCCAAGAGTTTACTGCTCTATTTTAGGAACGAGACGTAGGCGCAACGGCTTTTCACGGGGAACCATTCATCTGTCAATAAAACGATGTACGCCGCGATAATCCTTGGTGATTGGCATCCACGACTAGAAAGATGTCAAGATAACACTCGAAACAGGTGAATATTTCGAGATCGGTTGAGAAAATTATGGATACGCTAATTCCGATAATGTCATCAATTGTCAGTTGTCAAATGTCATATTCTTCCTCTTGAAACTCCGGGAAAGCCCTGAGAAGATCAACGGCGCTCAATTTCATCGAATTTCATTCTCACCTCACTTATATACAGTTCTGTAACGCCATGTTTCTGTCAGTTTACCTATCGCGTATTTATTTACTCGTTTCGAAGCAAATAAACCGAATCCACAAGCGAAATGAAACATCCGCATCGAATATTCGTTCGATTCAAACCAATTGTCCACAGAAACTCCTCCCAAAACATCGAAAAGCGATAGTTCAAAATTCGCATTCGGGTCATAGAAGTAATGGAAACGTCAACCTGACAGGCATAGGATGAATTTCGCGGTCGCCCCGACCTCCGGCGTCATTATTCGATGTCTGAAAACACTTTGAAACCGTTCAACCCAGATAATCCGGGGACGTGATTCAAGTAACTATAATTAACTCGAAATATCCAAGTTACAGATATAGAATGCTAATGAGATGGGATCAGAAGAAGGCACTGGCGTCTCTGAAATACTTCACGGCGACCGGCTACAAGCCGGCTAGACGAAGCCTCACAAATTCTGTGTTCACATCTGCTATGTCACAAAATTGTTGTTAATCGTCCGAACTCTATGGAGGATTTTTCGACGTTGACGTTCATATTTACGTCGATATCTTACTTTTGTTATTTTTTCAGTATCCTTCTATGAAACGAAAATGCGAAATTAAGCGTTTTTCCATTGGTAACCAGCACGACTACTTTTTTTTCATTTGAAGAATTTTCATGGAAATCTTTATGGCAATCTCGATGGGCAATTTCGATTTTCGATTTTTCAGGAATTTCGGAAAAATTCGAAAGGCACAACTCATTACATGTGTAGCACAATTTTTTTCTGTCATTGGATTCCAATTTTTCGCAAAGTGCTGGGTTGGCCCATTTTATAGTTTTTTGAAATATCTCGATAACTTGTAATGTAATGACACAAAGCAAGCAGCACAATAAACAAAATTTCGAAAATCAGAAATTGCTGGGACAATTTCACACCCATAAAATTTGTACCTATTTCTTCACAGAAATCTAGATTCTCAATTTCATAAGGGCTCTGAGAAATGTCAAATTTTGACAGTTCCATAGAAGTTTAGAAAACTCATTTCGAAAATCGACAATGGTGTAGAATCTGGTTCTTTTACAGATTCATCTCACGGATAAATTCGATGGTGAGCAATAATGAATTACAATATTTCCCATATTTTCTCGCATAAAGGCAGAGAGATCCAAAAAAGCGTTATGAACCGAACATTCGATCCGACAGAACGAAAGTAATCACGTTAATTAGGATAGTTTCGACAATATACACTCGCAATTAAACTAATTGATTAACGAGTATTCCATGAATATGAGCCCCAACAATCGGCCCAATTATTTTCGTTCGGACCGAACAATTTCGCCGGATACATTGTTATAAACAAATCCCAGGAAGTTATTGCCCTAATGGAGTTCCCATAATTAGGGATGAAATATTCCCAGCTCTAATTGTTCTCCTTCCTGTCTTTTCTGACAGGAATCGCTTCTTTGACGGGTTACCCAACGTTTCAGACGTATCCGAATTGGCCCATTGAAATTCGATCTTTGGTCCTGCAGCCCGGATTTGATTATCGCTGACGTCGGGCAATTCGTAATTTCCAGATTAGCCCGCCGGTAATTTATCAGATTCGCTTCTGATTTCCCGTTCGTCTTTCCCTAATTCGGTTCCCTCCCCTCCCGCGGGAACACGCCGGGTTAGGCGGGCATGACAGGCAGGAGATCCGCTCCCGGAAAAACAGGCTCCGGCTCCATCCGACTCCCTCCATAGTTCATAACGAGATTAAAATATATCGTAATATCAAGATTCCGCACGTAAGGAACCGGTTATGCATATTTTAACATTTGACATTGACAGATGTCAGTGTTGTTGCCATAGAGTTCAATTATAACCTCAAACCCGTTTTCTCAGGGTCATTCGCATCAATTTCCCTGAAAATAATGACTTAACTAAGTGTTCCTCAAAGTTAATGATCGCTTACATCTATTGACAGTTGCACGACTGTCACTCAACAGAATCTTACTTAAGGGACCCTTGAATATTTCTATCTAGTGATATTCCAGTTGTGAAACTGCACCCTAGTTCAATAAAGCCATTCCATTGGCTGGCCGGCTACAGATGATAGTTGTCATTTCCTTGATCTAACTTTACTGTCATTTTGACGTTAGATTGGTTTGTTGAAATTCCAATTTTTTTGATTTATATATATGGGAGATGATTTCCTTTCATAAATGATCAGTAGCGATCTTTGAATATCTGAAGTTGTGAGAAATCATCGCTTGGTTGGTCGAACCTGGATTGAAAAAACTCTCTCCACCCAGAGAAAAATTATTTTTTTTTGAAGGAATATCTATGGAATAAAGATGTTCTTTTCATGCCAATAGACAGTCTGTTATATTGAATTTTTGGTGCGAAAGGGTACTCAAAGATGAGAAGTAAGCAAATTAAAAACACTGACGTAAATGGAAAAAAGTTGAAAAACGAAATTCACTGCAGAAAAAATAGTTTAAACTACGAATGCGAAAACTTTTCAGAACATTTATTCAATAAAAGCGTATCTACAAATAAATAAGAAGTAAACTTCACGCTAAATTAAACTAGAAATTATTCAAATACCTGTGGACCTTAGTATGGTAGTTGTTTATGTGCTGGAAATTCCACTTACCCATGCCATCTGTAACAAAAAAAAATCAATTTTAGAGTTTGATCTAACACTCATTTGTACGGAATTAATCTTCTGTTATGCTTTCTACCGTTGAGTATGGTTCATAAATTCGAGTTAATACGTCAATTTTTTGGAACTGACAGGAAATTATACATTTTGTGTAATTGCACTGTACGGATTATTTGTTTTGCAGATTTCTACTCGGCGAGATAAATGATCACGCTCGACGACTTTTCAGCTACATTTAAACAATTATATTGGAGTTACTCCAGTTGTCACGAAAATCATGCAGCTCATTTGATCGAGTGCTTCAAAATTTTGAGATTAATAATAGATGTGGAGAGTGTATCTTTTCCTGGTTCAACTATTCGTGGAATATTTCAATTATCTCGTAGAGAATTGGACTTACACCAGACTCGGTTAAATCGATTTTTTTAAGATTTATATTTGGATGACTCCTTGAATTTTCCTCGAAATCGAAGTAGGAATTGAGCTTGTTTGAAATGAGTGTTATGATTCACACGAATTCCAAAAGTCTTCTTTGAAAACGTTCACATTTTTATCTCCCCATAAAAAATCCTTATGAGCACCTTTCGAAGACCGTCATTCAGAATGGCCAATATATCCATTATCGATAGGACGATTTATGCAAATTCCCTGAGCGCTAATTAACGGAAGAGTCGAACTTTATGATTTCCACGGTCAAAACTGTAAAGTTAATATGTGTAGAGTCACTTGGATATAATGTGTTCAAATTTCTTTCCCAACAAATTTCATTGCTAATTTTATAGCCTCTACACCCATTCGTGTTACAACTCATTTATTTTTTACTTCTGTTGTCTTTGAGCCTAAATACCGCAGCTGTGGTTTTTATTTATTTTCGTTAATTGCGGCACAGCTATTTAAATTTGGACGGGTATTGGTTTCACCGGCGAATCTTGAGGGCATTTTCTTTCAACCGAAGACGAGCCGAGACAGAAGGTTTTACACCTTAACGGTAGCCAGACAGGGAAGTTTAAGAAGGCTATCTCTGTTACAGCAAGTTCTGTTCGTTTGGAGTCTATTAATATGGTTCCGTAAAATTTGCCTAATTCAAAATTTAATACAAGAATTGTATATTATACAAACCATGATTTGGATCTGACAGTTCATTATTCATTTTCGATAATATCAACGAGAAATGTTCGACTGTGAATTTGAATCTGCACCCCTTCCAGTAGAGATTAACAGGAAAAGTGGACCTAATTTGAGAAGGCAGAATATTGGATGCAAAGCTGAAAAGTCTAGTGTTTTTTCTGAAGCAACCATTGATAAACTTCTTAAAGATTCTAAGACGGAATTTTTCCCTTAAGAGGTAACATTTCAATTTCGTGCAGTATCATGGCTGAAAGTTACGTGGAAAATTTTTTACTCTGAACAGTGAAGATAGCGAATGTGCAGAAAAAAATTCTAGAACATCGGCAGCATCCACGAATTGATTTTGAGCAACTTGAGGCCCACTGCACTAAACTATTTTGCAACTTTTCAATTCAGAATGCTCTTCGTGCAACGTAATCAATTTGAAAAGTGAATATTTGCAAAGAAGTTTCGTGCAAGGTCCAATAGACCACCTCTGCAGTAGAGGATGGCTTATAAAATTAGCAACAAGATACCCCAGAGGCGTTCGACAAGGTGTTACTTTCCTTCTCTACCTTTAACTTTCACCCTAATGTTTTTTTGTTAATTGTGACACTATTGAGTGTTCTACAAGATTTCTTTTACTACATGCAGAATTCTAAACTTTTACGTTTTAAAATACAGATCTTTTTCAAACTAAGTCTGTCTTTTGACTCGACCTAATGTTTTTCTTTAATTTCGTGATTTTCTCACACAATTTCGTAATTAGATATCTCTATTTCAATAAGTTCATTACAGTACTGAAAGAAGTGCTGTATAATAAAATTCATTACAGCATTGTTTCCAATCACACCAACTGCCAATATACAATACGAAAGTCACTAATCTGTTGTATTCCGAGATTATTTCACCAAACAAAATAGAGAAAATATTGTCTAAAAGTCTTCGCAGAAGGCAATTCCATCAATCATTTCGCATTCGTGTTGGAATAGGAGCCCATTTTGCAATTTGTTTTAGAATATACCATTGCAAGAAGAAACACAGTTGGTGGTAGAAGAAAGGAGTACATATCAGACTTATTCTATCAGTCATCACTGACCATTCAAGATGTCATTGGCATTATTATTTTGACTTAATCAAATCAAATCCACCGCTGTCAATTGATGACGTTTGTTGGGGACACCGTGTATATAAATCGCGTAGGCGGTTGAACTTTTCCGCCCTCGGGGTCCTCGGAACCCGAGATGGGATTCCGACAAATAATCAGTGAAATGAAATTAAAAGCTCTCCGAAAATAACTCGAATAAAGCCAGCATTCCTCAAAGCCCCAATCTTCACCGTCCGGTCCGTCCCCGAAATGAAGATTTCCCACGGAAAAAAGTCGGATTTTTTTTAATTAAAACATGTCATCTCCAGATGTCGAAACGTTGCTCGGGGTACGAGTGTAGGCCGAAATGGCGTTCGCATCACCCGAGGCATTCCATTTTTCTATTTGTGCCGCAGGAACTGGTCTCGCAAGACAAAGACGGACGATCGACATTCCTGCAGATCGACTATATATCACTGAACCTCAAACGGCGAGCAGCGTGCGCCAAACGTCGTTAAGGTAACGTGGATTTTGCCAGACACGTCAGATGTTACGACTCTCCCTCATGACCACGGTATTTAACGTCATGAAGTAACTAGAGCGAAAAAAAAATTCACGAATTTCCCGTACGAAACAAGCTAACCACTTTCCAATTCGATGGCGACGAACGAATCCCTCGAAAAAACAAGTAGCGGTAGTTCTTCCGCCTCGTAGATCAAACGTAACACGAACGCTTGGGTATCCTGTGTCTGCCCCAACCATCGAATAAACCCCAAGCCCATCAAATCCGTAGCATTATCTCGAATTTCCTGTACAAAAGTCGATAATCGACTTCTAATTCGATCACTACGACAAACACCACGAAAAAACAGCGATCGGTAGTTTTTTCGCCCCGTAGATCAAAAGATTCCAATTTCTGTGACCGCCTCGAACACCACCGATCGAGCGGCAGCGCGTTTGGGGACCGCTGGGCGCTCGTAACGTGAAAACATCGTCGCCAGGCCGCGACTCCTAAAGGCTATTTCAAAAATGCGTTTGTCGCCCGCGACCAGCGCGTGAAATGAAAATAAAGCGATACGCGAAGATGACGTGGTTCGTATTTACAATTAACGCCGAACGTGTCCGTGCACGACCCTTTTTTTGCCGCCGTGATCGTTTGGAACTCTGCGAGCCGATGGCCCATAGAAAATGTCGTCGATGCCCGCGGAATCTTCTCGAGAACTGTCAACTCGACTTATTTGACATTTACCCTCGCGATTTTTCACGTAAAGAAGTAATTTTGATTAGGTTGGAGTTGAAGCATAATTATATTCCTGGATTTTCAAGTAGTTTCCCACATTTTCTTTTATTGAAGCGTTATTTCGGCAAATATCCACTCGACCATGATGACGTTCCAGTTTTTATTCGTACACGAGCCGATATCGTGATCACATGATTCCTAAGAACATGCTTGTATGTACATGAGTCGTGAATTCGTCATAGAACGGTGACATCGATGTCTTTCATCTTTTTTCTCTCGAAAACACGGTATACCGAGCGGACGTCATAGATTTCTATAAAAAAATTGACGCCATTTAGTGGCTAAACATCGACCTCAGAAAGGAAGTAATGGAAACCAGTAAACTCTTGTTTTTTTCCGAAAGAGTGCTTTTTTTTGTTTCATGGCTATATGGTTCCTAGTTTTCTGGGTGGTAGGATATTTGTATGAACGTTTTTCAGTTAATATTTTCATGATGAATTTATAATATTTCAAGTTCCCTTGAAGTATTTGAATTAAAAAATTCATTTCTATGATGGGAGTCAGTAAATTGATTTTATCAAAGAGTGATTAGTGGACTAACACTGGTAGAAAAAAGTCTAAGATACTAACTGCCGCGTTAGCAATGCTCTACAAGAAAAGGTTAAAACAGAACTTCAACAGTTAATAGTACGGATGCCTTTAGCATATTGGAAAAACTGGACCGAACGAAAGCTTGGATAAAAAAATAACTGATGAAAAAATTTGTTACAAATATAATAAAAGTTTTCTCCCTACATTTTGAAGATAATGATCTTGCTACAGGTATGTTATGTTGTTAATTTTCTCTTTTTCAGTATC
Source organism: Hippodamia convergens (assembly GCA_038502775.1). Classification (NCBI taxonomy): domain Eukaryota; kingdom Metazoa; phylum Arthropoda; class Insecta; order Coleoptera; family Coccinellidae; genus Hippodamia; species Hippodamia convergens. Next base: position 85,947,645 of record CM076607.1, on the reverse strand, counting down.
GTAATGAGTTCATTGCAGTTCTAAAAGCAGCATTGTTTTCAGTTTTATTTTTCGTTATGTGGTTGTCAACACTGATTTCCTACCAATTTTCAAATCAAACCAATTCAGTAATCTGTCAAATTTCGTAAGTCACACCAACTGCCAAGATGCATTACAACAGTTACAAATCTGAATTTTCATTTAGATTTCGAGATTATTTCACAAAACTTGACTGAAATAAAAGATAAAATATTGTCTAATAATCGTTGCAGATGGCAATTCTAATTTCGAATACGCGTTCTTTTTGCATCATTTGCTTTAAAATGTAGTTTTTCATTTTCAAAGTCCCCTGGCGGATGAAAAACGAACCAACAAGGCGAGTAAGCACTTGTTTACTGTCCGCAGCGCCCTCAACGGCTGCTGAAATCGCGAATACACAAGAGATAAATTGGATTGGTTTCAAATGAGTAGAAATAACTCGAGCTAGCATTTTAATACAGGACTACAAAATAATTTCTTGTCTCCGGTCTGTCGGTTTGAAAAGTATCCAAAATAATCGATGGAGAAAGTTCGTTGATCTTGCCGTCGCGACCGAATAACGTAAACAAACATCCTTATGTAGATGAGCGGAACATCGGGTTGGAAAAGGTACACGCTATATTCGTTTTGTCAAATTGATTTCCGAGAGGAAAGATTCCCCTGTCAGTCCGTCCTGACAGTGGAGATAATATCGGCTCTGAGGAAGGTATGTAAATTTATACGACGACGTATTTTATTTTTGTTCGTTTGTCTTTTACGTCTCTAATCGATCAAGGGCGATCTCGTAAAACCGTTCACCCACGTCCACAGAGCAGCTGCCCTGAACACCATGACTCGCTCTATGGACTGACAAGGAATTCTCACATGTTATGCTCCAAATGTTAGGGATATGGTATTCAATCGTTTTGAATAGTATGTAATCTTCGAGAAAATCGCTGAAAAATCATTTAGAACTCAATAACCAATTGAATCGATTCAATAAGATTCAGTATGAGGCATTTTGTCAATCTGGTCGCATTTTTTTCGGTTTCTTCATGAATGTTCTTATTTCGAAATATAGTCAGTTTATCAACCGATTTGATTTAAAACGAGTTTTCTGAAATTGCCAAGACATGAATTAACAAACGCTGAGGCTCATAAGGGCTATCGAAATGCTATAGAGGGTGGCCTAACTGCGCACAGGATCGTTTCATTACTGTTTCGGCGAGAAGAAAGCTTACATCTACCTGTAGTATACTACGGAATACTCTACACAATGGAGATTGGGTCCAAGTGTCCATCGAAACCATCAGACGACGTTTGAGAGGGCTGAATCTAGGTTCTAGACATCCATTAAGAGGAAATCCATTAACACGTGACAATAAGCATCAGACTTATCAATTGTAACGATCAATGGTGTAGTGTTCTTTTCACTGATGAATCCAGATATGGACGATTTTCAGATTCTCGAAGGATAAGGGTATGGACAATCCCACGCATACCGTGTAATCGTCGCAATGTTAAAGAAGTCTATCCATTCCGAGGAGGAATGGAAACTTGAGCACAGATCTACACATTTCTCCTGGGAATATGACCGCCTTACACTACAAGCAGCATGTTATTGACAATGTTTTAGTAAATTTTCAAGCTACTATTGGTGAAACTCTTCAAGTGACTGTGAAGTCAAAGTTGAGAATGCGCGTGAGGATCTTGGTATTGCACATTTACCAATACCACCGCACTCACCAGATTTGAATTGCATCGAACATGCATGGAATATGCTCCAAAGAAGATTAGATGATCATCAACCTACCCCAGAATCCTTAAATGGATTCCTCAAGAAATGTTCAACAACCTCGTGTGTAGTATGCGAAGATAATGTTGAACTGTAATTGATGCCAATGGAGGCCATACGTTGTATTGATAGTCTTAAAATGCTTGAATTCTCTGGGAATAAAATTTCGTTATTTTACTCAATTTATCTTATCCATCTTGAATATGCTGCAGATCTACAAGCTAAAATTAATTTAATTTCCAGCAACTTGAAGTCATATTTATATGAAGTTCCATCACAAAATCTTTGTTGTTTATTTGCACGAATATCGTTTAGTGATTTCTACGTTGAAAAATATTGATTGGCTGAACTATTTTTTCTCTCATAAATTTGACAGAACTAGGGAAATGACTATGTTTTCATTGTCACTTCTCACTTCCTGAATGGAATCACAGAATTAGATGGTGCTTTCTTTCAAGTTGTCAAATCAATACTATGGAGGTTATTGCCCTGTTCATCGGAGTCTGTGCTCCGAACTGAATAGTAAAACCACAGAGACCTCATAGAAGATGACAATAGAAATCTGTCAAAGACAAGAAGCAATTCTCCGAATTTCCATAGAGCTTTGTGACAAACGAGCATTTACGATCGAACTTTACGTCCCGCGAAATAATAAAGAAAATTCAATTAACAATTTCCCATTAGGTGGCGTCGTTCAATTACCGTAGACTTTCTCGACTATGAAAAATTCCGCCGTAAAGTCTAGCAGTTACATAAATTCGTTCCGTTTCGCAATTTAATTTACGTCCGACAATATGTAGAAGCGGCATACGATCTGCCCATAAATGATCTATTGTTTCCCCATCAAATAATCACATCGTAACATACCTCATTGGTTATAATAACAGTAATAATACGATCTCGGCCGATAACATAATTACCGACGTGTCTTGGGAACGGTACCAGAAGAACGTGGACGCAGAATGTTCCCCTGTTACGTAGTTCGGTATAAGAGAAGAAAGACGAATATTAATCAGCGAAAAAATTAGATAAAATTTTATCGCAAAATTCTATATTTCCTTTCGATTATGATTAGGCAAATTTTCCTACAAGGAACAGATCAAACCAAAGAAAGCAAGAAGTATTGATTCGAAAGACCGTATATAAGGAAAAAACTTCGAATGGTGGTCAAATTTCTTCAACAGGATGCTATCAGATAAATCTGAAAAAAAACTTCTTGCAAATAAGCGTCCCAACTTTTGCAACTTGGTAATTACTACCAGACCTATCAGCTTAATTCATCAGTCTTTGAGTCGATTCAATGTTCAAACCCAACGGAGCACATCGAAAATTATCATCTTGATTGACGTACTTTGTATTACAGAATTCTAAATGAATAGGTAACTTCCTCAATTTAAGGTGATTTCAGTTCACAGAGCCAATTGAAGAGGCTTTCGTAAGCAGTTAAGAGGATATCTGTCTCATAATTTCAGATGCCGTTTCGAAATTTCGATACGGTAATGGCACCCAATGGGAGAGTCGGGAGGTAAACCTGCGGAATCAAAATTTCGAGAGATCTGATCTGACATAAGAGTAGAATTTCTTTACGACGGTTCACGCTCAGCGCGTTAGAGGGCGTTTTCCACTTCCCGAAGTTCTGTACGAGAATCCGAATTGGAGTACTACTAGTTACTGATGGGAAATACGGAATATACGTGGGAATCTATTTCATGAAGAGTTTCTGTAGGAGTGAGGTGCAGATGTTTCTCCGCTAGATGGCACTTATCTTTTTCATATCTGGAAAGTGCCTAACAGCATTGAATTTAGGTCTGCGGCTCATTTTGGTTGTCATCGACGAAGACGTTAAGCAGTACTGATGACGGTAACAACCCAGAAACTAGTCTATTGCTACGTTGGTTCGATGGCAGCACGTTTCCTGCAGTTTACTTCATGATCTAGATTTTCACTAGTCCATATTATTGGATGAGAGTAGGAGTTGATTGTGAGAACAATCAATAATAGCGGCACCTTTAGGACGGGTTTCACAAACATGCGTTGATTGAACGATCAACAGATTGCTCCGTCAAATTTGACGAACCGATTATCAACATTCAGGTTTCACAAAACTTGATATTTTCAAGTTAACGGTACAAGAAACAACATCATAAAGCTTGACGGTAGCATTGTATGGTCACTCCCGCCTCACGAATTGAATTTCTAATTGGAATAACTTCTTTCATTGTTGCCTAATCTTCTCAGAGATAAGAGATTACTTCTTCAAAATAGATTTCGCTACTGTTTGGCGAAACAGATATTTCCAATTGTGTTTTCCCGATCTGTATGCAGTAGACTCCCTCTTGCCCGGTCACCTCGGCACTGGACCCGGACTAACGAATGGCCGGATTATCCGGTAGAACGAAAATAACGCGTCTAGAACCCCCTGACCGAATGCCTTGTGCCTATTTAAAGTTTATTCATTTCATTAAATGAACACAACATTGAAGAAACAGCAAAAATCAGTACAAACTTCCCAAAATCAAGTGGAGCCTATGTTTAAGATTTTGTGCGAAATATACTCGGGTCAAAGAAGAGAACAATACGAAAGATGGATGAGACTCCTTCCGATCGGGTGGCCGGACCATCCGAGACCGGACGAGAGGGAGTCTACTGGAAGAATTATTCCTTAATTTTAGGTGTGTTATCAGCACGATCAAAGAGCAGGGGACCTGCTGGCGTTCGGTGCTCATGTCCAACACCAATAACGAATGTTTCCAGGATAAAAAATCAGAGAATGATGTAGGGGTGTCAGTCGTATTTCTCAGAACGGAATATAGGCGCAGTTCCTATCCGTATAGCGAAACAATACGCAACCGTTCTTGCCATTGACGAAAAGAGGCATAAATTACAAGGCCTTGCGTGTTCCTAGGATCCATCCCCCACTTTGCGAGGGCTGGACAGGGTGTGATGGCAATAACCGAGCGTTATGGACCCGGGACATGCATACCGGGCTAACCCAGGACGCCGAGGGAAGGTGCAAATATCCAAGGTAATCCTCTGATAATAACGTCTCTGTTGGAATTATTCGGATCATAAGGGTTGCTACCCCCGGTCGCAGTAGCGTATCCGGAGGGATGAGCATGAGCTGTAATAATGAGATATGGACAAGTTATTGCTTTGTTTAAATTGGGGATTACTAAGAGAGAATCTAGCGACCTGGGGGCTACTGAACAAAAGAGGAGAGGAGTGTCCTACGCACACATAACTCCCAGAAAACCACTGGGAGGCCCTTGCAGAAGACAACTTCATTTCGGGTGGTAACTTTAATCAATGGACTTCGTATTGTTCCTTGTCTAATTCAGTGGTTTTGATTTTTGGAAAGTACCAACCTTCAAAATGATACCGGTTAAATTTTCATGTCATTTCGATCGTTAGCTTACACGTTGTAGATCTTCAAGTAATGCTGCTTTTGGAATTTTCGAAACTACGGAGAGTAAAGATTCAAGCGTGTTGATTTAGCATTGCTCATTATTCGTATTGACAATTTAGCAACTGTCAATCAAATGAGGTTATAGTGGATCTCTATGGTCGAGAATTACTCCCCAAGCATATAAAATAGGCCTGATTAGAGGGAGGAAAAATCGTCGAACCTTTCCATAGCATCTGCTGCGTCTTATTATTCACTCCTAACGCAGTAATGGGCCGGGAGATGGCATCACTCTCGCGGGCCAAGATTGCATCACGACCTCCCCGTCTCCAAGAAGGAGATAAAAAGTTAATGGCAGGGGCGTCATTTCCATTTTTTAATTTCCTCCATTGATATTCAATGCGGCACATAAAGGAGCTAACAGGTTGTGATAACAATTTTCTTTTGAACGAATGGGGTGGGGGGCAAAATCGTCTGTCGATCGGGGTGAGGAGAGGGGACATTGTCTTGAAAATAATCTAGTCGGCGGAAGATGCAATCTCGCCCTCTTCACGCCTGCGGTATTTGGTTAAAAAAGCAATAGCCGGTCCGCAATTACGGCCTAACGGGCTGTTGTGCCTTCTTGATCAACACATAACAATCGCGTTAGGCCCTCACGAGCCGAATAATCAGCGTTGGAGTGCTCGATTTCGCCGCAAACGAGGCTTTAGTTCATCGTGCCGGAAAATTTTTATTTCCTCTTCGCCTTTGTCTGTGGCGAATTCACTTCAACCATGTTGAGCAATCTTTTGGGTTGTCATCTTTTACATCATCAACACCTTCAGTGACACTGCAACCTCTAATTAATCACGTATTGATTTTTTGACTCTTCACAACTAAAAATTATTTCCTACTTTATCATGTCTCCCGTTATATTAGGGCCGTTTACCATTCAATGCTTGACTCAAACGCATTAATTGTGTTCGAAAACGATCTCCTGTAATTTTTTTGATCAAGTATTGCCTCAAATTCTGCATCTTCGGAAACCTTTTCAATTCAACCACCATGCTGCTCATCGACGTTTAAATCGCCATCTTGAATCGTTGAAACCACACTCGGCATGTTCTTTCACTGATAGAGGACTCACCATAGGTATTTGAGAGCATTCGAATAGCTTTAGTTTCAGATTTCTTCTTATTGAAGCAGAAAATTAAAACCTCCCGCAAATGAGAATTCGACACGTGAAATGACTTGGTTAATCGAGAAAAACCTTATGATGCAAACACAAGTCGACTAATATTTCGATGGTATAACATCCAAGATCTATTTAATTTAACTACCACTTACCGCTACACCTAATATTTACTAACATTATTTGAGGATTCATCATTGGTTTCTATAACATTCACTGAATGATCTCTTTCAACTTTTTTCTATCTTCTTACGAAGCTCATATATAATCAGCTTTCCTTTCTTCTCTTTTTCGCTTCATCACTTCACAGATTTGTAGTTATCTTCACTAATTTCTGATGACTTTTTTCATTTTTTTGAAGTTCGTTTATTTTTCCAGCTATTTCGTAGCGAATTGGTGAATGAGCTGGTTCCACAAACTGTTTTTTTTTTGTGTAATTCAGAGGCCCTTGAAAGATATATTGAAACAAACCTTCGAAAAAATTTTATGGTCATGGGCCCTTAAAACATGTGGCAATTTTCATTGATCAGACCTTTCGAAATTGATTGAAACTATGCTGCAAGATTCTGTTACATACGTACAGGTCAAGTTAAAAACGATGCCAATGGGAATTTGAAATTTTCCATGTACCTCTATTTAAAATGACGTCCGAATGTTTGGTATAATGCAATTCATCGATCAAAACCAATTTGGTTGCGTTGTTTAATTAGATATTTAATTACGAGCTTATCGGCCTAACATTTCGTAAATTCTATCTTGAGATGTTTCCCGTGTAAGTGTTATATAGCCATTTTCGCCTTTATCGTTCGTAAACGTGTTGACGAACAGACAAGACACAACCTTAATTGAAAATCAATCGATCCAGCATTGAATTTATAATAATAATTATTCGAAAACGTCGTTCCTGTCATAGATTTCGACTTCAAACGTTCGCACTCGATAAATAACCCCACTTTCCCAGTTCCACATGGCCTCACTTCACAAATACCACGGCAAAGCAAACACAGATAGATATCTATCGGGAAGAAAAGGCCCGTGCACAGAATCGAATTTTACGAACTATAAAATTGTCGCGACCACAAAGGCATCAAAGACGCGTTAGTTATTTATCCAACTTTTATGATCGAATGGATGTTTGTATTATTTCAGCTTGCGGACCACGAGCAACGAGATTTTATTGGCCGCTTCGGTCTGCCGAAACCGCAGTGTCGAGATCGTTGATTGTATCTAGTGACACAGAAATGAGTATTGCGGGTTATAGTCCGGCCATAGAAGGTTCACCCTTTTCCCCTTAGATAAAACGAATATTTTGAACAAGATTCGAGAATAATTGAGAAAGGCCTTTTTAAAATTCTCCTATGATTAACCTTCAATAATAAGATTTTCGAAAAAAAATCTTTCTCTTTTTCTGAAATGAATCCGTCCATTATGCACATCATGTAGTACAATAGTATATTCTAAAACTGGTTACAGAATGAGCTCCTATTCCAACACAAATTCAGTCAATCTCGACATTCAAATGAAAATTCAGATGCTACACCCTATCGACCTTTGTACTGCAGTTGGTGCAACTGTTAGGAAAAATGACAGATTACGGAATTGAATTTGTTTGATTTGAAAATTGATAGGATCGGAAGCCATTATTAACAAACACAAAAAGATAACTTTAACTGAAAACAATACTGTAATCACAGCACTGCTTTTACTGTAATAAACCCATTACCAAAGATTATAGAGTATAAAGATGGGAAACGAAGCGACTACAGTGATGTCAGCGACATCTGTTTTTCAAAAGTAATCGGGTTATGGTTAAAATATTTAATTAGGGTGCATTTGGCTTAGATTATATAGAGATAATTAGTAGGCTGTTGTCAATTTTGAAAGAAATACTTGAATAAATATTTTTGCTGAATGTTGATTGTATTTTCTCATTTTCTCGCGTATTTTCCACTGAAATAACTAGAAATCTACAAGAGTAGCACCTTGCTCACTCCATAATCTTAGTTTGGGTGTTTTTCTGTTATAAATTTTGTGTTAGAAACTGGCCGACATTCGAAATGCATTTTGATTGATTGCAGAAATCATAGAAAGAATAATCTTGAATGTGCATTCTTTTCATTCTTAAAGAGAATAGAAATGTAAGTTTTGAAGCTAGTATCATTTAACTGTCTTGTTTATTGCTTTTTATTTTCTCTGTTGTCAAATGAATAGAGGTTTCGGGCAAAAATATATTGTTCTGGATAATTTGTTTGCGCACCGAACTTTCTTGGGTCTCATTCATTAGATCGAAAAGTTCCACTTATAGAGGCAATGGTGGTCAGAAGAACGACTTATGGAGATGGTGGTTTTCTTGACCCTTCCAGCAGTTCGACTCATCTACTAGACTCTCTAGAATCATTGAGGTTCAAATACACTCTGTAAGATATGTAAGAATCGGGTTCGATTTATCGAGAAATTACTGTATGAATAAGTTCTTGAAATTGTTATAATAATTCTCTAATATGTGAACAAATTTTTGAAATGTTCTCAATTTCATAATAATTGTATTGCAGTTGATTTCACACAATCATTTCAAATAAAAATATAAAGAATCCGAAAGAATCCAAAACGTATTCCATTTGATTCAAAACAATGCGTAGATGGATAATATAATCCTGATCAAAAAACGGAGCCCTGCTTTTGTTTTGTCGATCAGGATGTTTCTCTAAAAGCTCGACAAAGAGTACTCAATTTAATGGAAATTTATGTAAAGTATAATTCGAACTTCGCGCCTATTAAAATAGTTTTCTGTACTGAATTATGTTTTCATTGCCATCTAGGTGTCAAAAGTAAGAAACTAGCCAAAAATCGTAGTCGGATTTTAGAACCACCGATGTAAGGGCGTTTCCTATCTTTCTAACTGTATAATCTTTGCCCATTACGTTCCGGAAATACAGGAAACTAACACAAATGTTTCTTCCTCAATATTCTATGATATTCTGACATGGCGTGAAGGTATCTGTGTTCGGCGCCGTTTCTATGACGAGCGCCAGGGATGTCAATTCGCGGAACGACATCGCCGCTCCGAAACGTCCAAATGTGCAAAGGAACGGAGGATTCGATAGGAAAGGGCGAGATAGTCGAGTGTGCAAGGTAAATACCTAAAGTGCTTGATGGGGTCGCGTCCGACCAACCGGACGGAATTTGCGAAAGGTTGACAGTGACACGGAGAGCCAGGCGCCCTCATCAAATATTGACTCGTGCACGAGGTGGCGTGCCGTACATTTTTAATTAGTCCTCTTGTGACGTGAACGCGCGATTATGCAAATCCGGGATTGTCGGCGCAAAATCAAATTTTCCGGTACATTGATCGCGAATAAGGCGACGCCCCTTGAGGTTCGGAACAGCCGAAATGATAATGGACGCTCGGGATTCCAGTCAGGTGTACCAACCGCGACAACGACCCTCAGCTATCGAATTCGCGAACATGGAAATGATCGGAGTCTGGAGGTGCGTCCACTATTGGACGCAAAGCGTCCAGAGCTTCACAAAATGAATTACGTTTTGGGACCTTCAGATATTTCTTTTCCTCGAATAAAATACGCACAGGCCGGCATCGAAAGGAACACCAGAAATGAATTATCTCTTCATAAACAAACTTTACATCCTAGAACCACCTCGAAATCTGACTTCGACGGTCAAGCTCAGCGTCGACTATAGAAAGGTGTTGTTGACATGAAAAGATCTTTTGCTTGGGCATAAATCCGCAACTTCGGCACTTTCCCGGTCTCCCCACGTAGCTCTATATCTTAATCAAAATCAAGACTTCGCCCGTTCTTTGCGGTTAGACTCGTGTCGACTTCATAGGGGATCCATTGTTCCGAAAAGTTTTTTTGTTGTTCAATTGCGGCGGTGATTGGAATTTATGGCGGAGGATTGCGACCGGGAAATTGCTCCAGGTGTTTTTCCAGACGATTATTTGAAAAGTTCTGGTGCGGGGTAGGCCCAGAATGTATGCCTCCCCACGAGAGACCTCAAGATGAAATTCTGGCACCCATAAACTTCTCCCAACCCATAATTCTTTTTTCTTCTTCATATTCAGAGTGACACTGATGTTTATTCATGTAATTATCCTTCACGACCAGAAAACCCATGGTCTTGTGAAGTTAAAAAGTGTGGAGTTAGCACAGAGATCTGATAACTTTTTGATAATGTGAATCTCGTCTCGTCGAAGCAACATTTGACATGGAAAAGTTTTTATTTTCATAAAAATGACTCAATCTTCAATGACACGACAAAGTTATAAATACGAATCAATCAGACGAAAAAAAAACCACGGCCAGGGCGCCGAATTGGATATTCAATTCTCGCGGATCCCAATCTATCGGGAGCATTAAACCTACTTATAACTTTTCCCATAATCGAAGACCCCAACTTCTCCCCGCATAATGGAGACCTCGGCTGAATCGATAACTACGAGAAGACCGCTACAGCGTCGGCGGGGGCCAATCTAATTTGCTAATGGTCAAGGAAGTGTTTTTGGCACGGAATACCAAATGGACGTTCGGCGAAGCGCGAAACGCCGTACTGCGATTCCACCCCAGCAGAAACGAACGACATGAATATTAAGGGGTGGGAACGGCTCAGGTTGCTCAGGATCAAGGCTAACGCGACGATGAGCAACGGAAAATTTCGTGGTATCATCGATTATTGATCGACCCTCGTACACGTAATTCCCAAGAGTTGGGGATGCAAACTAACAATTGACAGAAAATGAAGCAGTGTTGACAGCGAACGTTAAACACGTTTCCGACCGCTACCGCTACCGCTAAGTAGCACTTTGCGACCATTATTTTCTGTCTCTTCACAGCTGCGATATCGAAATAGTTTTCCTCAATTCATTTCCGCGTTCGGAACAGCCGCTGATCGTCCAAATAATGAACCCATCGTCGTAAAGTCGAAGATGAGAGTCGTAAAAAGCGGGCGTATAAAAAAGGACGAGAGTGAATAAAGATGACGTTAGAATTAATAATAAAAGTAGCGAAATTGGGGTTCCCTGTTTCGGCGCGACGCGCAATCAGTTTAGGCGATCGTCAAACTAGTCGGGGGTAGTAGCCGAGGCCCATATGGGCCATTCGAAAGGTCATTGCGGAGTTATCTTATTGCTCGAACAGTAAAAGAGACTCAGGATTTGCGGTTAAGACCGGGTAACGACGGGGATATAAAGTTTATAGCGCATTACACATTCGACACCAGTTACCTTAATAAAACAGTTTCGGCGAACGCGGGCCCCCCTCGTCATGGGACATCGTTCCGCGGACTCTTATAGTTTTTGGAAGGTCCATTAAGGGGGTCGTTAACGAGCTCTATCTCTATCTCCCTCTATCTGGGAAGGGAGTACCTGAACCAAGTTTTATTCCGCATTCTCCAAATGCAAGAAGCAAAGATTATAGAGAAGGAGGACTGAAAACCATGGGACTAAAGTTACGCGAGCGCCATCTATACTCTCCCACAAGAGTCAGGGATATCGTTTTGAACAGTACATAATCTTCGAGAAAATCGCTGTAAAATCATTTAAAGTTCGATAACAACTTGAATCGATCCAATAAAAATCAGTACGAGACATTTCGTCAATCTGGCCGCCTGTTTTCTGAAGTTTGGTTTTTTGCATATATGCTTCATGAATGTTCTCCTTTCGAAATGGAGTCAGTTTATCAACGGTTTCGATTTGAAAGGAGTTTTCTAAAAATGCCAAGATGTGAATTAACAAACGCTGAGGCTAATAGGGCTATCGGAATGCTACAAGGTGGCCTTACTTAGGTTGTTGTAGAGGAAAGGCTTCAAGTCAGCCAAAGTGCGATATTTCGACTTTGGAATAGGTTGAGGTAGACAGGTTCCATGTTAGGAAGACCAAGACTTAGTGGGCGACGAAAAACAACACCTGCTCAGTTGACAGTTCTATCAATAGATTGAGCAGGTTGAACAACTTCTGACAACAGTCAAAATGAAGGAAGTTTTCAATCATAGAAATAGTTTTTTACAATATATCCTCGATTTTCGGGAAAAAACCACGGAAGCAAGGTGGTAAGCCTATTAAATATTGAACTCTTCAATACTTTCAGGGTAGAACACGGTCTCATTCAAGTACCAACTCCAGAAAAAATTCACCCCATGAACGCAAACCTTGTGAACAACCATCCTGAAAAGCAAGGAAGCCAATTCCATTTGTCATAGACCGACAAATTTTCGTTGTCGTGCAATTAATCAAGGTTCCTTTGGCACAATGAGGTCCTCTGTTATTTTCCCATACATGCAAATTCGTTTTCCACATGAAATATCATTAAGTCGCTTTCGAATTGAAATGTAAATGTATGCGGAATTAGATTAGATCGGAAAGCGGCGTGGATTGAAATAGTTGTCGTGGCTTGTTGACCACGTCGTAATCGAAACGAAAAACGAATATATTTGCCCATTTTTGTGAGAAGAATGCTTTCATCTATTGGGTAACGATGTCTCAATAGTTATTTGTGCTCCAAGAAAACATTGATATTCTAACACGAGTTCAAATTCGAATGGCGAGTTTTTGAATGAACGAGTGTAAGAATAGTTATTTCAATATCATAACAGCTTATTTTCAGTTATATTTTCCGTTTTGTGGTTGTCAGTACAGACCTCAGATAATCTCAATTTTCAAATTGAATCAATTCAGATTCCGTATTCTGCCAAGATACAATACAAAAGTATTGAGTATTTGATTTTTTATTTGAATTTGGAGGGTATTTCACAAAACTTGACTGAATAGGGAAATTAAGAGGGTCTTCCGGGCTTATTGGCCGTGGTCTATTAGGAATTATTTCAACTGTAAAATAATTCCTAATAGAGCACGGCCAATAAGCCCGAAAGACTTTCCTAATGTCAATATATCCGGTCGTGAAAGCCTGAAACTATTTATGAATCGGGAAAATATCGTACAATACTCGTTGCAGAAAGCAATTCCAATACTCGTATTGGAATTGCTTTCTGCAACTAGTATTGTACGATATTTTCGTTTTCGAATTTCGCATTCGTGTTGGAATAGGAGCTCATTCTGCAACTTGTTTTAGAATACAGTATTCTTCAATTATGTATCAAATCCGTTCATTCTGTCACATCTCGAATTTCTTGAGACAAAATATTTCAAAATAATTTAAGAATATAGACCCAATTGGCCTTTAAGATTTCGCGTTTAATAAATCCGAAAATGTTCCTGATTTAGCCTGGTGAAAAAACCTGTTTTCTGTATATAGAAGAGTATAAATCTTTCTTCAAAAACAGGATAAATTTTTCAATCTGCCAACGCTGCTGAGAACGCGGAGAGGGAGAGAGAGACAGAGAAGAAGGATAGCGCTACTCCGGGAATAAAATCTTCTATTTACATGGCCGATTTTGGCGTCAAAACCGTGTCCGGCAAACATTTTGTGCTGATTACCAAGAATGACACGAGATTAAAACTCAAAAACGAGCCACGAAGTGTCGAGTTTTGGAATGAACGAGTGTTAGAATGAGCCTTCAGTACGAGTATCATACATTATTTTTTCTAATTCGCTGAATTTTCTTCGAAAATTCATCAGGTGAAAGGTCAAAAAATTGATTCTTACAACATTTATTCCTCTACAATATTTATAATCTGTCAAAATAGCAAAAATCTTATAGGAACTGAGATATTCCAGAAAAACTTCAAAAAGTCATTGTTTTGATATTTGACCTGAAGACTTTTATATACGTGGACACCCTACAGTCGGTGGCGTTTGAGACGTTTTAAGATGTCAATTTGAAGGCTTTCACAAGTTCAAAGCTAGGTATCTCGAATTTTATTCGAAATGCGAATAATTTGACAAAGAATTGGAGAAATTTTATTTTCATAGTACTCATATGTCAGATGAGTGTTTCTGTGTTCGTGTTTCATGTACGTGTCGTTTCCAGCCATAGAAGTCAATCCTAACCTCCGCGAAAATTGTCCTATCAAAGGAATTTTCCGTGGACAGAATAAGGTTGCAGTCGTCGTAAATCCCGGGGAATTTATTTTTCAATTAAACCTCCCCAGATCGGTTCCCGTCGATAACACGATGAAGGAATGCGGCGGGATTTATCAAGCCTCCGAACTATCGCCTATATAACTCCGGGACCGCTAAATCCCGCCGACAAACTTTGAATTTCAAATTAGGTGGCCTGGGCACAGGGGTGGCGGGCCATTTTTAAGGATTTTAAATTAGAAAAAACCCTCCGTAGTCGTTGTGAAGTGTTAATTCCCGGTTAATGGAAAACGGTATTGAAATTGGGGTGTAGGGGATTTTTTATCTTCGCTTGGAGGAGGCGTTATGGCACCTCCAGAGGATAGTCGAGAAAGGGGGCTGACGAGGAGGTGGCGAAAAAGCCACCAAAGAGCTTTAATTCCCCTTCGCGGGGAGTCTTGCTCCATCGCGATATAAAAACAGGATGGAAAATTTTTTTTACTGATGGAATTTATGAGAAAATGAAGTCATTACGTAGTCAAATACCTGAGATGGTTTGTAATGGCGAGAATTATTGTTTTTGTCTTCATCAAAAAGTTGAATTGTCAATGACAAATAGATGTGGCTTCCTTGTTTAACTGGCTAGATTTGCCATTCGTTTTTGGAGTTAGTACTTCCCACCCTGGAAAGAACGAAGAGTTCAACAATAATTAAAAATAAGGAACGATCCACAATAACTAATTTATGAGAAATTCTGAGCATCAGGGAAAGCTAGGACCGTCGAATGTGATGATCACAGAAGCGGTAGCAGAGATATAAATTTAAAAAAAAGAGTCAACAATGTTCGTCAGTCTAAAAAACCAAGGCAGGGACATCTGTGAATAATGCTGTTGCATCACCACCCTATGAAGTACCATATGACAACGTTGCAAAACTTGTTTGAGCATCGAGATGGCCCTGCAGGCAGCTCTATCCAATTCCTAAGCCACCTGGAACTTTCGCATTTGCTCTTTAATATTTCAAAGTTTTTTTATTCAAGTCAGGTCGTTCGCAATTCAGCCCGGTTAGCGAAAAGCGTCTATTTCAATTGGAATATTGCTTCCGCTCATATTTCTTTCAACGAAAGCGACAACCCCGCCGTATGAAAACGTCAGAAATCCTACGTTATGCCTCTACGCTAGGCACATGCCACATACGTGGCCGGATAGCATATCATTTTAATATTTAATACGTCCCGCAGGACGGGCGGAGTGAAATATTTTGGAAATATTGATAATGGGGGGTTGAGTTGTTTCTCGGTTTCTCCCCGCGTTCGAAACCGCGAGGGTCTATTAACTCCCGGGTTTCGCGGGAGGCTTTGGAGTGTCTCGAATTGAAAGGGGTTGAATTCTTCATGAGTTCCAGAGTTATGGTGGTAGGACCGAAGGGGGTATAGTAGTGGTAGTTCTTCTTTACGTGTGAATCAAACGCGTTGGGGTAATTTCGACGTTATTTATTCATTTTATCGGGTATTTTAGCCGATTAGGGTTTCGTTCAGAGTAAACCGCGGTTGTTAATGTTAGTTACTAAAGGACGTTTTTCTAAACTTAAATATGTTCCCAGGAGCGGTTGTGGTTTTTCAGTCTTTTTTATTATTTACCGGCATAATATAGTCGAAGAGTATGACGATGAGTCACAAAACGATAATAATATATATAAACCGGGTTTGACAATCTTTGACAGAACAGAAAATTATGAAATGATGAAACATAAAGAAAAAGGTAGAAATTAATAAAAATGAAACTAGTGAATACTCGTTGCAAAAGCAATTGCAACACTCATACGTGCCAAAACTCGCATTCGTGAACTCACAAAATTTCGCGTTAGTGAAATTCCATAATGAAAAAAACTATGTTTTTGTTTTTAAATGAGTGCAACTACCTTGTGATTTTTATTGGTTTTCTGCGTCGGTAGCCTTGGGACGTTTCGCCTTTTGTCGTCGGTATCAGATGTAAGAGGCGACGCTTCGGGTGTTTAATTAGCGGAGCGTCTTTGGTCGTTGGCGTCTTAGCTCGGGAAATGATAACAACTTTCGAGTATCTGGGAGAGACAAAGGAGGGAGACGTGATCTTGGCACAAAGAGCGTCTTGCGGTTTGACGCTTGTTTCCCCCTTCTCAAGGAGAAGACTACAAATACGGTGTAATAATGGGAATTCTATAGTTATTTGTTTCGCCGTGACGCCCCTTGCTTTCGGGGATTTTCCGAGAGGGAAAGCTGGAAATACCTATCGGGAAAGTTTCTACCATTGGTCCGCCTGTGAAAATCCGTTAGAAGTCGAAATAAACTAGAGAAGAAAACACTCAAAATAGTTGATTCATCATGATACTTTCTTCGAAATAAATGAAATACTCAAGGAAAATACAATTAGTTTTTTGATTCTTTATCGACGAGACCCTCAGAATCAGAAAAAAAATTACGAGATATCGACTTTCTCCAGCCTCAAGATATATACCGGGACAACTTTGATTTGTTATATTGCCGATTGCGTCAGATTTGTGTAATTGTGTATCGATTCAAAATAGTTTCCCCCTTTTTTATGCTTGGTATGCAAAGAACAATTCTTGGTGTTGATCTGAAAATTTTGTGTTAACTTTTACAATTCAAAAAGAACATAAGGTTGAAACGCATAATTATGGTGCAGGAAAGGGGCACACATGATATTTGAGATTTAGGCAAAACTTTCTGCCATAGGTATGATCGAAACATTATTCTTGTTCGGAATTTCTCTTGTATTGATCATAAATTTTCTGAAAGTTTGGCAATCGCTGCTTTTCAATTTCACGTGAATATTAATGCCGAAATCATCAAAATCCAAAATTAATATGCAATTCAACACACAAATCTTTTATTATTATGGAAAGAAATTTCATACTCTATGCATCCTTCGATCAGAATAAATCGACAACGGACTAATTCAGACCGAAGTTTGCAGATTCCTTGAGAGCAGAAAAGTGCAGCAGAGCAAAGACAGACCGATTTCGTCATTGTTATGACTCATCAGCGCGACTCTACCTTTTTTCTCGATTATCTATACAACTCTTTCGTCTTATATCGTAGAACGCGTCGAGATACAAGGTGGAGGCGCATCCGGGGACGCTCTAACGACGCCGACGTCCATTTGTTATCGGGCATCTGGCCACCTCCCCCGAGACTTCTGATAAAAACAAATGACGTCGACGACGTTGCCATCCCAATGGAAATGACTTCGACCAGGCCACAGTTACTTATTCATTTCACGAAACGAACTTTTAAATTGTCCAATTTAACGGAGTCTCTCCTTCTATTTGCCCGACGAGGGTGGACAGGGTCGGTACGGAAAAATCGAAATGAAAAAAAAATTTTATGGTAGATTCGCGAACGAAATAATGCAATATTAGTAAGCCCAGAATTGAATTCTATACTCTGTTCAAACCTAAGCGAGAGCAGTTCGCGCAGCGGAAGGAGGGCTCTCGGATAGTTACTTCCCGTCCAGAGTCGAATCGAGGAGATTTCATACAATCGTTCAATTTTCACTGAATATACAGGATCCAAAACTGGTGTTTCCCGGAATAACCTTATCGGAATCTTGCAAGATTCCGACCCAAATCTCTAAAATCTTGCCGCAATCTCGTTTCTCGACCGAGTACGATCCTGGCAATCTTTTAGGGCGGTCGAAGGGAGCGTTGTTATGACCCTTTGACCAATACGAGTTTTGTTGTTGTTGTTGCTCTTTCTTAAATGTGAACAGAGTATAGTGATGGTGGAGCCAGTGACCAATCTTCAGTTCTCATTTCAAAAGTCACTTACTTCATGTTTAATAATTGCTCGACAATAGGAATTAGTTCTGGCATCAAGCAATAGCCAGGTTTGATTACCATAACATTTCGAAGAGGGTTGAATACAATTTGTCAAAGTGACAACTCAGAAATTAGACAGCAAAATTTCTAGGTCCTACAAGTAAGTGAATTCTCAAGCCTTTTGAAATGACAACTGAAAATTGGTTACTCTTTTCAAACGAACCTAATTGAATATATCCTAGAT
The DNA here is from genome assembly GCA_038502775.1 of Hippodamia convergens. Classification (NCBI taxonomy): domain Eukaryota; kingdom Metazoa; phylum Arthropoda; class Insecta; order Coleoptera; family Coccinellidae; genus Hippodamia; species Hippodamia convergens. Next base: position 85,929,249 of record CM076607.1, on the reverse strand, counting down.
ATCCATGTTCTCGCGCGATCGGAATGGTTGACATCGACGGACATCGCCACAGAGTAAACTAGAAGCTTTCTGAATGGCCTCAGCCTAGCTTTTCGGATTTTCGTAGCTACGCTCGTAAATAACAGTCGCGTCACGGCTGTCACTCGTTCGTCCTGAATAACGCGAAATTACAAAGATCGTTGTCAACGTAATTACGGTTTCTTCTTTGTACGAATGTCAGGGCGACATGAAAGAACGCGAGCGAACGGGCGCGCATTAATTCCGCCGTGATTATAATAATCCAATTTGGTTACGAATCCACGTTCCGAAGACAGATTCGGACAATGAGGCTCATGCAACCGGGCAATTACTGCAGTAGCGAACACGGCGACTTGATTGATATTAGAAGTGTGCTGACACGAAAATTATGTATTTTAATAGGTGCATGTGATCGCGGTGATTTTGAGTGGTTATTGGACACAAAGAGATTGCGGTTTTTCTTCACGGTGCTGATTGGGATAAGTGCGGGATTTTCGGATCAGCGGTTCTCTTGGGAAACGAATAAAAATGGCTGCCTAAGCCTGTGAGGTAGCTCTAAGTGCCAGTCATAATTTTCAGGGTACATAAGTTGCATCAATAATGAAAGTTGGGAGGCAACAATTTTTGTTCAACGTGATCCGTTGCGGAGTACAGCAGTCACCGAACAACGCATTGTAGGTATTGTTCATAGGCATTTTACAGGGAGGTCCAGATTCTTCTCTATTACTTTGGTATCGAATAGAACACCTTTCTTTAAGAAATGAACTTTGAATGCACATCATGTTTTGCTTTCGAGATACAAGGTGTTAAAGTTTGAAAAAAAATCTGAAATTTACTTTTAATCTACGTCACCGCCTTTTTTCGGGAAAAGAAATGAAGAGATCATTTTTTTTTAGTAAGAATTTTGCCTTATCTCTTCTGATGATGACAACGACTTAATGTGAAAATCGATTTTTTTCGTCATTTTTTCGACATATCGTTAAATTGTTTAAAATATAAAATTAAGAATGTATTGACCCCTTGAAGGAGAGAATGTTTTTGTTTTCCAATTTCTGGTTTCATCGTTAGTATCTGAATTTTTTGTATTTTTCTGAAAGGTTTTAATTAAGAGTACATTTTTCATTGCCAACCATGACTACTTTTCTTAAAAACGTGGACACTGTATTGAACATGTTTTTCTCTTTGTTATCCCTATTTTGCAATAAATAAATTAATAAATTTCAAAGGAATGAATTCCACATCTCAAATCTTCATTATATTTAAATGAAAATGTGACACCTGGTTCCAGATTTATGTGAAGACAAACAAACTAACACCTTATCAACACCTGAAGGCACATCATTAGGAAAATGTAAAAATGAGAAGGAGTTTCTGGAGGAGTAGAAAACCGATAGGAAACGTTTTGGCGGAATCTGACCTAAACTATACTATGACAGAGTTCCAATCGATTTTGCATACCTGTTAATTATTGTTGAGGCTCAATTCGGGCCGGATACGGCCCTGGCCTCCGTCTTGGGCGCGGGTACATTTCATTTCGACGCGTTAGACAAAGTACTCGACGGAGGGAATAAATCGGCAACTTTAATTAAGATATTGGGCAGCGAAGAGATATTCTTTTGTTTCGGCGGGACCGTAGAGCGATCCATCATGGGTCTCGTGCACGCTATCGCTAATGAACATTTTAAATTTGCTGTTGAAGCAGATAAGGCGTCGTACTTTTATCGGGGGGAGCCGTATCCGATGCGGATAGCGGCGCTCCCGATGGGCATTTTCTTAATTAGCATTCCGCGTCGATGTTGCCGCGATGGAATCGCATCAGAGGGCGAAAAGTACCTTGATTTTTCTCATGGAACGGTAACTGTGACGACAACTTCGTTATTCATAGCGATTAAACGAACGAACGAAACTGATGGCCGCGTGGTTCGCATGATCTGAGCCTCTTCCAGAAATTTTCGAAAAAATTACTATCGTCAGTTAATCGAGAATTGATAATTCCATCGCTTTCAAATTTTTTTGTGAAGATATGAAAACAAATAGTCACAATAGTTAGTGATATCGTATTCAATCGATTTGAATAGTATGTAATCTTCGAGATGTGAAATCATTCAAAACTCAAAAACAACTCGAATCGATCCAATAAAAATCAGTATGAGATATTTCGTCAATCTGGTCGCGACGAAAAACAACACCTGTTCAGGATTGTTTCATTACCATTTCGGCGAAAAGAATGCCTACTTCTAAGTGTAGAATGCTACGGAATACTCTTCAAAATGCGGATGGGATCCTAGTTTCCATCGAAACCATCAGACGACGTTTGAAAGAGGTGAATCTAGGTTCTAGAGGTCCATTAAGAGGAGTTCTATTAATACGTGACCATAAGCATCAAAGACTGGAATGAGCTAGACAACATATCAATTAGAACGATCAAAGGCGTAGTGTCATTTTCACTGATGAAGCCAGATATGGAAGATTTTCAAATTTTCGAAGAAAAAGCGTATGGATAATCGCACGGAATATGACCGTACTACACTATAGGGAGCATGCTATTGACAATATTTCCGATTTCTAGACGATAACGCTTGACTGCACCGTGCAGCCATTAGTTAAGAATGCGCTCGAGAAGCTTGATATTCCACATTTACCAATACTTCCGCACTCACCAGATTTGAATTGCATAGAACATGCATGGAATATAATCCAAAGAAGATTAGATAATCAAATCATCAACCTACCTCAGAATGTTTAAATGATCTGAGAGAGCTTCTGCCTCGTTTATGGAACATAATTCCTCAAGAAATACCTCGTGTGTAGTATGCAAAGAAAATGTCAAGCTGTTATTGATGCCCGTGGAAGCAATACATTGTATTGTTAGTCTTAAAATGCTTGAATTCTCTGAGAATAAAATTCCGTTATTTTACTCGACTATTCTTAACCACCCTGTATACGCTGCAGACCTGCTGGCTAAAATTAATTTTATTTTCTGCAACTTGAAATCATATTATTACGAATTTTCATCACAAAATCTCATTAAAACTATATTTTTTTGCAATTAAAGACAATATCCCTAACTCATGTGGAGCAGTTTATTTTCAAATATCAATGACTTTCGCCAAAAAAATTATATCGAAATTCTGACGGAACACCCTGACATTTTAGGATATATCTTCGAATAGCATATGTATCATTCCTCATAGCCACCCTAGAGGCTGTTTTTTGAAAAAAATTACAAGCTGAGGTTCGTAGAACACTGAGAATTCAATGATTTCAGTGAGCGCTATCTTTAGTCTCGGACGTGCAACACAGCAGAAAATCGTAGTCGGTTTTAAGCACAAGAAATGTGGGGACGTTTTCCATCTTGTTGCTCTTTAATCTTCGATGTAAGCATGATGAGTTTGAATTGGATGAAAGAGGAAGGTGCATGGAAAACACTCTATGAGGTAATTTCGCGAGATGAGTACTGGGAAAAGCAGTGACGTGCAATGCGATTGAAGGGTGACAGCTGCCTTGGACGTGACACTATTAAAAAAGTAACGGCACAGCGTTGATGTTGACGCTAACAGGCAACGGCACCTATCGTAAAGTTTCATTACGCGGCACTGAATTAAACTAATGTCGCCACAACGTGTAATTGTGTATACGGCCGGGCGTCTATGCGCCCGTAATGCAACTCCGATATCCAAATATATCTGTCGCATAAATCTGAATTTATAACGTTTCGCATTAACGTGTACGTCATCGCGTAATCGTAACTAATAACGCCGGTTTTTCGAGTACGCGTCGAATATGTCCGTTTACGCCGCGGCCGAAACGGTAATATATGTTCATTTGCGGATCGCATGACCCCAGAAGGGAGTCCCATGTCGTCCGCTAAGTGATGACAGCAGTCTCATGAAAAGCCGTCACACAACGCTCCACATGCTAATATTATAAGAGAATTATGAAATTCAGATGATAACTGAATATATCGTTCGAAAATATTCAGACAAAAACATGCAGCAACCAGAAGGCTTTTCAATCTTTTCTAGCAAAACATAGTGAGCATATCAAGGACTAAATGATCAAAATTTGGAGAAAAAACGTGAAGGTTTTTGGCGAATTTTTTAAATTTTATGACAAACTAGCTGTTCGGGCAGAGGAAAAGTCGATGTTTTGTTGTTGTTGAAATGGAGGACGTGTATATTCATTTTCTAATGTTCTGAGAAGGAATATTTGGTATTTAGATCATGTCTCAAACATTCACTTATTATGAAGAACCCAGAAGAGAGTCCCATGTCGTCCGCTAAGTGATGACAGCAGTCTCATGAAAAGACGTCACACTACGCTCCACATGCTAATATTATAAGAGAATTATGAAATTCAGATGATAACTGAATATACCGTTCGAAAATATTCAGACAAAGAAACTGCAGCAACCAGAAGGCTTTTGAATTTTTTCTAGCAAAACATAGATAGCATATCAAGGACTAAATGATCAAAATTTGGAGAAAAAACGTGAAGGTTTCTTGCGAATTTTTTAAATTTTATGACAAACTAGCTGTTCGGGAGAGGAAAAGTCGATGTTTTGTTGTTGTTGAAATGGAGGACGTGCATATTGATTTTCTAATGTTCTGAGAAGAAATATTCGGTATTTAGATCATGTCTCAAACATTCACTCATTACGAAGAACCCAGAAGGGAGTCTCATGTCGTCCGCTAAGTGATGACAGCAGTCTCATGAAAAGCCGTCACACAACGCTTCACATGCTAATATTATACGAGAATTATGAAATTCAGATGATAACTGAATATATCCTTCGAAAATATTCTTCAAAGAAACTGCAGCAACCAGAAGGCTCTTAAATTTTTTCTAGCAAATCATAGATAGCATATCAAGGAGTGAATGATCAAAATTTGGAGAAAAAACGTGAAGTTTTTTTGCGAATTCTTTAAATTTTACGACAAACTAGCTGTTCGGGCAGAGGAAAAGTCGATGTTTTGTTGTTGTTGAAATGGAGTACGTGTACACTCATTTTCCATTTTTTTTCACGGAAATATCCTGAGAAGGAATATTCGGTATTTAGCTCATGTCTCAAACATTCACTCATTATGAAGAACTGCGCAGTTGCGAAGAGGTATCAACTCTGGTCAGATAGGAAATGATAGTGCGATCGTGACGAACAAATTATTCAAACCGCGATTTTTAATATCAAAGGAAACTGTCGGCGAAAGATCGTGTTCGTTACAACAGCGCTGATTGCGTAATGGCAGCGCAATTAGCCGTTGCGTACTCGTATGTATTAAGATACCTTATAAATAGTTAACTATCCGAGTTTCCTATCTTAACTATTTAAATGTAACATTCGTCAAGGTAACGAGCTTGTTTAATTCCAGCACTCGAATTTCTCTAAATTATCTTTCACAATATCCTTTCAAGAGTAATGATTATGACGGGGACCCATTTCCATTTAAGCGCTTTTCTTTATCGATGCTCATTGTCTTCGTCATTTTTTATTCCGTATATATCCGACCAATATGTGTGCCATTAGCTGAACGGTCATTAACAAATCAGTAAATTGAATATTACGTGTCGCTCGATATTGCGGCCGGACTATAAATGGAATGAGCACTTACCATATTACCATATGCGGTTCAACTGTATTTGATAGGCAGATTTCGGTTCGGCGTTTTTATATAAACAAATCGGTACTGCATTCTTGTTTTGCTGAATTACTGTACTCTGCACAGGCAGAAATTTGCAGCGACACAAATTGTCAAATCAATCGGCTGTCATGAATAGTTCGGAAAGTAGATGGCGCCAAAGTACCCAAAAATTAATTTCATCGATATGATCTACAGGTAATTGGACCGACAAACTTGTCGGTCTTGAGACACTTTTGAAGAAAATCATATAGTACAAAAATGATTTGTTAAGGTGCTAGAATACGCATCGTATGGTTCGAGTGATTTTTTTTCATCTCAATCATAAGCGTATCATTCTGGGGGGCGAGGGGTAGTTTTAAAGATAATTTTTTTACCTTTCATTATTTTACAAGTTTTACGTCAAATTCATAAACTTTGATTTTTTTCGTGAGAAAAGGTGCTTCTGTGTGACATTGCCCAGTTGTACTAGTTTGGAGAAAAATGGATTTGAAACATTTTTTCTTCATCATTTTGTTAAGTACGAAGAATTCCCAGTAACTCTTTAAAAAATAAATTTTAAGGTAATTAAATGATTCTGTATGATGATTGCTTTATGAGACGAAGCTCTAATACCATTCTTGAAATCAAGTACAATAAATTGATATTTCACTCAATTCATTATGATTCTTCATGTAACGAACATTAAGTAGAGATTGAAATGAAAATTCCAAATGATTTCTTCTCAAAACCGGTGCAACTGAGCGATGTCAAATAAGAGCCCCTTTTTCACCAAAAGAAAATGTTAAAGTTCATGAATTTGATGTGAAATAATTTGCACTTATCACAAATCCACATTTCTCCTTCAAGTCTCGAATGGAGGTATACAGGGTGAGCACCTTCAACTCACCCCCCTAAACCTCCTCGAAACCGTTTACCCCTCCCCCCCGCAAGATAACACGGAAAAAAGACCTTGACGTAATTATAACCGAATTTGATACCGTTGAATGAATGAGAGAGCGCTTGTCGTTATCTCGAATTCGTACCGGCAGAGGGCGGGCGGGGCGATGCCGAGGACTAATGGAAGTCATTTAAATGGAAGATCGCATCCTCCGTGGCAGTGACTTTGCTAATAGCTTACGGAATGGAATGGAAAACAACTCCGATGATGGAGCATCGCAGGCACACCCTCCCAACCCCCCGCGGACCTCCCGTCGGCAGATAAGGGGGTCGGGACCCGAGGAACCCGGACGATACGCGTTTTTCAATTTGGAAAAGGCACGTAATTGGTTTTTCGTGCGTGCAGGAAGCGAGAACCGTGAACGTCGAGATGATTCTGTGGTCCGGGGGTTCTGTGCTCGTCGCCATAAGCTTTTCCAAGAATTGCTCGGTTATTTTCTACCTTGTTCATATAATTCGGAGATATAGGGCCACTCTCAAAAAATTGTGGAAGAATTTTTCTCTATTTCAGTATCGTAATGGGTTCATTAACGTACTGAAAATAGTGCTATTATGAAACTCATTACAGCATTGTTTTCAGTTATATTTTTCGTTTTATGGTTGTCAGTACTGACCTCCGATCGGATTAAGTTTCAAATCAAAACAATTCAAATTCCGTGATCTGTCAAATTTCGTATTTCACACCAACTGCCAAGACACAAAACAAAAGTCACTAATCTGAATTTTCATTTAACTTTCGAGAATATTTCACAAAAATTGACTGAAATAGAGAAAATACCGTCTAATACTCGTTGCAGAAGGCAATTCCAACACTCATGCTATCGAAACTTCGTATTCGTGTTGGAATAGGAGCTCATTCTGCAACTTGTTTTAGAATATACTATTAGGTACACATTCAAAACCACGAAATTCTAGAACTTGTTTCAGATTCAACTCTATATTTCCTGATCCCTCAGTTTTTCGAAAAATACTATTATATACGATTTTCAAGAGCAGTAAATTTGCGACAAACTAAGCCCAACCAGAACTTTGTAGGTAAATTCATAGCCGAATTACGGCAAAACATCAATATCGACATCATTATAACCAAGACATCTATGATTATGTAACATTTCTGGAAAAATGCAATTATCCCTGTATGGGTTTTTTGACATTTGGAAAGAACCTCGCTTTGAGCGTATTTAAAAGCTAATTAAATTGCCTACAAATTATATTCCACGAGCTCTGTCCGTAAGATCAATTGTCCCGAAACAATAAGAATCTAAAGAGATGTAAAATTAATAATTCAACAACTGGCCTATATTCAAAGTGCCGTAATTCGGCAATGAATCGACCTACAGAACTCCGGCTTAATTTGTCACAAATCTGATGCTCCTAAAAACCGTATGAGATCTTTGACGAAAAACTGATGGATCAGGAGATATAGAGCAGAATCTGAAACAAGTGCAAAAAATTCCCCGTCTTTGGTGTGTACAAACTTCCATAACTTTCTGAGAGTTGCAAACTTGTGTATCCTTTGCTCTAATGATTCCTAACAACATACTTAAAAATCAGATATACATCATGTTTTTCCAGTTTATTGTCGATTTTGACGCCTGCGAAAGAAAACAATTGATTATACCCAAAAATTGTGAAATTCGGCCTAGAGAACCGTGGACCAATCCTTATTAATTTATGTCCCCCCGCGGATTCCGATCGTGAGATAAAGGTTTGACGTAGGTACATCCCGAACGCGCCGAAGATGTTTTTCTGTTCCTCCCGTCTCGTTTGCGGTCCCGGTGACCTTTTTTTTCTATCTAAATTTCGATCTCGACCATCTATTCTGCGTTCGAAGAGGACCGGACGTCATGTTCCTTTAATTTATGTCTCCGAAATTGTGATATCCGAGGACCACGAACAAATTCGTCGCATTTTTTAGGCCGATCGATTTTTCTCGGAATTGACCGAAGGATATTCGTGCTGGGAATCCTCGGGCGATGTTTATATGATTTCCATACATCGTCAAAAGTGAGATAGTGAAGATTCTTCACGAAAACCTTGTTATGTTACATACAACAAGTTGGAAGTTAGTAGGGTGGTCAAGACTTTTAACTATGTATGTTGCGACATAATGGAAGAGAAGGGAAAAGTGTGAATTACTTTTTGAGGATCTCCAAGAGGAAAACCAAGAAATTATTCACTGTGATGAAATGGCGTCATGATCTTAACAAACGTCATCGATCGGATCAAAGGAGAAGGCTGATCGAGGATTCTCCTGCGGAGCGAGATCCGGGAAAGAGCCGTGGACCGGAAGATTATTCCGGAACAAAACTCGCAGAAAGATCGGGACTAAAGTTGACGAGGCGTGAAGAATGGAATCCGAAGTCTTGTGGCGGCTCGGCCAGCCGTGAACCCACGAAATTCGGAAGGAGTCGCTGCAAGAAGGGTGTTTCGCCGTTATCGGCGCGTCCCGAGTTGTTACAAAGTCTATTTTAATCATTTAAATGAGTCTTTACCCGCGGAACGTGTTCGAGGGGCTTTATTTTTGGGATTTGCCGAACGGGAAGTAATTTCACACATTCTCGAGGAACGCGGAGGGGTTTGCTGGAGCGGCAAAGTGCTTCGTATGGCGTTCGGGGTTCTCGGATGAATGCTCGGAGAGTTTTCATGTGCGAAAAAAAATTAAGTTTTATGGAGGATACTATTTTCTGTGAGTTACAAACATTACTTTTTCCACAGAAAAGAACATTTCAAAAACCATCTTGTAATAGTTGATCAACAATGGGGTAAAACAGGGAGACATGACGCGGCGGAAGAGACGACGCATTCATATAATTCGAGATTTCGGTGCACGCAGTGCCATTTGCCTAAGCTAGACTCATGCGGACGTTTTACTCTTGCCGTTTTTGAGAAATCGTGTTGGAAGTGCAATTAAGTTACAACATATTTGGTGGTATTGTATAGTTTGCAAAGTGTTTAGTTTGATGCCAATTTTCATTGAAAATCTGTAAAAGACAGTTGGAAGTTGGGTTATAATAAAAGCTATATTCACTCATCAAACGTCTCCTCTGAGAATTTGTTGAAACCTAAATAGGCGCGTCATCTATCCCATGGGTTAAGGATAGATGACGCATGACGTTACGGGAATTTTGTACTTTATTTTGTTTTTGAAAAATGTTCGTGTTTTCCTTCATGTGGATATTATACAATAAAAGTGTGATACCTAAAAAATTCTTCATGATTTTATGACCACGTTTAGTTGAAAACAGTGGATTTACGGCGCATTTCAAGAAAGATGCGTCATCTCTCTCTATTTTACCCTATTTCTTGAGTTCTAGTGGACGTCTGAGAATATAGATGGCGCTCACGCAACTGCAGTCGCTTCGTTTCCAATCCTCCTTCTCTATAATCTTCGGTGTATATATTTCCTGAGAAAGAAACGAAATTATCGACATTTACCGACTGTTCTAACATTATCGCTGCAAACCTCAACACCTGCTGCGTTTAGTCCGACATAATTACAGTCGGTCATGCGAATTTATTGGCTCGTATTGAATTATCCCGACAGGGGTACAAGAGAAAATCTTCTACAGCTAGCATTGGATGAAAAAATTCCGTCACAACGTTTCCGCATTGTCGCAAAAACGACCATTTGCATCATACAAGTTGGGATGCAAATCCAGCCGGCGTTTTTAACATACAAATCGACCCGATTCCAGTGCAAAATCTTGACGTGTATGCAAATATTGTGATCCGTCAGAGGTAATTGATAATATGCGGGCCTGGCTGCACCTGGAAGCACCTGATAATGGCCCGGCACATGTTCCTTGATCCCTTATCGAACGTCGGATCCGATTAATGGTCTAATGTTCGTTTAACGAGCGAGCACCCTGTACATCACACATGCCGCGACTCGAAAATTGTGCGTCCAACCAGGGAGCCAAGCTGCGAACGAAATGCGGACGCTTAAATGAAAATAAGCCTTGCTAAATTGATTATAATCAAAATATGAAAAGTTTAAAGTAATTACTGAGAGTGGAATTATACTCGTTTAGGAATATTTATATTTCTTCAGTATATAGAGAGCTGACACAGAAAAACCTAGTTTTTAACAAGTTAAACTAGGAGATTCACCAAAACCGTTTGTTCCAGTGAATGACAAATGACTCCAGCATGAAGACAGTTACTTTCCTCAACCCATTTGAATTCGACCGCGACAACTAACAGACCACTTCATCCAATTTAATACCACCATTCGACATCGCCTCTTGGTTAGATCCCCTGGCCAGATCGAAGCTCGAGATTGGCATCTCCCTAGTAAAAATTCCTGAGAGTTATCCCCTGCTATCTGTTCGTATTCCAAACCACTCCACACTTGAAGCCCTCTCCAGTTTATCTCTCTCAAGTGCAGATACGAACCTGCCTTTATCGTCTTCAGATCGGCTCTTGGGTTAACATCTACCAACGGACGTGCCAAGGATTCGGAAAACGCGATATCGTCGGGACGGCCGAAATTTGGCACGATTTCGAAAGGGGCGAGAATTCCTCAGCAGAAAAATTATACCAGAGTCACTCAACACTGTGAGTTAACATTAATCTTGATCGGGATGAAAAATTCCTATCAGATCTATCGCAAATCTCTAATAATTGTGAAATAGTGAAGAAATATCGAATAAAATTAAATTACATAATATATTTGTGTAAATAAATGAGACGTACGTATTCCTAAATGAGCGATTCTGTTTGCTCAAAAAAACATTGCTAAAATACACATATTGCCATAGTCGCCCAAAATACAGTTTGTCCAGATCTTAAATCACCGATTTTTGAAGACCCTGTTAGCAATTTTATTGTAACTAAATTCATAACCAACATTTGCAATATCGCTCGCAACAGAATATGTAATATCCTAGTCAGGAAGATAGCAAAAAGATTCATATCAGTAGGCAAACAGCATAGGCCCTAATGAATTAAAAAAATTACGTAAAGGCTTACTCCAACACTCGTCCATTTCAGTGGAAGAATATCAATGCCTTCTGCTACCATTATGGTTCAATTAAATCACGATTCATGAAGAGGTCGAACTGCCAATAATTTGTTGGCTTCTGAATTTGGCTTCCAAGAAGTTAAGATGAAAACAGCGTAATGAGACTTTTCAACATGGCTCCCCCGCATTCTATCGTCGGTAAAAACTCTTGCTGTACACCATTCAATTGGACAATTATCGATTTAGTCATTAGGGGCCGCGTTGCCTTATCGCCGCTAATGTAAATAAAAAGAACGGCAAACTCTTCATTAGTCCCCGTTTTTCAATTACACCAGTAATTTTAATGGCGTACGCTTCGTTACTTAGTACAAATTGATGCCCGACAAATTCGTTACAGGAATACCGGTCAAGTTCCTCATCGTGATTAGATGGATCTGATAGATAAGAATTTTCCAAGAAAAAGGAGGAATAGAGAGTTGAGTGACGTTTACTAATTGGGTTGATCAGTTTTTATGACGTTTCAGGAAACCCAATGTCATCACCTTGATTTTACAAGTGACGCCACTGTCTTACGTTGAAATAAGTTGCAATTCAGTTTCATAGTGAACCAGAAGAAAGAATGCCAATTTGTAGACAATACGTCCATATAATGCTGACTTTTCAACGAAGAATCCAAAACAAAATGAGATTATAAAAACATTGCTCGTACATAAGTATCACGTAGAAATCTATCACAAAGAACACTAAACAGAGTTGTCAGAACAAGTGTTCAATGGTACATCAGCAATGAAGACATCATAAAGGGACTGAAAATTAGAAGTTTACAGGGAATAGTGCTTGAACAGACAAAAATATTGGTTCAAAGAATGAAAAAACATAGCAAGTCTCACATGAATATGATACTGAAAGCTCTTGTCAGAAAGACTGACAAAAACGCTTATATAGACTTGAACTGAAAAAAAAAATAACTTATTTGGAATTTCACCTTATGAAGTGATATTTGTCTCAGCTTTTGAAAATCATTAATGTTCTTCATTCGATGTCTGACTAATGAATGGAGGATGAAAAATTGAATTAAAATGGTCAGAAAATACCTATCGATGTTTTTTCAGCAACTAGGTCGAAAGAAATACGTCGAATAAACGTTGAGTCGAACACAAGTCGCGAAAACGTCGAATCATAGTCAATAACTAAACTAAAAGCTCCAATGTGTTTCGCTTACCTGTATCCGAGGCGTCCAGACTCTGTTGGGAGGCGGGCGGTTGTGAAAGAGGTCCTGGAGTGCCAGGTGACCTCACGTCGTCGTTCACTGGGCCCCCATACGAAAGCGACGACGATGGGGGTCTCTGTAATCAGAAATAATACTTGGGTATAAATGATGACATCATATCACTCGAGTGGATTGGGCAGAATGGTAATTTTTGGGAGGATTTGAGTATTCAGAGTTCACCAGGTCGTACAGGACCATATTGATGGTATCTTTTGACGTTTAAGTCGAGCGACCATTTTTTTTTTTTAGAAAAGTGGGACACTTCTGTGGAAATCATTCGGAAATTTTTTTTTAATATATCGATCGCTTGACAGATTTTGTTCTAATATAGGCATTTTATTTTAATTCATCAATATTGCGTTAAATTATTTGTTTCGCAGGTATATTAAGAAAATTAAAGCAAAGGTGTCACACTATTTTTCGTTCTTTCCTATTTATTTTTTTTTCAATAAATAAAATCCGGTTGAACTTCAGTGTCTGTTGACACATTTTTTTATTGATCATTAGTAGGGGAGGTATATTTTTCGTGTGTATTCGAAAGGTGATCTTCACTCTGAATACCTACATTGATTGCTGTTCCAATTGTTCCCTTGCTTCTATCTCCGTTGATTCATGTTTCAGTACGTAATGTCCATCTCAACCTCTTTGGATAAGACAATGTAAAAACACGTGCGGCGTCACAAACCCAGATTAAGTTGCTTAATTGAATAGGAACAGACCACGACCCTTATCATTCCTAAACTTTTATGGTGATTCTAGCGCTGTTCGAACTACGAGCAAGGCGTCGATACGAGATCGAAGAAGCTGTGAAAAAGTTTAGGTAATGCACTCCTGGCCATTCGAGAAAACCCACTCATTCGAATTCAAGCTATAAAACAGTCGTAAAAGCCGAAATCGATATACAGAACATAAACCCTCATAATCTTCGCAATGGCTTCGCGGATGTGTTTTGTACAAGTCGAATATGTTCTACACCTCAAAAAATAATGCATCCTCAACCGAATATCTGTTTTTAGATCTTTTATGGACCCTCGAACACTATGATTTTCGCGTTAAGGACTTCTTTCACGCTCGTAGGTGTGGGGATTGAATCTTTCTCTGGCTGTCTGAAGGGGAACAGAAAAATGAATTATGGGATTTCTTTCGGTTCTAAGTTCTAAGTTTCGGATTGTCATCTAGACTCTTCGATTTTTTGTTCAGATGGCGTAGCTACTCTCAATTCAAAAGTGAATTAACTTGATTGCATCCTCAAGAAGAGCTGATTTTCCATATTCAATAAACCGTTATTCTCGAATATACATATCTCGGAAATGAATTCATCGAATGAAATGATTTTCGAAATATAGTTTTTCATTCATGTGGTGAATCTTCTAAAAACACAGTATTAAACATACATCACTTATTTCTTCATTATAACCATGACAAACAATAATCAATCTACTTTTAGTACTGTAAGAACTCATTAGGATACTGAAACAGAAAAAATGGCTTCTACGTCGAATTGAAAAAAAAACAGTCTACAGGGTGAGCAAAATTGGTGATACTTGAACTACAACATTTTAACCGTGACAGAAAAAGGAAAATGAAAGACACGTTTCTGTGGTCTTTTTTAGATAAACTGATAATGCCATCAATTGTATTCCTCTTTTTTTTTTGGTTATAGGCCAAAATTGAAATTTGGGCGATTTCAACTTTGTCTATTATCTCCGTTCCTCTTCGTGCTAGAATGTTGAAATGAAAACATTATAAAGATATTTTTTTCATATATAGTAATTCGGTAAAGTACTTTGTTTTTTCCCAAGAGGTTTCCTTGCTGTGCCATAACATAAAGTATTGTTTTTCTTATGGAAACAATAGTTTGAAATGGGATAGAAAAAATCTGAAAAAACATTTCTCATCAGGAATGAATGCCGCAGATAACAATCACATTCATTTTTATATGAATTCATGACATGTCAGTTGGTAGCCCTCTTCAAATTGAACATTACATTGAGTTGAACTGGAAATATTAATTTTTTGAAACATAGTTGAATTCAAAATAGTAATAATTTTCAAAAGCAAATTGTATGACATAAGATGGAGAATTTGTTTTTTTTTTCACCCTTAATACCTACAAGATATTGAACACAATTGGATATAGCGCCTTTTTTCTTAAAATGTGAGTTTTGATGGTATTTAATTTTGTTCCCACCTTAGTACACGAGATTAAAAAAATTGTATGTAGTGTCTCTCATTCTCAGTGAAAAAGTGCGTTTAGAAAATTTCAATCGTTTTCAGATTTTCCCGAGAATTAGAAAGTAATGGCACATTCTAGAAATCGGTAAAATATCAAAATCTTCAAAACAAATGACGATAACGTGAAACAGTTTCCACTGATGGTGTTTTTACCTATCTGGTCTAGAAGTATGTACCAGAAACTGCCAAAATTAATCAATTCTGGATGCCCTGTATGGGGTGAACAAAATTCGTTGTCAATTGATGGAATCTCGAAAATCTTTCTCGATTACAGAACGCGAACATCCTGTACATAGTGGCAGCACCAGATCCGTATCCGTTCGGCGGCCGAGGCATCAAATTATGCAATTAACAAACCATCGGGGGAGCCGATTTATTTTGGGAATATTTTTTCCCTAACGAATCTCGGGTTTCAACATTCCGAGAAGAGTATTCACCGCCAGATGTTCGCCTTCCGATACCCCTGTCAATGTCGAAGAAAGAACTGTCTGTTTCGAACGTTTCGCCTTAATCTTCGTCATATTTAAAATTTCCGAGCGACGGAAGAAAAGGCGATTCTTCACTGGATAAAGAGTCACACTGTTGGTCTAGAAGCGAACAGGAAAAGAAGTTGTTACGGCGCGAGAATGATGTATGTTCAACGTCGGCGTTAATGAATCATACGAAATATATTGTCCTTTATATATTCTTCTACGAGCATGACGTTTTTCACGTGGTATGAACACGTTGTGGCCAGCTAGACGTGCCTTACTGGAATCTTTCATATTGCACGATAAGATTTTGGTAACCACCGATTGCTCGAAACAAGAATTCACTAGAAATATGGTAATTTTTGTCAAAAATTTCTTTAGTTGCTACAGATAGATGAAAATTCATTGTTTTTCCTGTGAACCATCTGAAAATTTGTGTTCTCATGTTATATTTAACTTTTTTTCAATAAAAAGGATGAATGTACAGATGGATATAGCTCTATTTGGAACACTAAGGTTAAAAGTAATCGTGTAATTTGGTCATATAATATAGCCAGTTATACACCTTGTATAACTGATACCATACAAACTGATTAAGAAGGTGTTATACTTGATTACATTATCTATTGCAAAAAAAAAATAAGTATTTGAAACTGACGTTGAACATAAAATTTATTATGGCCCAGAATAATGTCCAGTTAGAAAAAAACAGCCTGTATGTCGCTTGAATTGACAAAACAACGCGTCTACAGCCCCCACGTCATATCGGCCGTTCGTCTAATCGCTTAATAATAATATGAAATAACCAACGCAACACTCGGTAAATACACCGCCTGGGTAATTATCCTCACTAGGATATTGTTGCCCATTTAACCATGGTTCATTAAATTCGTGCCATATGGAAAATCAATTATTTAACGCGGAATTCACTGTGTATGTTTTATTAAACGTAACAAGGTGTGTGAAAAAGTACGCCGAATGCGCGTTAAACACATACCGGTGTCTGATTACCGGAACGGCCGTTTCCGCCTTATTGACATGTGCCACCTAGTATTGTGACGAGCGCCGTGGATTTATCGGTTGAGATATTTGTTCTTTTTCTCATCAGATCGGCTTTCTTCTCAAATTTCAAAGTAGAGCCTCATATATCTCGTTCGAAAAGCTCTGTCTAATGTGAACTTCAATTTGAACTCGGAAATCGGGACGGTCACCTGTTCAGATATTGAAACCATAGGACGCTGCTCAGCTCCAAGTTTTCCAAGACCCGAAAAATGCCAAAATGCTATGACACTACACTATAATTTGGTCGGGAAGACAGTCTTGTTTCGACTGAAGCAAATTTCAGAGCACTATACAGCTCGTCGCCGAGAGTTTACAACCTATAACCCTGCATTACGGTCCCGAAGACGATCGTTTCCGATCGGGACCCGTGAGGGGAGCAGCCAAAACGGCGTAAAGGAGATTATCGCCGGGCTAATTTGACATAACAATTAACTCGTAAAGTAAATTAGAAATCTGCAACAGAGTATGACTGGTATACAGTTACGGTTATTGTAAGCTCGTAACCTTTTTTATGGCCCTTATGATGCTCCGCATGCAGTACGCCTTAAGTTCCGCACCGTTGGTTCGCCGATTTCTCAAACCGAGACTTTTAAAACTCGTAAAAACGGTTCGGACGATGTCTGATGAAGAATGAACGTTTCTCACTCAGCAGGCGGCGGTAATTCCAAGGTTCTGGGCGGCTTTTACGAGCTCTGTGGCTGCTGTCACTCGGGGTGACGTTTCTGAAACTCTATGACGATGCACAGACGATTCCATCCAGTACAGACGCAAACTATTTCATTGTAGCCATACTGTGACGAAAAGTAACTCCGCGTATTCTACACACAGCAGTCTCCAAACGTTGATATTCTTCATTATTTACTTCACGTAAGTACCAAAACGATGAGCATGACAAGCGTGTAGGATATTAAAAAAAAATCTGACAACTTCGTCACAACTTTTCGACTCTAGAGGCTGCCAAAATTTCACTTTCCCTTCTGAATTCTTCAAATGGCTGAAATTTCAATTGAGAATTTAACAATCCAAAGAAAGAACAGATTCATATTGATGAATCTGTCACTTCAAATTAGAAATTTCTCGTTTAGTAACAGCTCGCATATTTGTGTCTGTGACAGTCCTCATGGTGCTTCGTTATTTTCCGTATTCGATGATACTGGTACGTTCCATTCTGGTTAACTTCCGACCCGGACTAAATGATGGATGGCCAACATCCCGCATAATATCCAGATAAGAACTAATTTCGGGTCGACGAATAATTTGAACGTAACTGCGCCTGATTTATAACCTCGTTTCTATTTTGCTCCCGTGATAATCCAATTTTAACGGGGAATTTATTACGATGTTCTATGATAACGGCGGCCGGCATTGAAACGTCAGACTGACAGTCGAAACGTGACCGTTTTCTCTGAGTTCGCCGAACCGATTCGCACGGAGTATCGGATATTGACAGGTGACGTAACGAAAAGTTGAGTCAGCCGGGCGCAGTTTCGGCAGTTGACACGAGCTCGGGATTCGATAACCGATACCGCGGTTGTCGTGCAACGACCAGGTGAATAATAAAACGGCGGTAGAAAGATCACTTCTATTCCCGTGAGCCGTCACACACGTCAGTTTTGGCAGGCGAGAGAGCCAACCTCTCGCGGCGTCTTGCTGCAATACGAAAATGCGACGTGTCGTGTCATGTTCAGAAAACTGGGTCCACAAAATTGTGCATCGAGCAAGCTGTGTTGTTTTCGATTGTCTCATCGCACGGCCTAGTCCAGGCATTTGAGGGTTTCCACCTCGGAATTCGAGAAAATGTAAACTGTAAACTTGTGAAAGCCTTTATGAAATATCTCAGTTCCTATAATATTTTCGCTATTTTTATTTATTATAGATATTGTAGAGGAATAAATTCTCTACAACTTTTGTTTCAGAAGTTTTTTGTACTTCGAACTGTTTTTGAGATAGAGGACAGGGAGCGCGCAGTGCTTTACTATGTCCTGTATTACATATCAGTGCTGACTTGGTAGTCTCGTTGAAATATATGTCCTCCGCTCGAATGATACTCGACATAGTAAAACACAGCCTTTTCCCTGTTCTGTTAGAAGAACAAAAAAACTTTTGTAGAGAATTCATTCCTTTATTATATTTATCATAGATAAAAATAACGAAAATCCTATAGAAACTGAGATATTTCAGGAAAACTTGCAAAAAGTCGATTTTTTTCACCTTTGACCCGAAGAATTTTATAGACGCGGACACCCTACAGTTGGTAGGGTAAGACAAGTTCTGAGTTGTCGCAATGAAAGAAAGCTTTCACAAGTTTACAGCCAATTATTTCGAATTCCGAGATTCCGTTAGATTCTATTTTGACTAAAATGACTGCATGGACTAGGCATGTATAGTTAGGGGATTGTTGAAGGAATATGAAACTTTTTGGTGAAATAAAAATCCGTAAGGATTTATTTCAGGACCTTCTGGGATCGACTCATGATGATATTCAATTAATTTTTAGGCGTTTCGAAACGCGCGTTTTGCTAATGCTAGTTTTAAAATACAGCTTAAGTGCTCGAATGATTCCGTACACACGCAAATGCGCGTTTGATGGATCTAAAACGTGCGTTTGCATGTGTTGGAGCATTTGTATTTTGAGACGAGCGTTAGCAAAACGTGCGTTTTCAAACCCTATCTAATGTATCCGGGCTAAGAACTATGAGGATAAAATTTACACATGGATGTACCCAGTATCGTTGCTTCTATCATTCGTTTTTGATAATAATGTGGCTACTATCTACTATAGAAACAACATTACAACTTGAACTCACATCTGTTCCTATTGTCAATCGATACTTTTTCATTTTGGTTCCTTCGGTGTACAAATCACAGTGTTTCTTTGATTTGCCGCCTTAGGTTATTGGGAGCTGCAGAAAGCTGACAGGCGTCAAAGCTGTGTCGAGGAGCATGGGAGGTGGAAGTATGCCGGTACTAGAGAATCGGAAACGAAGAGCCAGAACAGATTAGGACCAATTTGTCGCCGGCCGAACGGAAGTTGTCGAACCCATTACGCCGGCAGCCAGCATGGTTAAACAATCAGCCGAAAATTAACGCCCGACTCGTACACTTCAGATCAGGAAATTAAATAAATCTGAGCCGAAGTCGTCGACCTTGCCGAAATCGGATCACGAGATGGGGTTGCTGGAGAGATGAGCTCGGATTCAATCTGCATACACACACGCATCGGCTTGAAGTGGCCAATTGGCGTTTTGCGTGGGGACTGTCTTGTCCCCTGGGAACCGCTAATTCGTAATTCGGCTGATGTGTAGATTAGATTTGTTACAACCGGCGATAGCTGCTCGCTCCCCCATACACGACTTATCCATTTTCTAGCATTTAGTTAAAAGTCAATTAGCCGCATCGGCAAGGGTGGAAGACATGCACTTTGGCTGCTGCGCGCGATACACCTAATGCCTTTCTTTTAGTCAAGCTGTGTCTATCTATTATTCATGACTCCCGGATTCGGGAGGGATCTCGTACAGACGTATCTGCGCTAATTCGATAGAAGACTGACGGGTACAAGTACGAATCTAATAATTTCGACGGTGATCACTTGAACGTTTGCGCCGAAAACCTGAATTATTCAGCGGCGTTATTGCTTCAACGTTCTGAACGAGAGCTCATAGATGGAGCTGACTCACGTTGGGGGAAAACATTCTGAAATATCATCTGTACTCTATATTCACTTAGATATCTATTGAGATATATTATATACGAGGTGACCCGTGTGTTAACAAACACACTGTAAATAAAAATTCAATATTCAAGTATTTCTGTACAACTGTCATTAAAAGTGACACTTTTAATGATAAATTATGTAAAAATTGATTGTTTACGTGGAAGTTAGTGTTGAAAATAATTTTAGCACTCTATTTTCTCATGATGAAAACAGATGAGAAAAGTTCAGCAATTGCAATTTTATATTAACAATATTCAACAATCAATACTCAGCACCATCAGTACTTGTAGAAACCGGATGTATGGATGATGATCCAAAATCTGTTGGGGTTTAAAGATTTTTTTCAGCAATGACATTTCAATATGCAACGGAATGATAAATATAGCTGTCGTCTACCGTCGTAGACTTCCATCCACCATGTTTTTTTATATCCGTTATATTTGTTCCTGATTCTGCTAGCAATGAAGCGGAGGATTTTCGAAAACAGTGTCCTGTATATTGCTTCGCTTCTGGCAGTTAGAGGAATTAGGCAACAATAGATGGAATTTCACAACTGCATTGGCAGTGCATTTATTATTCATGTATTTCAGTGAAAAACTACGATATTTGATGACAGAAGGGCGCAGTGCAAAGTTTGTATGTAAATCGTCTACATACTTCCCAATAATACTAAAAGAACGATTGACTTTCGTTTTTGTATTTGGAAGTTGTATAACTAATAATTAATTTATTATATTGATGTCTTCCACTGATAAATTACACAATTCTTCACAACGACAGGCTCCAAATAATCCGAAAATAGTTGCAATATTAACGATCAAGTATTTCTCATTTTTTGCCTCCTTTATAAACTTTTCAACTTGTTCACGAGTGAGAATTTTCGATTTTTTAGGACGATATCCTTCACTTCTCCGTACCTAAAAATATTTATACACCATTTTGAACAAGGGCGCTTGACTTCAACATTGAAAATTTTCTCCACAAAAACCCAAATTTTTTCTTTTTCTTCTAAGTATGCCATGAAAACAGTTTCACTTCTAGATTCACAGTTCCCTTCTAGATTCTTCAATTCACACCAAGCTAGGAAATTGTTTTATGCAATATGGTACTGCTGGACAGATTTTTTAGGTAGGAGTTTCAGATTTGTTCTTTTTGCAGACTCTTCAATATCCAGAGGATCAAAACCAAATCGTCACTTTTATTAATAATTGGACTCTCGATATGAACATATTAAGCAGTTAAAAACTCCAGACGAAAAATTGACAAGAACGAAATTCAAATGACAGCGTCTCTTCTCATTTGTTAGTAATCATAACGTTGACAACGTTTGTCATTCACAGAAACCTTTTCATTATTTGAATATTAAAATGGATTCTGAAGGTTATTGTCATTGTGAATTCGCCCATTTCATTATCAAAATAGGACAGTCCTACAAAAAACATTGTATGGTATTTATGTTAAAAGTGATTTCATTTTGTTCATGAAAGTGGTCAATTCGCACCGCTCATTTCACAAAATTTTTCACTCACGAAATAAAACGTTACTTTCAACACTCATATCATAAATAACTATTTTATTCAACGACGTAATTATGTGTCTATTGAAATATTGTCTGGGAGGTCTCCGCATTCTCCTGAAAACTAAATTTGGTTTTCTCCTCCAGTCTCTGAAATAAAAAACAGTTGGAAAAAACCTTTTAATAATATAAGAAGGTATGTGCGTAAAAATTTGAGCAGTCATTTGGCAGGGGGCAAAAATAAAAAAATTGACACGATTCTACGAAGTTGAATGGAAACTAGTTATTCTTTGACGAAGGAGTCTGATTTAGACTCCGAAACGTTACGCTTAAGAGTTCAAAGTGTTTTCGTTTTGTTCATTGTTAAGCAACAATTTTTTCTCGTCAAGTTTTGGCCCCTGACAAATTGTTGCTCAAATTTTCACACAGTTGCCTTTCTTATATTATTAGAAAAAATTCTTATTGTTTTTTGTTTCAGAGATTGGGAAAGAAAACCCAAATTGAGGAAAACGAAATTATGTGGCCTGAAAAAAATGAAAAATATGAATGACTCCGCAATCCAACCCATTCTTAACGAGCGCAACCCCCCAGAGCCTTTGTACCTGGAGCAAGGGTTTCGCGTCTCCCCCTTATCAAACAAAAGCTCCCTCTTTCACCTTGCGGCACGGCGAAAACACACAGGGGGCAACCTTGACGAACACAAGGAGTAACCCGATAGGATATCGCCAGCGTAAAGTGCTGCCGCTCGAAAAAGGAGAGTCACCCCCGCAAGCCTGGACCCCAATTTCTGCAGCCCCCTAACGCGTGTGTGCGCCTGGACTGCGTGTTGTATAAGGAGATGTCTTCAGCAGGCGACTCTGACCGTTTATCGTTTTTGTTCGAACGTCACCACCAGATGTTCCCAATTTGGTGGCTGCTGGTCCTCTTTTTCTCTTTCCCCCCACGCACCGAGCTCCATCAGACCCCGAGTCAATAAAACCATGTTCCCCAATCCTTTCACTCTCGTGAATAAACACGGTTTTCTTTGTCAGCGATTTCACTTTTCGGCCGTTGAATATTCATAATTTCGGCATCAACAAGTTCATTTCCATCTTCTGCATTGAATGGTAATCGGGCAGTTAAGGCCAATTAATTCACTCATTTAGATTCGTGTTATTCATTAATCGGATGTCTTTGCCCGCGACGATTCGAATGCATCAGCGGGGAAGATTGGAACTCGCGAATTCTGGAACCCTGGTTTCTTGAAGCTCGAAAAACCAACGCTGAAAGCAGAAGTTCTCAAACTCATGTCTTCAAATTTTCCTTACACTAAAGCCAGCTGTTCCCAGAGACCACGGCAGATCAACAGAAAACTGTACATTTTTGGGAGAATCTCCTCGTGTGATTTGGTAGTATCATTTTTCAAATATAATATGAACCCAGAAGTTTCTTCGGAAAAATACTTGGTGAGCGACGAAGAAATAATACCTGCTTAGGATCATTTCATCACCGTTTCGGCGAGAGGAAAGCCTACATCTACGTGTAGAATGCTACGGAATACTCTTCAAAATACAGATAGGGTTCAAGTTTCCATCGAAACCATCAGACGTGCAGAGAGAGAGAGGTGCATCTGGAGACTGTAATGGGCATGGCAACATATCAATAGCGTAGTGTCTTTTTCACTAACGAACCCAGATATGGACGATTTTCAGATTCTCGACAATCCCACGCATACCCCTAAATCGTCGCTATGTACAAGAACAACATGCAATCCGAAGAGGTAGTGTTATGATATAGGGCCGGGATATGTAAGAACGGGGCACAGATCTACACGTTTGTCCTGGGAATATGACTGCCTTACACTTTAGGGAGCTTGTGATTGACAATGTTTTGCCAAATTTTCACGCTGCTATTTGTGAATTTTTTCAATTTCTAGACGATAATGTTAGACCCCAGTCTTAGTTGAGAATGCGCGTGAGGAGCTTGCTTATCCACACTCACCAATACCTCCTCCCTCACCAGATTTGAATTGCATGGAACATGCATGGGATATGCTCCAAAGAAGATCATTTAATCACCAACCTACCCCAGAATCCTTGAATAATCTGAGATAACTTCTACCCCGTTTATAGAACCAAATTTCTCAAGAAATGTTCAACAACCTTGTGCGTTGTATGCATACAAGATGACAAGCTATTATTGATGCTCGTGGAGGCCATACATTTGATTGATAGTCTCAAAATGCTTGAATTCTCTGGAAATAAATGAATACGCTGCAGACCTACAGGCTGGAGCAGTTTTTTATATCAGTTGGAATTGTGCAACTTATTCAACCATTTGGTGCAGTTCACAAGTTCCATCCCTAAGTACTTTCGAGGCGATTCAACCACTGAATCCCCTAATCGACAAGTTACTCAACAAATCACTGATTCCCAGACCGCAACGGGCAACACTTGCGACCTCTTCCAACCGTGACTGTTACTCCGTGAATAACGGCGGAGCAACCGTGACGCGCATTGCGGCGACAATCTCTTCTTCTTACGGCCTCAGCCCAGCCTTATCTCCCTGCGGCACATTTCGCCAAATTTATGAATAGCTAATGGCCCTTATCGATTGCGGCGTCAGGTGTTGCGTCGCGACGGACCTAGGGAGTCGTACATCAGACGCTCTGGAGATCCGGGACCGGGATAGGACGTAGGAGAACGGCGATTAATCATTGCGACAAATTTAATTATCCTGCTGTCTGCGATAAGCCCGCCAGAACGGGTAACGCCAGGATTGTCCGCTTCTCTTCTAGCTGCTGCGTTCCGCCTAGTCGCCATAAATAAAAGTGGCTGATCCGATTGCGGAACGCACACTAGGGTGCATAAACGCCGATAGGGCTACAGATCCCTAAACCTCCCGTCTTTCAGATACACCAAGCATCGAATGATGCTCTTTAACGATGACAGTTATAGTTTAAAGAAAAAATAGGGTAAGGATGGGGTGCCCCACGGACCTGACTAGGGCCCATATTATTCTTGATACTTGATTATCCAAGGATCGACCATCTTGTGGTCACTTTATTGTTGTTTTCTCGTAATATTGGTGAATGCAGAGAAGAAGTTCCTAACACTCATCTTCCTCTTGAATCTTCTGGCTATTTTCTAGAAATCTCTGAATTTTTGTCGCAGTTTTTGGTTTAAATCGGCTGAGGCTACAACGTCTAAAGGTTAGGCTTAAAGCTATATCAGCGCGATTCAGAATGCTAAGTTTATTTATTTATTTATTTATAAAATTCGCTTCAACCTAAGTTTGTTTGGTCAATTCCGCTATGTATACCTCCAAATCTTTTCCTCTTTGGAATTCACATTTTTAAAATTCTTCAATAGACGTTTCGATAACTATCGCGTTTCATTTCCCAAGCTATCTTGAATTTGAAAATTGTCAAAACATTTGTCGATGAAAAACTAACCTGGTAAGCATGTAGTCAATGAATATTACCATGCAAACAGTTCTAGTGCTAGAATGAAAAATTCTTGCGTGATATGAGCGGATTTGACATAGAATCAGAGAAAAGTAATTAAAACATCAATAAAAATTTGATGGGCCGAGTTCCTTGTTGTCTACTCGTGAGAGCCGCCACTGCATTGTGACCAAAACTGGAGTGTTCGATACTCCCAAGCTAAACAGCCGAAACCGACTCGATTTATTCATTCAATTCCTATCCGGTGTGAAAATAATTAATAACCAACCTTGTAGAGCATAAATTCCGAAACGTCAAGATCTGTGTTTGTTCCTCTTTTTATCAGGATCGGTCCGCGTTTTCGGCCAATAAATTTGGTCGGGAACCAGCCACTCCGTGAGCCGATCAGAATTTTGTTATTCAATTAAATTGCTCACGGTATAATTAAAAATTTACATCGATGTAATTATCGTAATATACAAAATGGGAGATTATAATTTTCGTTGCGTCCTCATTTGAATATTCCGTTCGGGCTCCTGCATCTAAATTACGAGGGGAATAACTAGTTTCGGAAAAAATTTTAATTGAGCATGACCTCCGATATAAATGGCGGCTCGTGTAGTTCTTGAATGCGATCTTGACTGGTAAAAATCGTCGCTGGTGTCGTTCGGAAACCTTCGCCGGGTATTCTCGGTGAAAAATGTGGCCTACAACTACCATAAATTGATCTTGTATATAATGCTAATGGGATATTAGAGTCAGGGCTGCGAATCGACAAGGATTTCGTAATATGTGGCGTCGGTACAAATTGCAGCTGAATGTTGAAGACCTACGCGATATCGTTTTTTTCAAAAAATTATCTTGCGAGGAATAACTGACCTCCATAACGCGTTTGCTTCTTCCAATTTCACATCGTTCCATATATTCGAACGTTCCACAAACAATATGTGTCAAGTTGGCCAAACACTTTTTGAAGATTGTTTTATTTCATTTTCTATGCGTAACTTGACTTTATCTGTATGACAGAGAGTTTCAAACCAAGTGACTCTAAATTGCAGTGTATCTAGAATTTCAAAACCATTTTTTCACACGAAAGTTACGTGAGTGCTTTCCAAATCGTTCATTAATTAATCAAGATGATATCTCCACATCATTTAGATCCCGTACAGCCGGTTAATTCGATTCTGGCGTCCTTTAAAGCTAAGGAATGAATACCAATCGAACCATATGGTACTTTTGCCCATGGTGTGCGTTGAAACAAAGGTTGTAGCTAGACGTGTTTAAAATCGGCAATCCATGTTCGCTATTAGTAGAAGTTTCGTCTCAGCCTTTCGATTGTATCCCTGCCACTTCGTTCTGATGCGACGCACGCCCATGGCTTGTTTGTAAACAGTATAATCAAGGTATGTCCAGCATATCCAATAGCGTCGAGTCCTATTATAAATGGTACGGTACGTTTCAGTGGGTCTTTGGAAAAACCCTAACAGAAAGATGAATGTCCTATGCTAACACGGTTTCGACACCGCGTGGTTGGACATCAGTGCCAACGACCCCAGATATACAGAGGATTCAATTAAAACTATCCAGCTCACATAATTTTGAAGGCGTCGCGTCAGAAAGCAACGCAATAATGTCATGATTATTTCTTACTAGCTCGAACGCACCATATTCAGATTAATGGTAGATTAAGTTAGTATAGAGAACAGTAAGGGCATTTTACCGATCGAAGACAATAGTAGATTGTCAAATTTACATTAATCAATTGAATCAACTAGCGTGTAAAAATGAGGGATATAGAATCTTCGGAAGATAATAAAATTCTTACAGGCTGGGGAATCGGCTGTTCTTCAGTTATTCCTGAAAATCTGAAATCTGCTACGAGAATACATACAATACTTTCAAGGAATTGATTCAGACTGAGGGCAGCCAAATCAATGAAAAAGTGTTACTGGCCTATTGTGTTCGAAGAATAGGAAGCCTGGAATTCTTTGGGCAGAATATTCAATTCTGAAGAGCAAAATATTTTTGAACGACGTTATTGACATATCCATGTTTGCAACGCTTATAGCATTCCTCAAGAGAAAATCTATAGGTTACAAACTCAAAAAATCTGCTGTTTTTACAAGAGAAGAAATGAATAAATTCTTAAAAAAAGCACCAGATGATATGTTTTTAATTATTGAGGAGTGCTCTTATTAATAGGTTTAATAGTGCTTCATAAACGAATTATGTTCATTCAGGTGGGAATGATTTTAGATATATCAGGAGCGTGTAGAAGAGAGAACATGAGTGTCAGGGACACAGAAGATCGGGAATCATTTTCAATCGCGAAAATTCCCAACTCAAAAACCAACATTCAGAGAACATTCACAATCATCGATTGAGATAATGATATCAATAACCTGGAAATATATAAAAATATTGGAAGTTAGCCGTCGACAATTGCAACCTTTTTGAATTCAGAAAAACAAATGCCTATTGGCCACTTCTTCAGATGCACTTCGGCCAAATTTTTAGCTAATAAAGAAAGAGATGTATTAGGACTAAAACGACACGGTGGATGGTGGTCTTCGACTGTGGCTAAAAGTTGAGTTGAGGATTCTCGGAAAATAAATTAAACTTTGCTGAAAAAATTTTGCATACTACGGAACGTAGTGAGTTGCAACATGAAATGTTAAATTCAGCAGAGATTTCTGTGAATTCGGCTACTACTCAATCCAGTAGTGTTTCCATCAGCAATTGTAAGAATTGTACGATCACTTTCAATATTAAATGAACTGAATTCAAATTTTTTGTGTTATTTCATTATATCAAAAGAATAATCAGTCATTTTCACTCACCGTTCGCTGAACAGTAAGTGATTCACTTACCGTTCTCTTTACCTCGGCAACTAGTAAAAATGATTTACCGATCTAGCAACAAACGCGGTAACTAACAAAATTCGTTCTATCGTGCAAAAAAGTTTTTTTTCATTGAACAGTGGCGGTCCTGGGACGGACCCTTGAGGCACTCCTGATTTTCTTTGATTCGAAGTGTACAAATCCCATGGATATTCGATGAGAGTTTTAGCATTTTCATTTTGTCTGAGGTCTTCTTCATCTGTAAATATAAGTTTGTGTGGCTTCCGGCTTATCTGTAAAATGGTGATTCGGTATAATTCTTTAGGGTTATACACATCTCGTTTGAACATTACCCTCGCCAGGAAAGGAAGATTTCTCTGCCCGATTGAAGCGAGCCATTAAGCGTAGGATATTTGTGGACGACTTCCTCAGGAGAAAAGCCTGAAGTAGCGCTCCTTGAGGCCGTCGAATCGAACGTCCGTAATTGGCAATTGATGAAAATGTCGAGCAGTAAGAAAACCGAAATAGATATCGAAGAGGGTAATAACGACTGCTTTATTCGGAATCTGCTGCATCGCAACAAAGCCTTTATTGCGTTCCTCTACCCATTCATCCCTTAACGTCCCTGGAAGAAAGAATGTTTTCGAATTTCTGCCTTAATACGGTGCGGGGCCGTTGAATTATGGGATGCCGAGTCGGCAGAAGGAAATGGCCAAGACGCTGGCTTCATCTATCAATCCCAGTCCTTTGGTCGGATTGTTTCCTGCTGCATCAAACTAATGGTCCCAGTGGCAAAAGTAAACTTTGCAGGAGAAACAGTTTAATGGAATCCGGGGCCGTGGGGACCATTAAAATGAAATAGTGCCGTCGAACTTAAGGACGCCGTTTCGGTTGTTTCCCCCGGTTACTTTGCAAAATCGATCCTTCCACCGGCCGCAGGATGGATGGTTATTGTTCCTCGGACGTTGGTCGTGGAGCTCGGACTTTTCCTGCTGGGAGAATTCGCGGATCGGCAACTTTTTTCGCCTCCTGCGATTTCTCAACTTTAGCTTCGGCTACCGGTGAGGTGCGAAAGGTGATAAATTGCCAAATGGTTCTAGGACTTTTAAGTGACCAAAAGGCGACATCTTCACGTGGATACGAAAATAAACCATTATATCCCATCACTACAGTGACATCTCAGTCTGATACTATTTTGAGGAACTGAATCCAACTCTGTTAGAGCAGAAGAAAAAGTCTCCTACACTCTATTCAAATTTAAGCGAGAGCAATAGGAGCGGTAGGAGGGCCTGCGGATAGTTACTTTCCGTCCAGAGTCGAATCGAGGAGATTTCAAACATTCGTTTAGTTTTAACTGAATGGAAAAAACCCAAATCTGGTGTTTCCCGGAATAACTTTGTCGACCCAAATCTCTAGAACCCTAGTGTTTCCTGGAATAACCTTGCTGCAATCTCGATTATAGTTTTGAGTACGATCCTGGCAGTCTCTCAGGGCGCTCGAAGAAAGCGTTGTTATGACCGTTTGACCAATACGAGCTTTATTGTGCATAAACTGAATGATTCTGTTTTTTGTGATTTGAACAGGGAATACAAACAGTGATCCCGGAAATATACAAAATAGAAGAACGTGATGATTTACAAAAGGTTTTCAGTTATTTCGTCCAAGGACTTAAACGAGTGGAGGTTCCCCAGATTTTTATTAACAAAAAACGTTGTATAAATACGGACGAAAAACTTTTTCGTTTCAAAATATTCGGATAAAAATTTTCCACCTGTGCGCGTTTCTAGACTTTTGAAACTTGAACCCGATTCGATTGTTCAAAATTCAAGTTCTCTATCCGACCCAGAAACCAAAGAAAGGGCAATTAAAATAACACAAAAAACTGCCATAATCGCCAATATCGAAAATGTGAGGAATACATTTATTTTGAAACGATACGAAGGCGTTGCGCGAATGTTGTCAATACCTCTGCTATGACGAGTAGGACGTCCCTCTAATTGGAATTTATCTGTTTATTTCCCGTGAGGATAACAGAAACGACGTGCCCGTTGACAGAATTATAAAGGTAGTAGGTAAGTCATCGACTAGAGCCTGAAAATTTTCGGTTAGACGACAATGTTGACTCAGCTAAAAATAACCGGGACGATGCCGGTAGCAGAGACGGTCTTCCTTACAGTTTAACAATTGATGAATCTGAGAATATCAGGAATATACTAGCCCGAATTGTTTTTTCTCAATATTTCTCAAACTTTTTGACAAAGTTGATTTCTGAAAGTTGGGAAAAGATGAGAGTCAGAGATTCGCCCAGCATAGATAAGTGTCCTTTTAAACTGGGAAGATGATTTTTACAAGGCTCTCCAGAAACTAATGTCCACTTGCACCGTTTTCTGGGTAAGACAGACTTATCTAAGGCGCCCTTAAATTTTGAGTCAGGCTTCTTCTCGCCTTAACGGATTAGATCCTACACCTCATATCTAATAGAAACTACTTTTTTATGTACGTACAAGATATTTTGTCTATGCATTTTCCTTTTCAGTATTCTGATTCGCAGAGCGACATATACTTTGGGCCGCTGACGAACAGGCACGATAAAAGCTATTTTTTTAAATTTAAGCTCATGATTTGTTTTGATTTCAAGAATTCTTCATTCGTTACTTGAGTGACATGATTCTCCACCTGTAGGATATCATCGAAGTAATACTTCTCACATTCACAAGAGTAGTACCTGCAGAATTGATTATTACATGGGTACAATCAATTGCTACAAAATAACTCGAGGAAATCCAGTAATTTGGCAAATTTCAGTTCAGGTGGAATGTAATTCTGCTTCTGTCTAAAGCATTTTTATGAATACCGAAACTCGACGAACTATTCTTGTTACTGTAAATTCGTGGATTTTCATCAAATTGGCCACAGCCATTAAATCTATCTAATAAACTCTGATTCCTACAATCATCAAGGCTTAAACTCCTTTCTTTATAGTTTGACATCATCATACATAAGATATGTACTTACATATCACTTGGAAATTCTGAATCATCCTCAATTAATCTCGGCAGTTTCAGAGTAAATTTTTTGGTCAACAGAAATCGCCGAAAATATGCGAATTCGTCCATATCATGGTACTAATAGGCCCTATTAAATTGTAGACTTCAAGAAAAGCCATAATCAATAATATCTAATATGTCGAAATCATCCTCATATAGATCATCAATTTCATTCAATAAAGTTCTATCCGTAATAATTATTAAATTCACGCAATCAAAAACAACACGTCACAACTGAAGTTCGTTTTTGACGTTATAAATATTTGAGACTTGCCTAAGCCATGAATATTCGCGGCTCAAAATAGGCATTACTTATGAGGCACTTAAACCGCAGTGCAAGAGAAACGACGTCTCAAACCTAACTCTAAATCTAAGTCAGACATATATTTGACGGTGCAAGTGGGCATAAGTGTACTGAGGCTCTCACGACCAGTTCGAATATTTTTTACTATGTTGGCGCGTTCATTACGTTGAAAACTGTGGTCTCAAGGCATTGTAGGACCCTCAAAAGCAGAGGAGATGAATAAAAAACAAAGAAAGGCTTTTTTTTGCTCGACAACGCCACTCGGCCAATGTCACCAAGCAATTGTTGGACTCATTTGGATGGGATGTTTTGAACCACGTACTTTTTCTTCCCTTTCAAAAATTCGTATCTCCAAAAAGATTGAGTTTTTTTAAATTGGCATTGAGAGAGACCTAAACAGTCGTCAATCTCTAAGTCTCCCTCAACCTCTTTCGCGGACCATCCGAAACGGCAATATTTCTGGCCGTCGCTCAGCTGCTCCACATATTTAATGTTCGCGGCCCCATAAATCCCCGCTAATCCGCCACTGACCCGCTGGTATGCTACAAGTGACTGAAAGGCCCGGATTGTATATCGCGAGGCGCTCAAAATGAGAATACCTCTACAACGCGCGCGGCTCTAGGATGCCAACGCATGTGTTGTCGTCTGAACCCCGGTATAATTAACGCGGTATTTATAGTGCAAGGGCAACGATCAGGTCTTCTGTTCCGGCAGCGACGAGAAGCCGCTCTCGGGGGTTAGTCAAGACACCAATTTCGCCTCTAACGAAAACTAATGGTCCTTCGGGCCGGATTTTCATCAAGACGTCGGTTCCTTAATTCGCAGTTGGAGGGGCGAGGGCGAGAATCTTGGGTTTATTGCTTCGCCAGTGTCCGGAATGATGGCAATCTGGCCTTGAGGAAGCCAAGAAATAAAATCCCAATGAATGAGGAAAGATAGTTCGACGAGGAGACAGCAAGGAGGGTCAAATTTGGTCTATATGATTCGATATACCCAAATCATGTCTTCACCTCACCACATTCACAAGAATAAGGGCTTGTCCAAGAGGAGTACTTACAAAATTTAAGGTACATACACATATGGTATCAAGAATGAAAGCTTACGTGAATTGGTAAAACTTCCGCTGGTGAGCCTTAAATGAATCAGAACCATCACGAAAACCCACTGTCTGGTATGGATACTGGTTCGGTGCCGAGAAGAGGCCATATTTCTTTAGGATTGAGAACAACGACTCCAAGAAAATGATGGAGACGATATTCGTTCTAAACTAGATCAGGCAAGTGAGTACCAACACTACTAGAACCCACATGTTGGATTCTAAGTTCATACGAACTATCACGATACTTTAGTTCTTTTTTTCTGTGTGACACTTTTCCATATGGCCCACTGTTCATCAGCAAGCTGATGGAGAGACCATTAGCCTAAGGTTCAGAACAAGAAGGCTCTACAGAAATCTTTCACACCATAGTACAGTTGGATGTTGTGTCACTCTTCACTCACTAGCCTAGCCATCTAATTATTACTCCCTGATACAACAGGAAAAAAAGAGTCTCTCGAATCAGTGGGGGCTGTCTTGCCCATTTTTAGAGCAAATTCAATTCCTTTATCATTCTATATTCTAGCTTATAAGGTTCCCAGATTAAAGTCGCGTAAACCTTTCTGCTGAAATTTTCTGATTGATCTGAACAGAAGCGACAAAGAAATTTGGTAACCTGAAAGGAATGTATGCAATTTTTTCAATAAAGATCTTATTACTAATCTTTACGTCAGAGTTCTTGGTTTTGACCTTCCCAGGAGAATATGGTCTGTTCTAAATTGTGTTAGAACAGGCTATGCACGATGCAACAGCATGGTCTTCGATGGAATTCGGTTGAAAGCCCTAGTTGGGAGTGTGTGGTAAATGAGGAGACTGTAGAACATCTTATAAATAGTTGTTTCAATCATGAATTTCGAGATGGTTTTGAGGCTATACATAAAGTAACAAATTAATTTCTGGAATGGGTGGTCCATAGACGGATAACACGAAGATGTTCTCTCAGATCACATTGATGTCTTTCAAGATTTTCCTGATATCATTCAATCTTACTGCAGACCTGTATGGTTTTTCTGTGTTGCACTAACCTCAGCTAGCTATCGAAGATCTAATGAATTCCAATAACTGGAAAGGGTTCAGCTTCTTCACTCTTACTTCGCTTTTTGACTAAAACATCGTTTTTCTGGCTTACAATGGCAAAACATTGAGTTACTAGGTGAATCGGAGTTTCTTTTTCCACCCACAGCATCTACAATCGTCAGAGTCTGATAAGGTCATTTTCATTTGGTTCTTACTAAGATCTACATATCTTTTGGATCAAGGTAGTTTCAAAGTTCTAAAGGAACTTTTTGGAGTGATCCATCCTTCTGAGATTCCGCCAGAGTGTTTCCCCTTTTCCTAAAACTTCTTCCTATAACTAATCCGAACCTGACCTAACATAACAATAAAAGACGAACATCTCGCATGCGGACAGACCGCATCTAAAAATCTGTTGTGCGATAAATTGAACAGATCCACCTGTTTGCTCAGCACTACGATTACACGCCATCACTGTCTCCTGAATTAGGCCGTTTCGGCAGATCCGCTTCCGCATCTCCCTCCTCTAAACTCACTTTCCCGCGTTTTACAAGCTATTTGAAGTCAATAAAATGATAATGCTCCAATAAAACCGGCGCTCCGAAGTACCGCGTCGGGACGCCCGCCGTCGGAAGCCCGGCTAAGTGATTCCAGGCGATGCAAATTGTATCAAGGACGGGAACTGGGGAGAAACGACGTTTTCCGGGTCGAGCGACGACGAATTTGGAGGAAAATTCTTCGGGCCTTTCCACCACGGTTGTACTTCTTACGCTATGATGGTCGTATGAGAAAAACGGCGTACCGCAAGGATCGGTCTTAGGACCCCTTCGCATCAATGCTTTCATTCATTCAGATAGATTCTTTGGATTTTCCACTAAATTATGGATATATCGTATTATTGTCGTCGTTATTTTGCACAGGGGTAGTTATAGCTTGGTTCAACCTTTTGGGCACTTCCACCACAAGGATCTTTTGTTCTTCACGCAATATTTTAATTCAAATTCCAAGGAGGGCGTCTATGGTGTTGATATATCCAACGACATCTTTAGGAGCTTCAGTTTTTGTCTCATAAGAGTCCAGAAACGACTTCTTCATGTGAATAGTTCTTAGTTCGGGATACTTGCACACCTTTACAGGATTCTTGGTGTAGGAAGGGGAGACACCACAAATTTCTTTGCCTGGGAAATTCTAGGAGTAGGATCTAGGATATCAATCTATAATGGACTGATTTTTGTCTAAACGATTTAAGAGGTTTATTGCACTGGAATGGTCACCAATGATCTTTCCAAATGGAGTGTCGAAATCGTATTTATATTAATATTGGTTTCATCCTGGTCTTATGCCCAACTCTTTATACAGGGTGTTTCCTTAACATGCGGCAAAAATTCAGGGGGCTGTTCCTTGGACTATTCTAAGAATATTTTGTCCTTTGATGATTTTTGAAAAACCTCTTTGTTTCGAAGATACAGGGCAAACAAAATTTTAGATAATAACATTTTATTATGAAAAATTACATGAAAATTTAACTTAACCTACAAAAACTGTTGAAAATGACCACCTCCAGCCAGCATACAAGCATCCAATCTTCTCCTCATTGACTGCCGAACCCTTTCAAAAACACCAGGATCATTTCTTATTAAGTTACACCCAGCAATGATCCGATTTCGCAAGTCTTCCACATTTTCTACTGGAGTGGTATAAACTAATGATTTTAGATGGCCCCATAGGAAATAATCTAAGGGGTTTAAGTCCGGGGAACGAGCAGGCCATAAATGAGGTCCACCTCTTCCAATCCAGCGATCTCTTTCATGTAATTTTTCATAATAAAATGTTATTATCTAAAATTTTGTTTGCCCTGTATCTTCGAAACAAAGAGGTTTTTCAAAAATCATCAAAGGACAAAATATTCTTAGAATAGTCCAAGGAACAGCCCCCTGAATTTTTGCCGCATGTTAAGGAAACACCCTGTATATAATCATGCAATATCTACATATGTCTATACTAAAATAACAAATGTGAATGTCCTTGTGTTTGTGTGTTTGTTTGTCCTCTAATGACTCAGGAACCAGATGACCGATTTCGATTAAACTTTCACTATAATGTATCACGAAGAAATTGGAAAAAATATCGAGTTTTCATGAAAAAGTCGGTAACTAACCCTGCTTTTTCAGGCTTTTACGGCCGACGCTGGGTAAACTATGAGAGATAGAGAAACATAGTAAGAGACAATTTTCCAGTGCTCGAAAAGTTCTTTGAAAAAGATCACGATGGCATATGTTTAACTGCTGAGAAAAACCCACTTTCAGTTCAATTCAAAAAAATGTTCAACTTCAAAAGGGCTTTCGACTGACATGAAATGAGTTCACATAAAAATGAATGTGATTATTATTTGCGGCATTTATTGCTGATAAAGAATGCTTCTCACAGTTTTCTAATGGATACTTTGAAAGTTATGTCAGGTTGAACGAATGCGAATTTGAGCAAGGAATTATAATTCCCTTTTTCCAACATTGTCGTCAAGCGTGATTGACTGGTTCCTCAAAAGTCACGTACATGAAAAACAGCTAAAACGCTCGACCAAGTCGATCTGGGGGTAAGGCACAACAACGAAAAGTCTAATTAGTCGTACACAGCTTAAAGTTTTAAAGCACGCGAAGGAAAACGCAAACCCTCGCTCAAAATAATGAGCCAGGCGAGGGGTGGCCACCCCGAATCGCAGGTTCCGATAGAGAT
Source organism: Hippodamia convergens (assembly GCA_038502775.1). NCBI lineage: Eukaryota > Metazoa > Arthropoda > Insecta > Coleoptera > Coccinellidae > Hippodamia > Hippodamia convergens. The sequence continues at coordinate 85,892,964 of CM076607.1, read as the reverse complement.
GCATACTGCAGTGTTTATCGCGCTTTATTCAATCGCCGATTGGAGGAAGGAGGGTGACCGCAGCTTGCTTAGGGGCTGTAACTCAATCCCTCTCTCGCGTCACGATGCGTCAGTCTAAATTGACACCAATTACCAGCGCGGCTCCCCACCCCTGCACGCTTTTTGCAAATAACATCACGAAATGATCTAATACACTCAGGGCTGGCGTCCCGACGTCTTAGACGCTTCACGATAAATTGATTCGGAATCCCAGACCGTGGAATAAGTGTAATAACTTCCTCAGAAAACTCCAGTTCGGCTAGGGAGGAATTATTCCCGCTATTTGTCTGAATTATTGGGGACGGGGAGTGGTGCAGGGATGCGTCTTTGCAACCCTGTTTTCTCGTGCTGGGGCGGTTTCGGCGTTTTTGCGACTTTTTAAAAAGTTTTTTGGTCCCTTCGACACGGATCATGAACAACAATTTTGCAATCGCGTGAAAAGTTTCTACTTCATCCTCAATAAGTTAATGGTTTCAAGATAAGTGTTTACGAAAGCTATCTCTACAGATAAATTGAAGCTCTCCTTTTGAGAGTTTGTACTTCTTGTAAGTTTAAACCTTCCCTGAAAATGGCAATTGATTAATTTGTAACTTGCATGGAAGCCATGTATTGCCTAATATCTTCATAAGAGTCCTGTACGACTTAGTATGGGAGGGAACAAGAAAATTTGGAGATACTAGGAGGTCCAGAAAGTAACTTGAACCATTACCTGTTCCCCATTTGCACCTTTAGGCCCGGTTGTACAGTCACAGCTCAATTCCGAGTTTTATTGAGCATGGTTCACTGATGAGTCCGGTTCAGAAATCTCTTTCGGTTGTACAATCAATATTTCAGGCGAGCTCAACTAAGCTTTCCCTGAAGATGATTCTTTAGAAAATGGCAACGTTGCGTCCTATTAGACATGCTTTTTCGATGCATTTTGTCAAATTTATAATATTTATAAAATATTTATAGAAAGTATATATCTATTTATATGATGCATATGAAGTTTGAATGAATATATATAATTTTTATAGATATATTTTATAGAAATATGGGAAAATTAAGACAAAGTAATATTGTTCTATGACAGCATTGAAACATTTTGACTTTTGAATTACTTATTTTATTTGATACGAACATTTATAAGCTCTCTATACCAGAACTGAGAGTGAGTGGTGATTTGCATTGTGTATTTCTTCTACAAAATGCAATACAAATTCCACTACTTGCACAAAATCTTCGTCTTCATTGACTTCCCAGAATATTACGCAGTTGCGAATTCATTTAATTAACATAATATTTTAATAATAATTATATAATAATACTATTGTTTTACTTCAGTTGACTCATATCATAATTCAAAATTTACGAGACACCAAACAATAATTCAAAACATGAAACATAACCTCAATTTGATGTGAAGTTTCATCTGAAACAGCTTGAGCCGTAGATAACTGGGCTTGAGCGGCCGAATTCGAAGGCTCAACTTGAGGGTTAGTTTGAGGGGCAGTTCAGAGTTGAGCTCGCACTGTACAACGGATTTATCGAATTTAAGTAGGGTTCAGTCTTGAGGTCGGTTCTTGAGCTCTTGAGCTTGGACTGTACAACCGGGTTTTTCTAGAAGAATTAAATTTTTTCAGATTGAACATTTTGCTTTAGGAACTTTCCTCTCAACATGTTTTATCTATAAAAATGTGTAGAGGTGCATTCGTTCGTGCATAAAAAATAACAAATATGTATTTCTGTCATACATGAGGAATATCGTAATATGATAAAACAAATAAACCTCATATTTTGAAGAAAATATGTTTCCTTAGGCGAAAAGAATTACAGTAAATTTTTTTCTTTGAATTTTTCTAAAATTTTTTATGAAAATGTTTTGACATTTCGCCAAATAAAAACAGTTAAGTTTTTTCTCCCAGTCTCTGGAACGAGATCAAATCAGAATTTCCGAATTAGAGCAACCTAGAGCGGAGAATTCAAGTCACCTTCTGGACATGCTGTGAAAGAAATCAAAACGGTCTGGGAAAAAAAATTGAGAACTTACGACATCTGGCGTACTCGCACCGTCCGTGTGAGAGGTCGAGTCCGCGTTGCTCCTGGTGCCTCCGTCTCCGTTGGTCGACCCCGTCAGCTCGGGGGGTTTACCTCCATCCCGCTCGTCTATCACTAAGTCTATGGGCATTTTTCCCTTCAGACAACTTATGTACCGGTGGCAGAAATTGTCGCAAAGTTCGTGTACCTGAAAGAGAAGAACAAAATTAATCAGTTTCTCAATAATCATCCCTCATGCCGCTGTCGGCATGGATCAAGAGAAGAAATCAATGAATCGTTCTGGTAACGAGCATATTTCAGCAATCTAGAGTCTGTACGTTGTCATAATAGATGTAATAAACTGCTCCACATGAGTTTGGGATATTGAATTAAGTTGCAAAAAATATAATTTAAATGAGATTTTGTGATGAAACTTCATATTAATATGATTTCAAGTTGCAGGAAATGAAATTAATTTTAGCCTGTAGTAGGTCTGCAGCATAAACCGGGTGGTGAAGAAAAATCCAGTGAAATAACGAAATTATATTCCCAGAGAATTCAAGGATTTTAAGACTATCAATACAATGTATGGTCTACACGGCCATCAATAACAGCTTGACATCTTCTTTGCATACTACACACGAGGTTGTTGGAAGTTTCTTGAGGAATTTGGTTTCATAAACGGGGCAGAAGCTCTGTCAGATCATTAAAGGATTTTGGGGTAGGTTGATGATTATCTAATCTTCCTTGGAGCATATCCCATGCATGTTCTATGTAATTCAAATCAGATGAGTGCGTAGGTAGTATTAAAAGTGTCCCAGAACAAATGTGTAGATCCGTTGAAACATATCCCGGACCAAACCTTAGCACTACCCCCTCGGGATGGATGGACTTCTTGGGACATAGCGACGATTACGAGGTATGCGTGGGATTGTCCATACTCTAATCTTCGATAATTTGAAAATCGTCCATATCTGGATTCATCAGTGAAAAGGACACTACGCCATTGATCGTTCCAATTGATATGTTACCTTGTTCATCTCAGTCTACGACGCTTATGGTCAAGTGTTAATAGACGTCCACTTAATGGACGTCTAGAACCTAGATTCGCCTCTCTCAAACGTCGTCTGAGGGTTTCGATGGAAACTTGGGCCGCATCTGCATTTTGAAGATTATTCCGTAGCATTCTACACGTAGATGCAGGCTTTCCAAAGTCGAGTTATCACACTTTGGCTGACTTGGAGCCTTTCCGCTACAACAACCTGAGTTAGGCCACCCTGTATCATTCGAATAGCCCTTATTATCCTCAGCATTTTTTAATTTACGTCTTGGCATCTTTAGAAATATCGCTTCAAATCGAAGCCGTTGATAAACTGACTCCATTTCAAAATGTCAACATTCATGAAGCATATGTAAAGAACCAAACCCATACAAATGTTTATTGGATGGATTCAAGTTGCTATAAGTTTCAAAGGATTTTACAGTGATTTTTTTGAAGATCACACTTTCGAATTTTCAGACAAAACTGTCAACACTAGGGTTTTCCAAACTCGAAACATAAAAACTCCCGTGAAGAGATACTCCAAATCTAGTATTCAACCTTTTGCTCCTCTTAGTTCCCGATTCCGAAAAAACCTCACCTTTGGCCCAATGTTCCTGCCAGACGTACCAATTCAACATGAGGCCCAAGTTGAAATAATCCGCTGCACATGCATGCGCCTCCGTACGTTACAACTGAAACGAACAGCCAGCATCGGTTCTGTCGTTCTGTTGCCAACCATGCGGCAATACTCGAGTGGGCAATTAATTACGGCTTAATCGTGGTAAATGACTGAGTTCTGCATGGCAAACTTACGTTCATAATTTCAAGCGGACCAGCGACTTCGTGATTAAATAGAGGAGTTTTTGCCCGGAGGTTCTGGGCAACTTGCGGTCTTGTCGCGAGATAGTTGGTTCGCCGTCTTCGGATATTCCTATGTCACGAAGCTTGAGGTTTTGACCATTTAAAAAAAGGCGTCTTCAATTAAGACACAAGATGGTATTCACAAAACTTTGATTGTGCGATCAAAATCCTTTGTTGGAAGTTTCAACTAATCTCAGTGGTTCCAATCAATTTGGCAGTGCTTGATCGGGCAATCTTGCATCTTTGATTGTACCGTCAAATTGATTAAAGCCGCTGCGATTCGTTACAATTTTAAAACGAGCGTTTCGATTGGTTCGCATTCACGTAAGGTTTTTTTAATCGCACAATCAATGTTTTGTGAAACCCCCTATATCTTCAAAAGAATGCTCCCTCTTTCTTCTTATAAATCCTTTGAAATAGCAGTGCACAATTCAGTAATTTGTAAGGCTTTCAAATTTAATGAGATTCTCAATTGAAGATGGTCGTCATTCTACTGCAATTGGAGTGAAATACGCAGTAGGTTTGAAGAGGTGTTGATTTTGTTGCAGAAAATACTGTCTTATATTCGTTGCGGAAGACAGTTCGAACACTTATGCGCATTTTGCATTCGGTGTTGGAATAGGAGCCCATTCTGCAATTTGTTTCAGAATATTCCATTAATCACTTTTTTCAAATTTATTATGAATGTTTTCATTACAACGCATCTGCCACCACTCTGTTCTCAAGATCAAAACAGTGACTATTCGTCGGAAGGAAATGAAAAGAAAAAACAGCTCCAAATACCGTGTTTCCCTGATATCTTTCTGTGGTCGGTCCATTCGGCCATTACGGCGTTTAAGATCGAGTCGCGGGTGGCTTTGCCCTTCGCATTTCTATGAACCGGCGAGGCAGCGCAAGCGGAGTAGAAGCCATTAGGATATTTGCTTTTGGGACCGCGGCACGTCCTCCGTTGGGGGTTTTTCCTGCGGAATTTTTCGCTCTCGCAGATTACGGGTGGTATATTCCGCCATTTAGATCGATAACGGGCCCTCCAGACCGGAATGCCCGGTATTCCGACAAATTTTATGCATTTTATTGCCGCCCGGGTTATCGCGACGAATTGGAACGGTTGTTTTTTTCATTTCCGAGTCTTACGGCGGCACAGAACGGCAGCAGTTTCCGGCGGGCTCCGAAATGGAATTTGGAGGTAGGAAACCTCACTTTCGATCAACGAAAATGTACAGGAAATTGGCAATACTTACTTAATCTGAGGTAACCCTTATTTACTTCTCGTAACAATAAGGAACAGAAAAATCTCCAAAAAATGGTCGAATAGGAAACAAAAAAACTTACTTTTGAAGCTTGAAAATTCTAGTTTCTTGATTTATTGATCAACAATTTTTCACATTACCGATAGCCATGGAATCCTGGGATGAATCAGGAGGAGAAAATTCTCAAAATTTTTTAAATAATTATTTTTGCTCCACTCGTACGGAATTTTTTTCAAGCTTGATCGATGCAAAGATTGCATATCCTATTTATTCAGCTATAATTTGTTTTTCGACCTTCGAAAATGAATATGTCTTCGAGATATTCAATTTTGAATGCAAAAATATCCTTTTTCACTCAACTACCGATATATCTGGAACTACTGGTCTCCTAGTAAGTCGACAAGAGGTTCTTTTTTCCGCAGAAAATTTCCTTCCAGAATCTGTTATGCCATTTAAAAAAAATTTTTTTTTCGCCTGTTACGTTGAAGTGAATAAAGAGCAAAAGAATACAATTTTGCTAGTTTTTGGTTGATAGACTGTATCTTCGTCAATATGTGAGGTAAAGCTTAAGTAATAAGGAAATTTCACGGCCTGATGTTCCTCGAAGTCCTCCCTGAATCGGTAGATCGATCGGTTCAGCGAATTTGTTGGACCGATAGATTGAAATATTGAAAAGATTAAGGGAACGAGATTTCTCTGAAGATTACATGGCTACCGGTTCTCCGAAAAATTGTTAAACATCAAATTAAGAAACAATAGTCTTCAAACTTCAAAAGTAAGTTTTTTTATTTCCCAAACGACTTGTGGAAGATCACCAATAAAATGAGAATTTTTCTGTTCGTTTAGTTGTTGCGCGAAGTGTAGATAGAGAAAACTATTTGGCACTTTTCATTCCTCTGTTCTTGAGTTCTACTCAAGAACTAGAGTTATCCAAATACTTCTCTTATCCTGCTTCAAATACGTTCATTCTGCCACATCTTTTGGAACTAAGGATCATTTGCACCATTTCCCCTTATAATGATTACTAACTAAGCGACTGTCGCTCAACAGAATCTCCAGTAAGGAATCTTTAAATATTTCTATCTAATGATAGTTCAGTTTTTCATAATGTGAAACGTCATCCTAGTTCAATATAGTATATTCTAAAATGGGTTGCAGAATGAGCTCCTATTCCAACAAGAATGCGATAGCTTGAGTGTTGGGTTGGAATTGCCTTCTGCAACGAGTATTAGATGATATTTCCTCTATTTCAGCCAAATTTTGTGAAATGAAAATTCAGGTAAGTGACTTTTATATTTCATCTTGGCAGTTGGTGTGACTTACGAAATTTGACGGAATTTGAATTGATTCGATTAGCAACTTGATTCCATCGGAAGTAAGTACTGATAACCACAAAACGAAAAATTTCATAACTTTCAGTACTGTAATGAAACCATTACGATAACATCCATCAGTCAAATTTAGATTGGCTTTTTAAAATTTTAATTGTTAATCTACCGTGCACCCAATGGTTTTTGAAATATGGATGAATCAAAAATGGTAGTCATCGAAATCACCCATATGAGATACCATCAAGCATTTCTTAGAAGTTTTTCGCAACAAGGGATAAAAATTCAAGAAGGAGTTTGAGGCAGTGAAAAGAAGCAATTTTTTATGCGATTTGTATGTTATCGGCTGTGTTATCTCTGCCTGCATCTGCTTCGGCGCAACGTATTAATTGCAATACTACTGGGTCGAATCCGCCGATAAAACCCTGGCCAGAGAACCGTAGGAATACACAGTCCGTCAATTAAAATCTCCCGTAAAGATAAGATTTAATGGGCGTCCGGTTCAAAGGGAGGCAGTTTGATCATAGTGTCTCACCCGCGGCAGTATCGGCTAGTTTGCATGCCGTGGTCTCCCAAGATGGCCGGCCGATGGCTCTCGTCTGGCCGAACCGGTTCCTGCATTTGTCTTGCAACGAGATTATAATATCGTATGGAGGAGAGAGAGATAAACCATTTGATAGTGTTCCCTTTTAGCAATTTAAATGTGTCTGCGAATGCAAAGCGATGCGCCGTAGCCGCGCGCTGTCGGCGATCCGCCGATCGGACCGCATTCTGCCGCGCAATTTCCATATTTTTACATGGCCGAACCTGAAACACGACGGCCCTGATAGAGGAAGAGCCAGGCACCAATTTTCGGTTGTCATTTCAGAACTGTGGAAACACACTAACTCCCAAATCTATCGACTGCTTGAACATTGCAATGAATTGAACGATTAGATGGATTCATCATTCACAGTTCTGCTCTCTAGAAGAAAATAACGAAAAAACATTTCCTCACGACTTATTAACTTCGTACTACATTGTTCCTGGTTTTAATTATTTCATCATCACTGTCATGCGTATTGTTTATTCGGACCGCATTCTGCCGCGCAATTTTCATATTTCTCCATGGCCGAATCTGAAACACGACGGCCCTGATAGAGGAAGAGCCAGGCACCAATTTTCGGTTGTCATTTCAGAACTCTGGAAACACACTAGTAGTGCACTGAACTCCCAAATCTATCGACTGCTTGAACATTGCAATGAATTGAACGATTAGATGGATTCATCTTTCACAGTTCTGCTCTCTAGAAGAAAATAACGAAAAAACATTTCCTCACGACTTATTAACTTTTTACTACATTGTTCCTGGTTTTAATTATTTCATCATCACTGTCATGCGTATTGTTTATTCGGACCGCATTCTGCCGCGCAATTTCCATATTTCTCCATGGCCGAATCTGAAACACGACGGCCCTGATAGAGGAAGAGCCAGGCACCAATTTTCGGTTGTCATTTCAGAACTCTGGAAACACACTAGTAGTGCACTGAACTCCCAAATTTATCGACTGCTTGAACATTGCAATGAATTGAACGATTAGATGGATTCATCATTCACAGTTCTGCTCTCTAGAAGAAAATAACGAAAAAACATTTCCTCACGACTTATTAACTTCGTACTACATTGTTCCTGGTTTTAATTATTTCATCATCACTGTCATGCGTATTGTTTATTCGGACCGCATTCTGCCGCGCAATTTTCATATTTCTACTTGGCCGAACCTGAAACACGACGGCCCTGATAGAGCCAGGGACCAATTTTCGGTTGTCATTTCAGAACTCTGGAAACACACTAGTAGTGCACTGAACTCCCAAATTTATCGACTGCTTGAACATTGCAATGAATTGAACGATTAGATGGATTCATCATTCACAGTTCTGCTCTCTAGAAGAAAATAACGAAAAAACATTTCCTCACGACTTATTAACTTCGTACTACATTGTTCCTGGTTTTAATTATTTCATCATCACTGTCATGCGTATTGTTTATTCGGACCGCATTCTGCCGCGCAATTTTCATATTTCTACTTGGCCGAACCTGAAACACGACGGCCCTGATAGAGCCAGGGACCAATTTTCGGTTGTCATTTCAGAACTCTGGAAACACACTAGTAGTGCACTGAACTCCCAAATCTATCGACTGCTTGAACATTGCAATGAATTGAAGGATAAGATTGATTCATCTTCCACAGTTCTGCTCTCTAGAAGGAAATAATTAAGAAACATTTCCTCACGACTTATTAACTTCTTACTACCTTGTTCCTTGTTTTAATTATTTCATCATCACTGTTATGCGTATTGCTTATTCCTGTACAGTGATGTTCAATTTTACTTAGGCATAAGAAACAGAGACAAAAATGAGACGTTCAACTCCTTCACTAAATTTGTCCGATTCAGGCTTTGTCTATATCATTTCAGATCACATGAAGCTATCTTTGTTCTACTTCGGCGGCCCTGCAAATAGAGGCGCTGCATACGTTTTTGTTGGCGTTGCTAAATTTGAAAATATATACTGCTATTGGTTGAGAATAACTTAGCTTTATCTACTTTCTTTTATTGGGACAGTGCAATTCTATCATCATCAGTCCACGTGCTTCAACTCGGTGATAAACAGTTTAAAATTTGAAGTCTGTGAGATTTTGTGTATTTCAAAATATTTTTCAAATATGATAAGGTATAAGCTAAATTTGTGGAGCTGGAGAAGATGAAGTATCAACTAATATAAATAAGTGGTTGGCAATATTTATATAAGGGAATGAGCTTTGAATTGAATGCACTCGTGTTTTTATTTTTTCAGCTCAAAATTCTGACGAGAGAAACTAGGAATGAAATTCATGGAAGAACATCTCCGAAATTATAGAATATGCTTGAACCATTTTATTGCAGAGTCATACATGTAGATACGAATCATAGACTTCTCACAGATGCAGTTCCGAACAAGTTTTTCAATAACCACTCCCTTCGACTTGTGCAATGCCAGAAAAATGCGAAGAAAGCAGATTCATCATATCTGAAAGAACTGATGATGTGCCAGTCCACTCCAAATGTCATTGAATTTTCAATTCTGTTGAATATATTTTGTCCTTCTGATCTGAGAACAAGAATAAATCATCAACCGTACTGGAATAAGCAATACGCATTATAGTAGTGATGAAACAATTAAAACCAGTTACAAAATACAAGGTAGTAAGTTAATGAATCATGAAGAAATGATTCTTCATTCTTTCCTTCTGGAGAGCAGATAGGTTGAAAGTAAATCAATCCAAGCACAATTGAGCACAACATACAAAATTTCGGAATTTCGATGGGCAAACTGCAAACACATACGGCCCTGTCACGGAAAGGCTGAAATCTAAACCGCCGACGATATCTCTGGGAACGTTATTGATCTGACTCCAATCCTCCAATTATACATGCCCCCCTGCCCTGAAATGTAACCTGAGCACTCTGTCCCGTTCCCCAATATTTATCCGGTGGATAGGCCCGATCTCATTGCAATCCAGAAGTCGTCAATCGATTGTTCAATAAAACCAAGAACATTTTACATTCTACACTTAAGACGGCTGCACAATAAATTTTCAGATATTCCTGGGGTATCCGTAGGCCCGAAAAAACAAATAGTCTCGAGGTTGAAGAATCCCAATTACTCGGTCTTTTCGACTGAAATAAAGACTAGTGATTTCATATACCTACAGTAGGCGCTTGATGATCCGGCGTTTGCCAATCCGGCAAGCTCGGTAGTCCGGCACTTTGAGACTCAGGCACCCTATAATCCGGCATTCTATACAGCTGAACGCCAGACTACCGAGAGGTCCGAGTAGTTTCTCCCGCTCGACAGTCCGAATCTAAGCTTGACAGTGATGACACGTATTTGTTTTCCCTTGTCCCTTGATAATATAGCGGTAAAATTTTGCGAAAGTTGGACAGTGGTGAGAATCATATGAAGTTAGCTTTCTTTTCCTGTACAAATTCGATAATCCGGCATGAAGGGAAAAAAATCGGGTGCCGGATTATCGAGCGCCTGATGTATGTACACACAGGTTATTTTGTGACAAAGTTTCAATCGATTTTGCATACCTGTGAACATTCTCATCATCGTTGAGCAAACAACAATAATGCGAAGTTCTCTAATGGAACGACTTGACCACCATCGGGCTTCTTTAATACCACCACCCCACGTGAGGAGTCACGATCATCAGCGTACTTAAAACGGCCGTAAACCAGGTTATAAACCTAATTTCACCTCTGCAGACCCATCGCGACTCCCTGGCAATAAAACGAAATTGAGGAAATACCTGGGATTAAGCTGAATGAATATAAATGAATATGGACCCGGTGACTCGCTGAAATCGCTATACCGAGAAATAGACGCCTTCCAGCTAGCCGATACGATGACATTTACGTATCTCGGCTTCTTGGGACGATGAGTTATCTCGTTTCTGGGTAGAGAATGGCATCCGAAGTATTCAAAATCCACCGAACAATTTCCATATTGGCAGAACGTTTTTTTAAGACAGTTAAACATATTTCTGGTTTGTCCCATAATGAGAATTGGTGACCTTGGACTTCCAACAGAAGGTCCCTTCGCATTTATCAGACTATTAGAAAATAAGTTATCCGACAGAAGGTTTCCACTTATTGTCGATAATAATAATAGTAATTTCAAAATTTTGAATAATGGTCTTTCACAAAATCTAGTTTAAGCACCTCTTCATTTCAATTTATAGATATTTGTGTGACATTCCAACTATACTTTTCGGAGAAATTTATTTATGCTGATGATATTGCTCTGGCTTTTCATCATTCTAATTGTCAAACAATGAAGTACCCTCCCCGCAGATTTGGATATAATGAAAAATTATTTTTTTAAGTGGCGTTTGTGCCCGAATGAAAATAAAACCGAGGTTTCGTGTTTTCATTTGAATGATTATCAAAAATATAGAAAATTGAGTATAAGTTTCCGATCTTCCCCCTTAAAACATAATTCCAATCCTAGATACCTGGGAATCAAACTTGATTTCTCTCCAAATTTCAACGCCCATTTAGATGATCTGCTTTGGAAGCTTATTAAAACTCGAAAAAATATTGTTCAGAAACTGCTGATTCCTCATGTTGCGCTGATCCAACAATACTTCGCAAGGCAGACCTTGCTTCGGTTTTATTGCTGCTGAATATTGTTGGCCTGTTTGGTTGAATAGTATTGAAGTTGAAAAAAATTGATGACCAACTAAATTTTTCTATGAGGACTATTACTGGTTTTATCAAGTCTACACCTACTCCTCGGTTAACAGTCCTCTCAAATATTGTCCCTCCCCATATAAGCAGAGAGACAACAGCTTTGAATTTTTGAAACAAATTCAATTCCTTTAAAAATTCATTTCCCATACTCTCTACATTCTAGATAATAAAGTCCCCAGAAAGAAGTCGCGTAAACCTTTTTGGTCAAATTTTCTGATTGATATGAATAGAGGCGACAAAGAAATTTAGCAATCTGAATGGAATTAAGATTACATTTCTGATCTTTCCATCAGAGTTCCCGGTTTCGACCTTTCCAGGAGAATATGGTCTGTTTTAAATCGCATTAGATAAAAAGATGCAACAGCATGCTCTTCCGATGGAATTCGGTTGAGAGCCCATGATGTGAGTGTGAGGAAAATGAGGAGACTATAGAACATTTTATAAATAAATGTTCCATTTATTCACAAAGTAAAAAGTGCATTCCTGAAATGGGTGGTTAATTTCAAAATAATTCAATTTATTTTAAATAGTTGGTTTTTTTTTTCAACTTTTGTCTTTTTTCATTTTGGATTAAGAATTGCGAGTCGTTTTTGTGAAGAATCTGTTCATCTGAGCCCATCGACTGATAACATGAAGTTGTTCTCTCAGATCACACTGACGTCTTTCAAGATTTTCCTGATATTTTTTTTCTGCTGAGGTTTTTTCTCTTTCCCCATTCAATCATACTGCAGAACTGTATGGTTTTCCTGTGTTGCACTAACCTCAGCTAGGTATCTTTTCTTCTCAATATGTATTGCATTATTTTAGCTCTCTGAATCAAAGGATTATATGTATATCGCCACAATTCCTTTTTCTTGTGGGCAAATTCAGGATCATTTTCAGTGTTCGTTTCTTGAAATAATCGAAATTCAACGAGTGGATACTAATTACGATGAAACAGTTAAGACTCAAAACGAACCATCCTCTCGAACAATATGAAGAAAATGGTGTTGATAAGACGGAGTAAACCTCCAATTCCCCAATATTGACATCTGTTCATCAGGGAATTGATGTGAAAACTGACGAAGAAACTGCAGAAGAAGCTGTTCAAAAGTTTTTTTGGTAAAACAAATAAGCATGTTCACTCCATTGAATGATTCGTATTTGCTCAGGTTGGCAACATTCCCGAATTTGACACTGACAACGTCACTTGTCAGTGATATCGAAATAAATGTCAAAATACTCACTTTTTCCAATTCTAAGAGATGAAACCGAAGCACTTGGATCGCTTGCACCATCTGAAACAAAACAGAGGGAATAATTAAGGTGGAGATAACGTTGAACTACTTGCAACAATAACCATAAACTATTAAATCACCGCCTTCCTGAGTGAATTAGCGGTTGCTTGTGTCTTATCGGCGAGGCGTTGGCGGACAATAACAATGGAAGGACGGGCGGCTATGAACAACAGAAAATTACGTGTAATGGCGGGATAGGGCCTGGAAACTTTGGTCCTTCTCCCTCTGGCTCTCCGGTCTTTCTCATTAGCCCTTGCGAGGGCGAGGGCAATCGGGAAAAAACCAATTTGGTTCGGTTCGAGCGGGCACCGATTGTTTTGTTCTTGTTCCTCGCTTTAACACGGGTTTGGCCGCTGTTTTTCGGGGCTGAATGCGGAAAAAACGTTGTTTGTTCACTCCCCCATCCAATTTCGATCGATATCTCAAGAATTATTGTAACCTGGACGAAAAACTTGCGAAAACGTCAGAAAAGAGTTGAATAGTTATTTATATAAGTTAAAATAAATGACATTCTAGGTGACAGCCAAAAAATCCATCTGGGAATTCCACAGGTCACTATCCTAGGACTGCTACTTTTTATAATTTATATAAACTCATTATTATTCATTGACATACAAGGCCTTATTATATCTTACGCCGATGACACGGTTCTAGTATTTAGTGATGAAACATGGCAGAAAGTTAAATCTAAAGCAGAGATTGGCATAGGAATAGTAAAGGACTGGCTAAATTTCAACGAGTTAACCCTGAATCTACAAAAATCGAAATATATTACATTTTCTCTTACAAATCTAAATAAACCAAATTTTAACAACTTGCACTTGCCAAATACAGGTTTCAGAATAAATGAAGTTAGCAATATAAAACACCTTGGTGTCATGGTTGACAATCATCTAAAATGGTCAAATCATATAGCTGGTTTAGTAGTAAAAACAAGAAGGCTTGTTTACAAATTTTAGGAGCTGAGGAAATTCATGAACACAAAACTCATTTTAATTGTTTATAGAGCTCTGGTAGAATCGATTTTGCAATACGGAATTGTTGTTTGGGGTGGTCTTTATGGGAGTGCTTTGGAGCCTCTAATGTTATCCAAAACTATATTTTGAAGGTAATATATCAGAAAAATAAGCGTTACCCTACTGAACAACTATACAATGAAGAAATTCTGAATATAAGAATGCTGTACTTGTATAATTGTTGCCTATTTCTACATAAAAATAAAACTTTAAGTACAATAATTAATCACATACATCTTACCAGGCAAAGGACAAACCGGAATTTAATTGTACCTTTTTACCGAAAGGATGGAAATCAGAGATTTGCAAAAAGTCTAGCTCCAAAGATACTAAAATCACTTCCTGTCAATATTAGGGATATTTCAAAAATTTGCGAAAATGTGTCGACCCTTTATTTATCATAACTATGAAATGTACATTGTATTTCTATAAATCAAAACTGTTATTGAGTCTCTCTTGAGTTTCGTTTTTTTACCGGAGAATTTTCTAACATAACGCCGTCGAAATATCAGTCGATTTGTTTTTCTCGATTAATCATGTCAGTTTGCGAGCCGAATTCTCGTCATTTGATGGAGGTCTCAATTTTCTGCTTCAATATGAAGAAAACTGCGGCTGAGGCTCATCGACTGCTCTGAAATACATTTGATGCGGGTACTGTTAGTGAAAGAACATGCCGAGAGTGGATTCAACGCTTCCAGAATTCAACTCCGAATACTAGCATGGTGGTGGGAGGTTTTTGAAAATGCAGAATTTGTACGAGGCAATCGCAGGCGATCGTTATCGAACGCGAATGATGCGTTTGAGCCAAGCATTTGAAGAAAAACGGCCGCAATACAACGAGAGACATGATGAAGTGATTTTACAACAATGCTCGATCCCATGTTATGAAACTGATCAAGACGTTGCTTCCTCGGACTATTCCATGTTTCAATCAATGGTACACGGCCTGGCTGACCAGCACTTCAAGTCCTTTGTAGAATTAAAAACATTGATCGATTCAAAAGATGGCCTAGTTTTTTCGCGGGATTCGTATGCCCGAAACATGGGAGAAAGTAGTGGCCAGCGATAGACAATACTTTGAATCACAAAGGTATAACCAGCTTTTCACAATTAAGCCCCGAATTTTCGGAAAGAACGACGAACCAAAGTTGTACAGGGTGGTCAGATTTCGATGTTTTAGTACTACATCTGCCGAATTAAGCGAGATAAAAAAAACTTATGTACATGTCATGTTCTCTTTCTTCGAGCAACCCAAATTGCTGAATTCGCTAAGGTGTCCATGATACAGGGTGATTTTGAAATTTGGCCCATTATTATAATTGGCTGGAACTTCCCCAGTGTTGCTACTACTCTCTCGAAATAGGAACATCTTTGGTGGACTTTTTTCAGTATTTTTCACCAGTGCTATCAAAATTAAGATGCCCCTCCAAATTTTACGGAAATGAAAACAATTTTTTTTCAAATGGAAACCATAGTGTGCTATGGTGATTTTCAATACTTTTCTTGGACAATTTCAAAAATATATCATGATTTACTTCCAAGCCTAAATATGGAAAATTCCGAAGAACCAGTTTTCGATCAAGAAAAACAAAAAGGGTTTTTAATTTGATAAATTTCTTTTCACCTGAGTAACACTGAGTTGCAGGAACGTCCATGAAAATTTAATGCCGCCTTAATTCTCCCTTAAACGGAATAGCCATAGACGGTAGCCTTGAAAACTCCGTTTGATGGAGAATTGAGGCAGCATTAAATTTAATGGATAGTCATACAACTTGAGCCTGCTCAAATTTTGTTGACCGAAAAGTGATTTTTTCAGAATTTTCAAATTCAAGCTCGGAAGTATATCATGTTATATATTTTTGAAATTGTCTAAGAAAAGTTCATTAAAAATCATCATAGCACACTACGATTTCCATTTGAAAAAAATCAATTTTTTTAATTTCTCTAACATTTGAAGGAGCACTGAAATTTCGATAGCACTGATAACAACTACTGAAAAAATGCCCTAAAGATGATTTTATCTAGAGAACCTAGCGGCAATACTACAGAAGTTATAACCAATTATAATAATTGGCCAAATTTCAAAATCACCCTGTAGCATGGAAACTTGGCACCTCAGCGACTTGCGATTTTCAGCAATTCACGTTTCTCGAAGAAAGAGATCATGACATGTACTATTTTTTTTCAATCTCGCTTAATTTAGAAGAAGTAGTACCAAAACATCTAAATCTGACCACCCTGTACAGCTATAAATACGTCATTTCCTACGATATGCTTTCTCTCTCATAAATTTGACAGTTACTGAATAAATCCGTGGCAGGAGGCCAATATAATATAATAAATGAATGAATATTACCTTGAAACTGTTCTAAAATCATATATTATGTTCTTGATTGAATTTGCCACAGATTTAGTGAAAGAATATTCAGGTGCTCTGACCCCTTCAGAAATTCTCAGAAATCCGAATTGCAATTTTGTACCCGTTTGGCCCGATTGTTTGGTCTTTTAAGCGTCGAAGGAACATCGAGAAGAGGACGCGTTAAATTGGAACATACCGAGATCGCCGAGTTGTTAGGCCAGGTTTGGAAGAGTTGGCTAAAAAGTAATGACAAACTGTTTTTGGTCCCGACCGTTTTAGTGTTTTGCACGGTATTGGGAGCGCGGCGAGCATAATTGATTTTTGCGTCCAGAATGCCAGGGGGGTACTGGGCTAAACCCAATCTCAAAGAGGACACAATATTCTGAAGAACATAATCTAAAGAAAACAAATTATACCCTTCGAATTCCCCAAGTCTTCGACTTGTACATATATGATTTGACAATATAGATTATTGAGGTCAAAAGAAAAACTCTTTTCATAAATATGCCATTTCTTATTCAGCCAAGATAAAGCTAGAGCCATTCTAAATTTCATATGATTAATTTCTATTTCAAATCATTATAAAAGTCGTCTATCTGCTCCAGAATATATTTCGAATCACAGTAACTGTTCCAGCCGATCTAAAGGGGGTAGAGAATTGCATGACTCTCGAGAGAAGGCATCATATGACTTATAAGTTTCTTTCTTTCATTGAAAGTTGACAGAACAATTGTCACAAAATATCGACAGCAAATGTGTCACATTTCTTTGATCCGCCGTCGACGTGAAATACAGAATTGCCCCCGCGCCAAGGTCGAAATATTCTGTGGTCCAGCACTGCGTTCCGAAACGGTTCCACAAGCTCGACTCTCGAAACGTTCCATATGAGCGTCAATAAACACGCTACGCATACTCAGGGTGGTCCATTCGAATCAGTCCGAACGCATTTGCAACAATTGACACGGTTCTGGATGGCAATATCTGTGAAATTGGCACCGGGCCCCAGGTCTCCCAAAACGTGCGTATCGGCCACCGGTTTCGACATAAATCCCAATCCATATCCAAATATTTATTTCGGCGCGGACAATAAATCACGAAAATTATTGGGTCGTTATTAACCAAAAAGCGGACGACGTGAAAGGTAAACAAAGTCATTCCCACGAAAAGAAATCCCCCGCCACAGAAAATCATCGACAGATAAACCATAGATCATCGACGATCGCTCCTCCGAATGGCATCACTGATGACATTCCAATCACAGAGCCCGAAATGTAAAACCGCTCTTCGCATGATGCGGGGCATCGAAATTTACGACGATTCCTCGCACGATCGTTTTAGAGGTTTTTAATTGGCATAGCGGGTGGTCAGCTCAATGTTTTAATAACGTTTTCTAAATGTTACACTAAATCCTGGACGTACTTTTCGTCATTTCATATTTATAAATACCGGACGCGTGGTCGGAATACGGAGGTCGGACCGGTTCAAAAACGACATCGGCATTAATTTAAACGTAGGGGATTGTCTGTGGTCGGGCGGGAATATGGACGATCATCGAAGAAGCTATAAATCTGGCCGGAGATCATCGCAATGAACAAAAAGGGAACGGGACTCATGAATCTGCGAACGATTTCGATATTAAGAGATTTTGTTGGGTGAATACATTGGAGAAAACTTTTCTTATTAGACAATTGACATTTGAGATGAATCGAGGTTGACGAATTGTCAAATTTGACACTTTCAGGGAAGATGTTCTAAAATCAATAAAAACCGCAAAGAATGTAGCCGATTTCATTGAGAACCTATATTGGTGTGTTTATAGGCATATTCTAGGAATTATCCAAATTGCAATGATTAAAAGAAAGTGATGCAATGAAAATAGACAGGTTCGTAGCCATATATTTTTCAAAAATGTGTACCAGATCAGGTACACAAAAAAGTTCAAACTAACTCTGGCAACATGCGGTTCAGCATTATCTTGATGAAATATTGGATTCTGGAAGTGTTTGAGGTAATAATGACAAATTATCACAAATAATTTTTTTCTGCATTCCTGAGAATTTTTTATGTTGACTTGACACTAATACTCACAGTGATAACTTTGAACCAATTGTTGCTCTCGCATTACAGATTGATAATTAAATAACTTAACTTGTCTGAACTAAAGAAAATATTTTCTCGATGGCAGAGATTTCAGAATATTCCACTTAACCGCTAATTATTTTCCAGTAAAAAAACCATTCGAAATGAGATTGAAAATTAAAGACAAAAACGTTTTTCCTGAATATCTCCAAAAATATTCATTTTGGGATGAAAGTCTTAGAGGCTCCTATTATTTTTTGACGAAGATTTTGAAAATGCTTCGAAAACATGGGGTTCCAATTTGAAAAAAAGATTTTTTGATGTTTCGTCACTTCTAACTTTGACAAAGAATTTGTGGATCATGATCTGGAAATCAAGCTATCGGAAAAGAAGCATCAGCCTTTCTTCTCGAAGATTCCCAAAAATGAGAAATATTAATGAAAAAATCCGAAATTGTCTGTATTCCAACAGAGTTAAATTTTGAGATTTTTTTTAATTCCCCATTCAAAGAGAGTTTTCTCGGAAGAATTCAAACTTTTGCAATCAAAAATACTCAGAATTCAATGGAGCATTTATTTCTGCAATAAAAAAAATGGGTATTGCCATTTGAGAAACTAAAGTTGTTACTTCCAAAAAACAGAAAGTCCTAGAACCTTATTCAAAAAATATACGAGAAGTCGTCTCCTTACTTGAAGGTCACCTTTAGAATTTCAATCCTGAATCTTGTCTCTTTCCTAAAAATCTTCTATAGAGCTATATTCGTGAATAAATCTGTATATTTCACCTACGAATGAGTGTTCGGATTGCCTTCTGCAAAGATATTTTCTCTAGTTCAATCAAGTTTTGTGAAATACTGTCGAAATACAATGAAAATTTCTGATAATACACCTAAGTGACTTTTGTATCTCATCTCGGTAGTTGGAGAAACTGTTACGAAAATTGACAGATTACGGAATTTGAATTTCCATTTATCCATGTCTACAGCATGAGCTGTTTTTGCCTCTTCCATATGGCAGGATGTGGAATTGCATGAGACAAAAGATTATTAATAATTATTACTACCGATCGTTATCCTTGATTAATTTCAATCAGCTGAATACCAGAAACAAAATCACCGCGGTAGGTAACGACGAGAAATACGAGTAACATAATTCCCCGATTACACCGTTGTAACAATGTCGAACGTGAAAAAAATTCGAACCGAAAAAGCAGAGCGATCCCATCTGTAAACGAAACGTCGGTTTATGTCTCGTAACAATGGCTTACAACTAGTTTAACATAATGATAATAATTCCATTTGCAACGAAACGTTGCCGGAGGAGCACCGTGTAATAAAAATTCATTGTGTTACGTTTAATGTATTCCGAAAATGAATGGACGCCGAAGGAATGTTTCGGAACGTACCCAATGTAACCGCCGAGGTGTGAAATATTAAATTCCATAATTAATAACTGGGCCGACGACTCCGGACCGAACCATCACAGAGCTTCCCGGCCTAATTGGAATTACGTAAAAAAATTGAAAAACACGAAATTAAATACAAAAATTACCATCGACTGAATCAACAACTAAACATTTTCGGAAGCGGGATAACACCGTGTGAATAAGGTATGAAGGAGGAAAACCATAATTAACCAGAACCCTACAAAATATTGAAGAAATTAATAAAATAATCAAGATTAATCAGTAACATTTTTCTATTAGGTATATGTCCCATAATTAAACAATTATAGCCTAACGACTTCTTTTGGACCCAGAACCTATTCATAAATATGTATTTCTGAATACTCAGCCTTCACTTTGATTTAATTACGGAGTTCTTGTAGTAATAGTTTATTCTTAAACAAGTTGCAGAATGAGCTCCTATTCCAACACGAATTAAATATTCGAATGAGCAACGAGTATAAGACGATTTTTTTTCTATTCCAGTCCATTCTTGCGAAATACTCTCGAAATTCAAAGAAAAATTCAGATCAGTGACTTTTGTATTGTATCTTGGCGTTGGTGTGACTTACGAAATTTGACAGATTACGGAATTTGCATTGATTTGATTCGAAAATCGAGAGGATCCGAGGTCAGTACCGACAACCACAAAACGAAAAATTCAACTGAAAACAATGCATCGCATCACAACTTTCAGTATGTACTGTAATGAACTCATTACGATACTAAAATGGAGAAAAGCAACTTCCAGTCGAACGAAAACACACAAAAAAAAAACACAGAACTTGATGCAAATCACTGTCGAAGTGACAAATGAAATTTCATTTCATAAAATGGGCATCGGCAAAGGCTTGTGATGGTTCTATCTAGATTTGGATCAGCGAAGTTTCAACCTTGTTGATGAGTTTTTAATTACGCTAGGAAGGAGCTGAACTCATTAATAAGGGAATTGAAAAAGGAAATATTCATGAATCAGTTAGTCAGAACATTCGAATACATTGCATTTTGTACACTGATAAAAATTGTACTAGTAGTACGAGGTAAATTGGATTGGAGAAGAAAAATAGTATGACAATGCAGACACTGAAAAGTTTATTATCATCATTGCATCAATCGACAAATTCAAGCCAGACTGAAAAATTTTGTGTTTATTTCACTATTCCCGAAAACGAAATCGACAAAAGATGCAATATCATAGAAGAAGCAAAGGTGATGAAAAAAACGATGAATTCGACACAAACAAACAGCAACCTCTCAATCAAAAAGAAGCAAACAACCCGATTACTGGTAATTCCAAAAAGTGACGCTATCCTCTAGCGAAAAATACTTCCGCGAATCTAATCACGCCAACGCGATTTCACTTACGACGGAATGCAACGCTGTTAATACCGGAAGAACTCCTTAATTGGACGACCTTTGGGATTCAATCTGACGGCCGGAGAACGGGCTTCACGTGACGAAAGAGGTAATATCGGCGTCCATTAAGTCCGGGCGAGCGAAAAAAAGTCCGGTATAAGCCAACTCGAATTTTCATTAAGATTTGATATTATATTTAATATGAGGCTCTACTCTATACTTAACCGTGCCACTAGGTAGGGCGGTGGGTGGAGCAGCGGTAGCATGATCTGCTACCGAAGATGCAAGAGCACAGAATAAAAGTGAAGAATATAGCGGTTTAATTTATGGTCTCGGCGTAATCAGATAGGTGGATATCGAGTGTTGAAAGGAATTAGATCAAGAATGCTCTCTTTGATAGGAAGTAGGACATACATAAATGCTTAATTGTTCTTTGAACACTTCCTGAAATGGGATGAATATTTTCCTCCATTTCAACTGCAATACATTTGCTTGTTTATTGTTTTCAGATTGACCACATACAAAACTTTTATGGTTGTTTCAACAGGTTAAGAGTTGATAGAGACTTTTGATCGTATTTTGATTCAAATGCGTAAAGACATATGATCCTGTGATCCAGTCTACTGAATACTCAATAATTCAAATACAAATTATCTTTTTCATGATAGCTGAATGAATCTGAGGTCGATGTATGATATATTTCTGCAACGGGAAAAAATTGCGATTTTTTCCAAATCATTTCGAACTAATGTCTCCATAAAAAAAAACACAACTTTATGTTATACCTCATCAAGGAAAGTTCTTGCTGAAAAACAAAGTACGCTACTGGATTGCTATGAAAAAAAAAGCCTATGAAATGTTTTCATTTCAACATCCTAGCACCAACAGAAATGGAGATGATGGCCAAAGTTGAAATAGCGCAAATTTCAATTTTGGCCTATAACTCGAAAACAAAAGAAGATAGAGGAATGCAGTTGATAGCATTTTAAGTTTTTGGAAAAAAGACCACCGTAACGTGTCATTCATTCTCCTCTACCTCTCACATTTAAAAAGTTGTAGTTTAGGTATCACCAATTTTGCGCACCCTGTACGTATGGCTTAATTCAGTGGGTATAACGATCAATGATATTAATACAGTATCAACAACTAGGTACCCTTGTCACAACTGGTATTATTGAATTAATTCCTATCGCTTCAGCATTCCAAAGTCCGTTTGAGAAAAAGATTGAGTCATTAGAAATTGTGATAAGGATCTCTTGAGCATAAATCAATGCATTACCATAATGCGTAACTGTTCTATCCGTTTACTCTGGAAATTGATACGTCCTTTTTTTTTCCTGGCATGATCAACATTAGCAGTACAGAGATTTTCACCTTGGATCTAGCCGAACGTGAGCCGAATAGTTAAAACTGGAAATTTTGCCGTGGGATGAATTTTTATTCCCGCATATTGAATTCTCAAGGTACCAACACTACGTTTTTTCGAAGATTTAGGCTGCAAATTTGATACCTCAAGCATATACTGTTAAAATGAATATAGGGGAGAGTTGGACAATACAGAATTGTTCATTAAAATGGGATATGAAGCAATCTTGTGTTTCGTTGTTCTCATTTACAATGAATATATTCGAGATAACATTAGCTATCCCGTTTTATTAAATTCTCCGCTACAAGTCAAAGGCGCACCCTGTATAGACGCCGCAGTGAGTTAAATAATGAACCGAGAACATCCAGAATTCGTACAGCTCGTGAAAATCCTTCATAAATCTCTCGTCGGCCGGAATGAGACATTAAAATGGAAACTTCTCTCGCATTACGTGAATCCCGATTTCAATTTCGAAAATTCCCAAGCGCGCTCCCGATAAATAACGCTAATATATTACCGGGTGTTGGTCTGACGAAACGTTTATTCGGTTAAAATACACAAATAGCAACACTGCGAGCCGGCCGTTGAGGTTTTTATTGTTCTATTTACGGTCGACATCGAAATTCGAAAATATTCGGACCAGCTGACCTGATTGACATCGTTCTGTCAGAAACTATCGCGTTTTAGCGATGAAGAATTCTAACGAAAGCCTACAAAGTAGAAGTTTTCAAAATTCATTGCCAGTATTATCAAACTACTTTTTACATTGAAACACCTGAATATTCCATTATACAACTTTGCTTCTACCGTTTTGTAATAACTGGCTATAGAGGTAGATAGATCTTAGATATCATACAATAAGCTGAGGTATTTGTAAACATAACGCCATCGAAATATACTGCTCCACAAGTGTTAAGGATATCGTATTTAATCGTTTTGAAAAGTATATAATATTCGAGAAAATCGCATTTAAAACTCAATAACAACTTGAATCAACATGAGACATTTCGTCAATCTGGTCGCCTTTTTTCTGAAGTTTGGTTCTTCGCATATGATTCTTGAATGTCCTTATTTTAAAATAGAGTCACTTTATCAACGACTTCTATTTGAAACGAGTTGTCTGAAAATGCCAAGAAGTAAATTAACAAACGCTGAAGCTAATGGGGCTATCGGAATGCTACAGGATGGCCTAACTCAGGTTGTTGTAGCGGAGAGGCTCCAAGTCAGCCAAAGTGCGATATTTCGAGTTAGGAATAGGTTCAGGGAGACATGTTCTGTGAATACCATCAGACGACGTTTGAGAGAGGTGATTCTAGGTTCTAGACGTCCATTAAAAGGAGTTCGATTAACACGTGACCATAAGCGTCAAAAACGGGCAAGGCAACATATCGATTTTCAGATTCTCGAAGAATAAGGGTATCTATGGACAATCCCACGCATACCCGGTAATCGTCGCTATGTCAAAGAAGTCCATCCATTCCGAGGGGGAATTTTATGGTATATCTACACTTGTCCTGGAAATATGACTGCCTCATACTAAAGCGAGCATGTCATCGACAATATTTTGACTAATTCTCACGCTGCTATTGGTGAAACTTTTCAATTTCTAGACGATAACGCTAGACCGCACCGTGCAGCCATACATGAGAATGCGCGTGATGAGCTTGGTATTCCACATTCATAAATACCTTTGCACTCGCCAGATTTGAATTGCATAGCACATGCACGGGATATGCTCCAAAGAAGACTAGATAATCATCAAGCTACCCCAGAATCCTTAAATTATCTGAGAGAGCTTCTGACCCGTTTTGGAACCAGATTCCTTAAGAAATGTTCAACAACCTCGTGTGTAGTATGCAAGGATGTCAAGCTGTTATTGATGCCCGTGGATGCCATACATTATATTGATAGTCTTGAAATGTTTGCATACTCTGGGAATACAATTTCGTTATTTTACTCGATTTTTCTTAATCACCCTGTTTACGCTGCAGACATACAGTCTGAAATTAATATAATTTCCTGCAATTTGAAATAATAATAATATGAATTTTCATAACAAAATCTCATCCAAACTATATTTTTTTGCAATTTGACTCAATATCCCTAACTCATATGAAGCAGCTCATTTCGAACGTAATTCGGTAGAGTTCAGTCAATTCAAGTACCACAAATTGCATCGAATTCGCATTCGATTTACAAACCCCCTCGCGGAACGAATCTATACCAAACGTTCAGAATGCACAAGACGCACAAAACAAAGATACAAGAATGGGGTGCACGCTCTATTAAACCCACCCCGATGTCCCGGAGACAATCAGAAAGGTCTCCACCCCATGAGAACTAAAAATAAACAGTTTACCTACAAGTTATAACCACATCAGCGGCTCTCAATGCGCGCCACCGTTACAGGGTGCGCCCGGCAAGTGAGAAGTGCCTTTATTACGTAATGTCGAAATTGTAGTTCACGTCTATTCATATTTGTGTACGTTCCCCCTGACGAAAGGAGATCCGCTAGGGGTCAGAAACATGTTTGGTTTAGGCGACTAGTTTGGGTTTCGCGAACGGATACTGTTTATTTTGGATGTTTCCGGTGCTGAGGGTCGTCATGAATTCGATGTTAACGTATTCATGGTTTATTTATGCGTTAATAGGGATGCAGCGGCTCTGGAAAGTTAAAAACTACCCTTAAGAGCAGCGGCAAATGGGAACAATTTGTTTATGTGAATAGAGCCAGAGATCTTACTGGCGAAAAAACGAAAAGAGAATCTTCTTCATTAAAACTGTAAACAGAAGTTAACCAAAAAGAACTAATATATAATAATATCAGGAATAGAATGATTGGTTCGAACAGATAACTGAATAATAAGATCTTGTCTACTAAACATTGAAATTGATTTGCGGGTAGAAATAAAGTTCCATATGTGTACAGGGTGGACCAAATTGGTGATACATGAACTACAACTTTTCAACCCGACGAGATAGAGGAAAATAAATGGAACTTCTTTTGTTTTCGAGTTACAAACAAAAACCAAAAGAAGATAGAGGAATGCAGTTGATCGCAATATTACTTTCTCTGACAAAGGCGACCGTAATATTGTAAAGTTGTAGTTCATGTATCACCAATTTTGCACACCCTGTGCATTGAATTTTCCGCTTTTGTTCATAGGCCGCTCATTACAACGCTGATGATAGAATTAAACGATTTTTTTTTCTTTTTATCAGAAGGAATGGGGGTTATACTTACTAATGAGTCGACTTCGGGATCTGCTATGTAATAAGGTTTCTCCTGACGTATCTGCAACAAAAAAAACGAAGAATCAGTAATTTCCATGATTCGAATAACCAAAAGAGACGATAAAATGTATGTATGATTTTATCAATTTATTATACGAGTAGAAAAAAAAAGAATGAATTATTATTTTTCCAATCGGATTCTACAAGAAAGCGTTTAAAGGATACAGTTTTTCGATTAGTTGGGTCAGTTCAATTTTGGTGCACCACTAGCTAAGAAAGAATATACTTTCATACTTTTTTCTGACCTGTAGACCCATATAACATTTTTGCAATTATTAAAGCTTAGTTCACTCTTGTGCCCAGAACCACTTAAATATTTGAGGGCGGGATTCTAACCTAAAATAATTTGTCAAATTCAGACCTTCACTGTCAGTTCAAATCGACAGTCCTGGGACTGCAGGCCGCCGGATCGTGTATAGGGACCATTAAAAGTATTTGAAATTGTGGAAAAAGTATTTGAAATTGTGGAACTAGTATTTCCTGGGCGAATATATGAGTGCCATTCATATTTCAATGAATTGGATGAGCTGTCTTTTTTCCAAAGGTTCCGTTAGAAAAATACAGACTGTCTTGGATTTATTGGCATTTAAAGAAAACCGACTAGAATATCCTTTGTCCTTAGAGATTCCTTCAATGAATAATAAACTTTCTCTGGGTAGAGAGAATTTTTTCAAATCAGGTTCGCCCAATCAAGCGAAGATTTTTCGCAATATAAGATGTTCGAAGATCGATACAGCTCATTAATGAAGAATAATCATCTCCCATTTGGAAACCAAAAAAATTTGAAGTTCAACAAGGCAATCTAACGTTGAATCGTCAAAATGATAGTTAAGTTAGGTCAAGGAAATGACAACTATCATCTGTAGTCGGCCAGTCTATGAAACGGCTTCATTGAATAGGGTGAAGTTCCACAACATGAAAAACTCAAATATCACTGGATAGAAATATTTAAGGGTCCTTTACTTGAGATTCTGTTGAATGACAGTCGTGCAACTGTTAGTAAATTTTAGCGAGCATCAACATTAAAAGACGCATAGTTAGCTAATCATTTTGAGGGAAATTGGTGCAAATGGGCTTTCAAAGTCATCAATTTTTTCCTTTCGAAAAACGTTGCATAACGAGAAGTGAGTTGGTAGATATATGTCATGCCTGATGGTTATTCAGCGAATCGCCGAACTTGTATAGTTGTCGAATACGAGTTCTTGGTTGAAAGCGAATTCGTGACAAGGTTGACGTTCTCGAGAATCCGGGCTAGATTTATATCAGAGAGCAGTCAAGGAAAGCGAAATTTTCTGGTTTTGTCGGAGATCCAGATCATCTCATTGCGATGCTTCATTCACGATATCAGACGACTGCAGTTGGAATTATGGAATCCTAAGTCGATTTTTAGTTTGTCCAGTTGGCAACCGCACCTAATTTGTCATTGACATATGCTCCTATGAACGCGTTTTATAAAGTTGAGCGAAACGTCCTTGAAGATTCCTCAGTTTTTAATTTGTTCCTAGCACGATTTTGGATGTATTCCTATTTTTATTAGGGAAACTAGCTGGCCAGCGCCACTTCGCCTGCTCAAATCAGCTATTGAAATTATTGTTATTGTTATAAGTTCAATGTTATCTTCAAAGAGAAAAAATTTTAAAAAAGCCTAGTTCCTGAATGCCACACAGCCTACCACATCCAATTGTATTTTTCTCAGTTCTCGTATATATACCTCCTTTACCTAAATAACTGAAATTATATTCCTATAATCAAATAATCAGTCAACCCCTTCAATGCATGGGCCCTCCCTTTACGTGGTTTCTTATGTAAGGTCTTCTCATTTTTGGCATCGACCTTATGTAAGGTCTTCTCATTTTTGGCATCGCAAATTGAAATTAACCAAGTTGACAAAAAAGTTCTCGAATACTTTGAGATAAGTTGTATCTATCACAAAAGATCAAATGGAAAATCTTGAAAATGAAGCGTCTAAATGCAAAACCAGACATTTGACATTTTCCGAAAAAATGAGTTAAGGAAGGATAACAATAGAGAAAATTGCTGGCAATCTGATTCTTATACCCTATTAGTGGACTTTTAAAAGCCTCTTTTCGTCATTCAAATGGTCAAAACTGGGAGGTTTTCAATTCAAAACTATGATTTTGGCAGGTTTTTCTCGTTTTGCTCGGAACGGTTCATACATCAAATGTCTGGTTTTGCACGCTTCAAATGTCACTTTAACAAATGATCAACGAAGCCGATATCGACATAGATAACCGAACATGATACCCGATATTCATCGAAATATTAATCAATTATTTATGTATTTTTAATTGATAACATTGGTGTTTTGTGCAAACTTTGCGTCGTTCTCACCTGTAGAAATGATTGAAATCGAGAAATAGATGAAACAATGTTATGAATAATGCATAATCAATTTTGAGACATCGATGTTTAATTGTCAAACATCGATGATCATCGAAAATAAATGATTATCGATCTTCTCTATTTCTAACGGGAAACCATATTAAATACCTTGCATTTTTATATTTTCTCACCATTTAAACCTTTCCTGGAATTCTACGAATAAATCAAGACCAAAATTAGCCAAATTGGTCTAGCTGTTTTGGAGTTTTAGCGTACTTAACGCACAGCAATTCATTTTTTTATGTGCACATTAGTTTAGATAGTATAGAAGTAAAGATTTCCAATGTTTCAATCCTTATGTTTAATTATATCGAAAAATATGTCATCCGCTTGGCTCTCTAAGAAAATTGAAGTGGTTGATTAAAGAAAAAATTCTTTACTTCGAAACTGACGAGAATGTGTGAGATGACGTAGTAGGTGCAGATTTTAAGGGAACTCTGCATCTTCAGATTCTTAGAGCGTCATCCCAAGACGATCCTAACGCCCGAGGGGGCCTCTAATGCGATATAACGTTTGTCTCTGCAATTCTTCTGGTCGGTCTCGGGTGGAAATAAGTATAGTCCAGATGACAACCGAAATTACACAGCCCAGGTCGCTATTAAGTTGTCGTCATGGCCGCCTGACGCTCCACACTCGCACCTTCCCTAATAAAACGGGCTTACCGGTGCTCTAAGAAAATAGCTATAATTATAATAAAAACTGGATAAAGAGCGGTCGGGCACGTGGACCAGGGGCGTGCACGACCTCTGTGTAATTACACCTTTGCGTCGCCGGGCTTAATCAATGTTTTCGGGTTGATTCGGGCACCCGCGTTTGAATCTGGGTAGGACGGGATTCCAGAAATATGGCGAAATACGTGCTTTAAACGTTCCATCAATCTCTCCGGCGGGAGATCAATCATGGGGTCGACCAGAAGGCGGAATGGAAAAATGCATTTGTGAATTTTTTTCGAACAAATGAAAAGTGATTTCTTTTTTTTTTCTTCTCGGCAAAATTGATCGATGGATCTTCAAATGGCACCATGCCCTCAGCATGTTGTACCCAATGTTCATACTCTCATTCCATCAAAGGATTGGATGAATTTTTCATACCTTAAAATTTTTATAGCCGAATTTTTATCATGGCGACAGAAGCTTATTCTAACACTCGTTCATTAAGAAACTGGCCACTTCGTGGCTAATCTAGGTAGGATTATGGAAGTGAATATATTTTCTCTATTTCAGTATCGTAATGAGTTCATTACAATACATACTGAAAGTAGTGTTGTAATGAACTCATTACTCATTATTCTCAGTTATATATTTCGATTTGTGGTTTTCAGTACTGACCTCAAATCATCTCATTTTCCAAATCAAATCAATTCAAATTCCGTAATCTGTCAAATTTCGTAAGTCACAACAACTGCCGAGATACAATACAAAAGTCACTTATCTGAATTTTTGATTTTCGAGAGTATCGTCTAATACTCGTTGCAGAAGGCAATTCCAACATTCATGTGCTTTCGAAAACTTCGTCGCATTGGT
This sequence comes from Hippodamia convergens, assembly GCA_038502775.1. Lineage (NCBI taxonomy): Eukaryota > Metazoa > Arthropoda > Insecta > Coleoptera > Coccinellidae > Hippodamia > Hippodamia convergens. Next base: position 85,863,035 of record CM076607.1, on the reverse strand, counting down.
GTTGGAATAGGAGCCCATTCTGCAACTTGTTTTAGAATATACTACTGAACGAAAAGGACAATATTTATGAAATTTTGCAGGTGAGTGCAAAGGATCGAAATGAATCTGACGTACAATTTTCTGTTGATAAAATACTTCCAACGTCAATTTTTTTAATTCACATGGAACTTCCTGTATATCTTTGCAAATGTTGAAAGACCTTGGGATGTCGAATTCGTACATACTGGGTTAAACGTAAAACATCTTTATACATTACAGTCAAGAAACGTTCAGATAAACAAATTGACGTTGTGTGTATGCATAGTAAGTAATAATATAACGATAACTGTTGCCCAAGTGTCGACTTCGAATTGTACAATAAATTGACACTTGGGCAATAGTTGCCACTAGATCGAACTTTTTTATTCTTACAATGCATACACATAACTTCAATTTGTTCAGATAACGTTTTTTTACGGTTGATTAACGTGAGATGATGCTCCGTGTATACAGATTTTATTCACTGTAACTACCCGTATGTACGAATTGGAAATTCAAATTTCATTTGAAAATATCTTCCAAATCATGAGAAAAGTGAAAGTACATGAGCATAACGTAAAATGTTATAAGAAAGAACACTAAACAGAGATTTCAGAACAGGGTACAGAACAGAAAAGGACTGAAAATTAGAGTTACACTGGGAATACTGCATGTATAGAGAAAAATATTGCTGTGAAGAATGGAAAAACATAGCAAGGATCACATGAAGAAGATACTGTCAGAAAAAAGCGTATATAGCTGAAATTTCAAGCTGAAGAGAAGAATTACTCAGTAAAATGTAAAGATATTTCTCTATTGCAGTATCATAATGTGTTCATTACAATACTAAGAGTAGTGCTGTAATGAAACTCATTACAGCATCATTTTCAGTTATAGTTTTCGTTTTGTGATTGTCAGTACTGACCTCCAATCCTCTTATTTTTCGAATCAAATCAATTCAAATTCCGTGATCAGTCAGATTTCGTAAGTCACACCAATACAATACAATACAATACAAAAGTCACTAATCTGAATTTTTATTTGATTTTCGAGGGGATTTCACAAAAATTGACTGAAACAGAGAAAATATCGTCTAATACTAGTTGCAAAAGGTAATTCCTACACTCATGCTTTCAAAAACTCGCTCCTTCGTTGCTCGTTTTCGAATTTCGCATTCGTGTTGGAATAGAAGCTCATTCTGCAACTTTTTTTTAGAAGTGGAACTCAACAAGAAGAAAAGCTTATCTCTCCCACGAAACAGCCTGTACAAATCGCCCCCGGCTTTATTTTATTTAAATCAGCAACGGCCCAGACTCAAGCAGCCTCCAATCTTCTCAGGCAACTGCTGTAGGTCGTCCTACTTTTCTTTCTTCATTTTTCTAACAGGCTAGAGAAGCCGTTGACCGGACTGCCCATGTTTCGCGTGCGTAATTACACCACACGGCAGATGAGAACAGAAAACGTTGTTACACTAATGGCACAGCCGAAAACTTCGCCCAACACGAATATAACCATCCGCGAAACTTTTCTGACGCGCCACGGTGTAAAAACGTCGACCATGGAACGCGTTTGACAGCCACTCTAACCAGAGAAACCCAATATCGTCGGATACCGTAAATTATCTGTTTACGAGGGAACAAAACGAATGATCAACGCTGAGAGCGATTAATTCGAAATATGGAAATGCGCGATTGACTCGGATGAACATTGTGAAGTCGGGCGTGTCTCGATCCGATGGAAATTCTGATGGAGCATCGTCCTAGCGATCTTTCCTGGTTAATGAGTGGAAAAATTGGATGTTTGCTGGGAAGGAAATCATGCAAAATGGTGTCTTTCCCCCTGCGCATTTGCGTTTCGCATTAGGAATTAATATTCGAGGTAGGAATACCATATAGGGGAAGTTATTCGATCTCTAACCGTTGAATTTCTGGGATTTCGAATTAAGAAGCAAGGAGCAAGTTCTGATACCAAGGGATCTAATGCTTCAGATTTTTAATTGTATCGACAAATCCTTGAATTTTTAGAGCAATTTCAATTCCTCTCCAAATTCCCTCATAATACTATATTCCAGATAATAACGTCCCCAGGATGAAGTTGGTATACCATTTTGTTAAAATTTTTCAATTAATACGAATGAAAGAGACAAGAAAATTTGACAATAATAATAGAATGCATCAAACTTTCTCAATAAAGATCTTATTACTGATCCTTTCATCAGAGTTCCTGGTTTTGACCGTGCCTGGAAAATATGGTCTGTTCTTAATCGAAAAAGAAAGGCCATGGACAATGCAACAACATGCTCTTCCGCTGGAATTCGTTTGAGAGTCCTAGTTGGGAGTGTGATGAAAATGAGGTGACAATAGAACATCTTGAAATAGTTGTCCCCTTTATTAATTAAAAGGTGGTTTTTCGAGTCTTTACATGAAGTAACGAATTCATTTCGACTCGGCTTTTCTGTGTCCATAGATAAATTACGTGAATAATATTGTCAGTCAATTTTTTTCCTAACATGGGAGGCTGACGTCTTTTCCTGATCTCTTGTATTATGAGTAGAACCGTTGCTAGGACTCTTTCTGCTTATATATGTTTTGTATTTTTCTATCCAATCCATTCGATATACTTCTTGGTATTTTGTTGATTTGGTGTCATCGTAGTTCTCATGGTTTGTTGTTGAAGAAGCTTCAGAATCTATTGTTGAAATACATATACAAGTCAAAAACTCACCCTGAATGAGAGCATCTTTCATATCGAACTTTCTTATTGTCAAAAACGAAATCAGAAAGCTCCCTCCCCAAACCCAAGCAAATCAAACCTATCCAGGTCACATCAACGAAAACTAACAAAACACCGATAAAATCCGAAGCACACTCGACAAAGGCCAGAAGCCTCCTTTCCTACGTTAAAAAAAATTCTAGATTAACTTTATTCAAGCAATTGTCGTCGGACGAGCACAAAGGGTACCCGAATGTAAATCGGGGTTGCTAACAGTCCAAGTGAGCAACAAAGGATTCCGGTCCTCGCATCGATAACCTTCCAAGCTGCCGGCTACAACCATATGGCATGATCGAAAGGATGAATTCCTTTTAATGAATGCGATTCCATCCATACCTCATTTAACGTCCATTGTGTCCGCTGAATTGGATTAAATTTTCAGATGTTGCGGATCGGGGCCTGGATCCTCGAAGCGAAACGCCCTGTGTATCATTTCGGAGCGACCATAGGTTACAGTACAAACATACCATCTCATTTTTCAAACGTAGAAACTTCAAAATGTCTTTGTCTTTCTCTCCAAGCCGAATGAGCAGAAATGGTAACTACAAAAGTGTTTTTTTTTTTACTTCAAGAGTTTATTATTAAAATATATGTGAAGGTCAAATACTCACTCTGTATATTGAAGACAACATGTAAATTTTACTGATGAAATTGAAATAGAGATCAACGAACAAACAAACAAAATTTCTCTCGAGTTTCCGTCTTTTCGAAATGGTCCTTTTGCCCCCTTTTTTTTCCGAGAGAACACGACCCGTACCCAGCATATCGTTATAACCGGATATTTTATTATTATTAACTATCTGATATTTTTTCTTTGAGAAGAAATGAAAGGAGCCCCACTGTGTCGAAGCCAGTCGACTTTCTTTGTATATTTAGACTCGGTAGTACTCTAGACGAATCACCTGCCGTTCTAAGAGCGCAGTATAATTTATAGTGGGCTTGTAAAATGCTATATAAGGGCCGTAAAAGAGTTGCACGTTTTTCCAACGGAGTTAGATTCGGGTTTGACTTGGATAGTTAGTCACTCAAGGATGTTGAGAAATAAATACGTTATAATAATCGGGGAGAATGGGGACAACATTCAGTGTAGAAATTATTGATTCATCAATTATCTGAAAATTTCTCTCAGTACGGCCCTGGGACATTTCGAAAATAAGACTCATTTCAAATGTTATAGCATTCCCCTTTGGGATCCCACAAGTCATTACTAAAACTATTAATCACGATATCATTAACAGAATAAAGACATTTGTACTAGAAACGAATAGATTCAAAGATAAATGATGAAAACATTAGATATTCACGACGATATTCCCAAATTGGCCTGTTGAAAGTCATTCGAATATATGGAGCAATAAGCACATTATAAATCAATAAATATCTACACATTGACAAATTATATTAGAGTCAATAACAATGAACGTCCGTTGGATCTGAAATATTTCCAATTTTATGTGAAACTAAACGATTATCGCTAGGTTTTGAGATCAAGACTCGAAGTTTGGATTTACTGTCATTAATATTCAGCCGATCTTGTTTATTATCCTTCTTTATAACTGCCCAGACATGATATTGATACTGAATAAATCAAAAGCGGCTATTAATTTCCCATAAACAATTAATCCTAGACGACTGGTTATTTATATCGTTTTATGAATAAATTAATGCGGGAATGGAATAATGAATGGAAGACGCCAAGTTAACTGGTGATTTTTCATGGTATTATCTATTTTTAGTATCCACAACAGAAAGAGTCTCACCAAACTTTATACAACCAGGATTTCCTGAAGAAAACTGTTAGGTGCTATCTAATAATAGGAGTCAACGAAAATATTTCACGTGGCTTATCTAAGCTGAGCGTGTACCTACCTACCTAATGGGAAATTAAGTGAATACCCAAAAAAAGCACCTTTTCTGCTCAAATTTAGATTAACGATAATAACACGGTGCATGATGATGATGTTAAACTACACGTTTAAAATTCTATCCGGTAGTTGCTCGAGTACTGGGTACACCTGTGGATTGACCACGCAAAACTCTAGAGGGGGTAAGAAACCGCTCCTCGCGTTCAGAAATTAAGTTGAACTTTGGGTCAGAATGTGGGAGATGTTGATCGACAGCTGCTACATTTTATGATCTAATTTCGTAGGTCATAAAGGTATACAAACACCGTTTGGTTGGCGCTAAAGCGAGATAAGATCGCGACGAAGATCGTCTACACCTTTAGGGAATTTTTTCTTCACAATTTTAAAACTACGCACTGCAACATTGCGTCCATATAATCGCGTGAGGATGTCCTTAAAAATGAGATATTAATTTAATCAGGAAAATTTCCAACACTTTCCTCGATTTATATGTCCAGAACTGAAATGATGATCAGGAAAAAACCAGGAAATTAATGTGTTTGCAATAATCCGTGTATTCATGGAAAAACTTATAAAAGAGAGAAATCAACCTTAAATATAGATCGCAGATTGCATGAAAGTGAAATCTCAAGACGGTCTAGGCAAATATTTTTTTGATCTAATTGACGAAATGTCATTTTTTCAGTCTTTCGCAATCAAAAACTGCTGGACATCATGAAGATTCCGAACTACAAGAGGCATTGTTTCAAAATAATAAAATTATTATGAATGTGTCAAAAATTATTCAATCGTATAAATAAAAGCGGCAAGAATATTTGGCAATCTGAATGAATTCATTTCATTTTTTTAACGAAGATTCAGGTTTCATCAGATTTCCTGGAATTGGTCTTCCCATGAGGATATGAACTTTTCTAAATCATATCAGAACAGGTCATGGACATGCTTTTCAGATGGAGCCCTAGTTGTGAGTGTGGGGAAGTTGAGGGGACAATATAACACCTTATGAATAATTGCCCAATTTTTGAATTTCATGGTGGTTTCGAGAATAAACATGAATAACGAATGATTTTCTGGAAGTTGTTGTTAATTTGAAAACAATTTAATTCATCATGGAAAGTTGTTACTTCTGTTTTTGTCTTATTAATTTCAGATTAATAATTTCGAGTAGTTTGGAGATAACTAACCTCGTTCGTTCCGTTTGAATGTGTATAGCATTTTCCGAGCTCCATCGATGTAAAATATTGATATCGTTCAAAAAAAGTTGCAGAACGAGTTCCGATTTCAACACGAATGCGAAATTCGAAAACGAGCGACGAATTTACTAGTGAAATACTCTCGAAATTGAAATAAAATTCATATTTGTGACTTTTGTATTGTATCTTGGCAGTTGGTGTGACAAAATTTGACATATTATGGAATCTGAATATATATTTGATTTGAAAATTGAGGGGATCTGAAGTCAATACTGACAACCACAAAACGAAAAATATAACTGAAAACAATGCTGTAATGTGTTACATTACAGCATTAATTGGAGTAATGTAAAGAACTCATTACGATACTGAAATAGAGGAATAAATATATATTTCGAAATTCTGTCAATTCAGAAATTAAGAAGTAGGTAGACATCTCATACTACCAAGATTATCAAAAAGTCAGAAGATGCAAGAACTATATCGGAAATCTCCAAAAATCACAACGTTTTTCATTTATCAATGTTCTAGGAATCTTAGCATGAATTCGCTGAAATTAATAATAAAACAAAACTTTACAAATGTCATGAAACGAAATTGACCAGAAATCATCTGAATTTCTTCAACGTTGAACAAACTCGAATTGAACAGACCGAGTATTTCATTCAGCGTCCGTTGCGTTCTCATGAGAATTCCACACCAGAACGGTGTAATATTCGAGCCAGCTTTCTTATCGTTCTAAAAGACGTCCAACATTTCTGGAGAAGAACAAATATGCGATAAAGCATCCACAAAGGAAGCGTTCTCTTCGAAACTGGTACAAAAGACGTTTGCCTGGGTTCTCTATTCAGCATCCTCACCTGTATATACCTGGACTCAGCGTCCTGGAACAAAAACAGCCGTACCTAGCGGTGCGGCGTTGCCATTTACAAGTCCATCGCCGCACGTTCTCGCTCTGTACCGGGTACGCGTTTTAATTGAAAGGATCAGGTCGAATCGAATAAGGAGACTAATTACCTAAGAGCGATTTTGCATTTATCCGCGGTTTATCTGAGATATCGATAGTTGTTTATTGGCGCATAAGGCGACACTTTCATCGTTCACTTAGCGCGACGCTGAACGCAGTGGCGGGGTAAAACATACGTCGAAAACAGATTCATCGCTGAAATCAAAATATTGCTCAGCCGCTTGCACAAGAAGCGATAGTTAAGTTGTGAATTCTCTTGGACTAAGCTTCAAAACTGGTTCACACCGAACAGGCAAATTTGGTCCAATTTGAACACAGTTTTGAACGGGTTTAAGGCATTCACAATCTTACTTCAAGGATTATTTTTCGTTTTGAGAGAAAAGATTGATTCAGATGAGCAATATTGAAGTTATTGAAATATGGAATTGGGCATAAAGGAAGAAAAAAATGATGAGTTTTACTAGGGAAATATCATTGCAACATAAAATTCAGAAGATTAACAAGATTCGAATGTTCCTTTAATCAATATCGGTGATATTATGATAAAAATTTTCGTTCATATGAAAAAATGGAATCATTGAAATGAAACGAATTACACTGCATTTTTTTTGCAATCTTAAAAGCAATGGTGGTATTGATTTGGGTATCATCTAATGAAGATGCAGAAATATTAAGACAGATATTCCATGAAAACAGGACATTTGCAGAAACTATGACTACAGGATCTTTATGAATTATTGCAACGTCATAGAGAGCATTGATTATTTCTCAATTGGCCATTTCATCTGCAGCCTTTTCACATTTGTTGGTAGAAATATTCAATGGAACCACCTGAATGAATAGAAACCGCTGAATATTGAAAAAAATTTCTCGAGTAAAAATTAACAATAATTTGTGTAATAATACGTATGTATTCCATTTTGAAATTATATTATATATCAACAACTCTTTACTGAAAGTTATTATGACATGACGGTATTCATTATTAACTTATATACAGGGTGAGTCTTTGACTTATTTGACAGCAGATTCTCTGAGAAGAAATCCTTTTTTCAGCCTAGAGAAAAAATATAGCCATTTTAAACGTTTATTATGAGCTATGCCACCCCTGAGATTATACCCCCAAAATTTTCCGAGCATTAGATGTAACATTTGAATCTGAAGCAGCGTGAAATGTTCACCGAATCAATGAAAACCTGAATATTATCAAATTTATTATGGATTTTCAACAGCCTTAGTCTCTACAACAAAGCCGAATCGGACAAAATTGTGGAGACAAGAAGAAATATCTGAATTTCAAATAGTTCCCACGGTTATTTGATCATCAGGTCTTCTGTCATGGCTTAAATTACTATCTGTCAAATTTGTAAAGCATAAAACATTTCTGGTAACCAACATCATCCAATATAAAAACAACTGAACGATTCATAGAAACATTCCATTTATTCCAACAAAAATCCAGTGAATTAGTGTAAATGCAGTACAAAAGTCCCATTATAACAATAGTTCATGAAAAGACTCTCTACTATTCTTATTGCCATTATTTTGAACCAAATCATATTGAAGCCAATATTAGTCGCCAATATTATTCTTCGAATAAGGAGGTACCCATGAGATTGTTAAAAAAATTTTTGTTGCAAAAGAATATTTAATTGAAATTGCGACTGCACGTGTTCATTGTACTCTTTTTGAGCAGATGACCGCTACTGGTAGAATGTTCGACATCTGGAAGCGATCGAAACGTTACCTCGTCAAGTGTAGAGCATTTTCCTGCATTCTATATACATAACAAGAACCTTAGTTATGTAGATCAATCGCTCGGCGCACTGGCTCATTAATTATTCAATTTCGCGAGATTTTTTCAGGCACATTTAATACTGTTAATCTATTATTATTCATATCTTTATGCGATCAGTAATTCTAATAAGTGGGAAACGAATAATTATGTTCGTAACGTGTAAGAACTTTTCTTGGTATGTGTTTAAAAAGTGTCCCTATAAATCAAAACTCCGTACGTTCAATTCATCACTAAGTAATCATTCGCTAATTAATCAATTAATTTATCGAAAATACTCCCTCTGTTTATACATGAAATCTCTGAATGTTTTCACTAAGGCGGCTATAATTCATTTCTAACCAATTAATGGTGCCTAATACCCAATTATTCAATTTCGAACTGACAAAAACCAATTAATAACTATGTCTGTTGAACTAGCTTTATTTCATATCGTGATTTAATCGAGTGGTGGGTTGACGAATTTCTAGCATGTATATGACGAACCGGTTTTTTCGGAGACGCCCTGTATGCTGATCCGAGACTAAATATGTGTTTTTACCGGAAAGCATAGAAGCCAAGCGAGCTTGCTTCACTCCTAATCTTCACAAATATGACTTGCGATAAGCAACGTGAGGAGGCTGGTGATTTAGTGTCGGCAAATATATCTAATAGCTATATAAACAATTATCGGGAGATTTTTACTCCGTGGCATATGTACGCATCGGCAGATCTCTAATCTGATTAATCGAAAAAGAACCGGTTGTAAAGTTAACAGCTACCGTTCGGATGACATTCTCCTACCGATAGACTCATAATTTTTTTTTACTTCGCTCTGAGTCATGTGTCGTAAGATATCGATATCGAGTTAGCATACACTACCTCGAGATAATGACATCTTTATTTTTCACAGCTAATAATATTGTAGACAATGAAAGGATTTTTTTGAAGGTTTGGCAACGTCGTTTCCTTCCGATTCTTGACTTAAGGCTGACTTGGATTGAATGGGAAATTTTATTTTGACCTCTTTTTTTCAGTCAACACTATTTTCGAAGTTCATTCCGTATTCACTTTTTATGGCGAGTCATGAAATGTCACTTTCCTCTCGAATAAAATATGTTATTTTTTATGAGGTCTTGATCTTTATAAAAATTTCTGGATATAATTCGAAATTAAATTCGTAATTCTATATTTCAGTACTAAAAGTAGTGCTGTAATGAAGTCATTAAAGCATTGTTTTCGGTTATATTTTTCGTTTTGAGGATGTCAACTCTGACTTCCGATCCTATCAATTTTCAATGCCATTCAAATGCAATTCAAATGCCGTTATCTGTCAATTTTCGTAACAATCACACCAACTGCCAAGATACAATACGACAGTCACTAGGATGTACAATCTGAATTTTTTATTGAATTTTGAGAGTGTTTCACAAAACTTGACTGAAAAAGAGAAAATATCGTCTTATACTCGTTTCAGAAGCCGAAATAATACGTTCGAAAATTACGGATACGTATTGGAATAGGAGCCCATTATACAACTTGTTTCAGAATGGTATAACACAAAGTACAGAATGGGCCCCTATTCCAACTCAAATGCGAATTTCATTTTCTCTATTTCAGTCAAGTTTTGTGAAATACTGTCGAAATTCAAATGAAAATTCAGATTTGATGACTTTCGTATTGTTTCATGCCTTGTATCCGTGATACATGAAATGATTAAATATAACCATGAAAACTGTGCGATGCTCAGATATTCTTGCACGATTTTATCCATAAGATGATGCAGAATGAACGGAATTGACATAGAATTGAGAAAAAATTCCAATTAAAATCTCAGCGTTCAGAGAATGAATGCAGATGGCGCCCCGAATAGAAGATAATAATTTAAGAATGGGTTTAATATTGGTTCCTAATCTGGTGCGTTCCATCTCGGACCATTAATCAAGCGAGAAGGAGGGGGGCAGACGGTAATAAGATGGGGTGTCCTGAAATATTATTTTGTCTGCTCCGATAAACTATGCATAAAAAATACGATTTATAAAGTTAGCACTGCGGACGCGACTGCGCTCATTAATTTCCTCTGCTTTTCGAGAGTGATTGCCCTTAATGTTGGCACGTTAACCGAGAAGATTATTAATGTTAACGAATACGTCGGGTAAACATGAACAGGCAGACGGAGCACATGTGGTTTTAATTTGCCACGTCCAAAAAGTCCAGACTAGTTTTGTTACATTTGTAGATACAACATTTCAGAACGTGGCAGAAGCTGGTTCCATAATTCAGCTGACTGTGACCGTCGGCTGAACAAAGACAGACGGCATGATCCATTGAAAATCAATGTCGCCGGGTCTGTGACCCAAATATGCGCATTTTTCGAACGGACTCTGTGCGTAACTGCTTCCATTCTATGCAACGCTCTTCCGCCCACAGATCATCATCTGACATATGGATCGCTGACAGCTGACGTCAAAGATGTCACAATGACATCAATTTTATCCTAAGTACCAAAATTACATCGGCAGATATACCAAATTGCATTTAATTTTTTGTGCATAATGAAAAGATTTGACAAAGAATAATCATAGAATAAAATATCTGGAATTTAGCGCAAAAACGGTCGCCTGTCAACTATTCCGGATAATTTAACGGATGAGAAACGAGATACTATCATCTCTAACAAGTATTTCATTTTATGCCGGCTCTAAATGGGTTTGCAATCAATATTCAAATGGCGTGATCAAATTTACGAGTTGTAATTGAAACGCCCGACTTTGATCGTGGCAACAAACTACAGTTTTTGCTCTAGAAGCGATCTCCATGCACAGGATGGTTCAATTAAACGGCTTTACTAGGAATGATTCGGGTCAAGTCTATCTTTCCATTCGATCTTTTTTGCTGAATGAAGGAATTAGATTAAGTTTGCGCAACTTTTGCTATGAGTTCATTTTCATCTTCTGGTTGAAAGTGCTGCAATAGTGGTCAAATGTTAGTTAAATAAGAAGACAGGAACACCTTCTCGAGGTGAAGATTATTGGAAAAATAGCAGATCTAACTACACTACACTACTGCTGTGAACTATTAAGAGAATGAGAGAATTCCAGTTAAAGATTCAATTGATTTGTTTGGGAAAAAAATAACAATGAGAACTTTCGAGATAAATTAGATCAATGTTACCATCAAGTACTCAGTATTGATCTATGAATGCATTGACAAATGTCAATTAATAAATCAAACAATTTTTACCATTCTGATTTTTTTCATGAATTGAAGAATTTGTAATACACATGTAATTCACTAAAATTTTCATTGAAACTTGCTTAAATATCGTTTCTCTATTTTACTATCGTAACGAGTTCATTACAATACTAAAAGTGTATTGATGTAATGATATTCATTACAGCATTTTTTCAGTTATTTCGTTTTGTAGTTGTCAGTACTGACCTCCGATCCTCTCAATTCTCAAATCAAATCAATTCAAATTCACACCAGCTGCAAAGATAGAATAAAAAAGTCACTGATCTGAATATTAATTTGAATTTCGAGAGTATTACACAGAACTCGACTGAAATAGAGAAAATATAGTCTAATAATCGATTCGGAAGGCAATTCCAACACACATGCATTTAGGATTCGTGTTGGAATAGGAGCTCATTCCGCAACTTGTTTTAGTATATACTATCAGTGATTCCTGCATCGAAAACTGTTGGTTGGCAAAACTGTTTTCTGTGTCAGAAATTTGACAGATGATAAATGAATCCGTGATAATATCAGTAATTGTTTAATTTGTCTAAAACTGCAAAATTCCAGCTGAATGTGGGAGAAAAACAATCGGTCGGAATCGGTATCGTGATGTTGGAATTGTTCAGAGATCACTCTTATTCGTGACAATTGACCTGGCTCGCGTTTTAAGTGGCCATCTGCAGTGGCGTAGCGAGGGGGGGGCAAGGGGGGGCATCATGCCCCGGGCGCTACTCATACAGGGGCGCCAAATGGTTAGCAAAACAAAAAACTTGCTGGATTAATTAAAAGTAAAATAAAAAAATTCCGTGAAAAAAACTGTCAAACGTGAATCTGAAACAAAATGGGGCGCCAGAATATAAGCGCTAAGGGATATTGAGAGAATAAGTTAGAGATGTTGGTTTTTCAGCCGAAAGTGCAATTTCTCGCGTTATAGAGATCATTTTTGATCGTCTCCAATAAGAAATATGTTCACGATTAAGTGACCATTTTATACAATTTGAGTTTTTACCAGATATTGAAAATTTATAACAAGGATAATATTGACAACGAAAATTGTAAAAATTTGGGTGAATTTTATAATAATGTTTCAACGGAATATAACTCTTTAACGAATTAGGTGATAGCAAAATGTAACTCCGCACTAAAATAGTATATTCTGAAACAAGTTGCAGAAGGAGCACCTATTCCAACACGAATGCGAAATTCGAAAGCATGAGTGTTGGAATTGCCTTCTGCAACGAGTATTAGACGATATTTTCTCTATTTCAGTTAAGTTTTGTGGAAAACTCTCGAAATTCAAATAAAAATTCTTCTCTATCTTGAAGTAATTCTATATTTTTCTATATACAGGATGTACCAAGTTCGACAGCCTATTAGGCGTTCCTGGATAACTACACCTATTTGAAATCTGAAATTTGGGATTATGTTATTCGACCTTATCTACTAATCTGAAATATTCTTGGAGCCTGACAACTTTCAGTTATATATGGAGTAAAAAAAAAATTTCAAAAATCTTTTTTCTGTTTTTTTGTTTTCGAATCTGATAGAGTATGCAATTCTGAATACATTCTCGCTCAAATCGTTGCATTCGTCAAAATAGTTTCCAAAATATCGAGGAAAAACTGAAGAAAAAGGAAGATACGAGTATTGGGTATTATGTTTGTTACTCCGAACCTAGATATCATAAGCATAAACTGTTTTCACATTTTGAAGGCGAAGACTGTGGAAATATTTCACAGAATTCTGAAAAACTCGTCACAGGGTGTTCCAGATGTTGGTTCAAGAATTGGGATCAAGATTGGCCCATAACTTTTTTTTTTCAAATTAGAACCCTATTTTTTTATCATTGCGTTGGATTCTGCGAAAAAAAATGACAATGTTCTAAAATGTTAATGCTCCTAAAATCAATAATTCTGGCGTTATTCAGGATTTCCTGATTTCATGTCGTAGGTACTGTCAAATTCATAGAATCTGTTTCATATCATCAATGACCTTGGTCATAGGAGCTAAATTATTCAAATAACTCACTAGTGACTACCTTTTTTCTGAATTCATTTATCATTGTTGATATGGAACAGATTTCATGAATTCGACGCTACGTATCACATAAAATTAGAGAATTCTAAATATGTAACTCAAGAAGAAGAAGAATAATATTAGGAGCATCAACGTGTTTGAACATTATCATCATTTTTCTTCGCAGAATGCAACGCAATCATAAAAAAATAGAGTGCAAATTTGAAAAACGAAAGTAGAAGTAAATATTGATCCCAATTTTAGAACCAACATTTGGAACACCCTGTGACGGGGTATTCAAAAGTCTAAAAATGTACAACATTTTCACAGTCTTCGCCTACAAAAATGTGAAAACAGTTTGTGCTTACGATATCTAGGTTAGGAATAACAAACATAATACTGCATACTCTTATCCCCCTGTTTTTTCAGTTTTTCATCGATATTTTAGAAAGTATTTTGACTATTGCAACGATTTGGGTACGAATGTTTTCAGAATTGCATACTCTATCAAATTCGAAAACAGAAAGTGGCCAAAGCTCCAAGAATATTTCAGATCGGTAGATAATGTCAAACTATAACATAATCCCAATTTTCAGATTTCAAATTGGTCCAGTTCTCCAGAAACGCCTCATAAGCCGTCGAACTTGATACACCCTGTATACATTTCGAAATCTATTCTTGTTTCCTTCACTTCATTTTTTGTCCAAATTTTCAGGTCTTGCTTGAGCTTATGACTTTGTTTATCTTACTTCATTCTTTTGGCTAATTGCGAGTATTTTTCACATATAATATTATATGCCAGTATGAATTTAGAAGGGGGGGGGGGGCGCTAAAAAGGTATGTTGCCCCGGGCGCGAATTAAGCTCACTACGCCATTGGCCATCTGTTTACAAATCTCTCTCAATTCGCAAAATCAAGTTCTTCCTCGTTCTCGTTTTTTTCAAGCGGCAAATGCACAGTTGGCAACACTAGAATTTCACGAAGTTCTGTGTTCATCCCGCAGCTTTCAAGCGGCTATTAATAGTAATTACATAGTGGTCAACCGTTATTACAGATCCTTTTCTGTGACTTCTTGCGGAAATTATCACGCTATACATGTTTATACTTGACGTATGCACAGATAGTTCTATGATTACGCTACATCGACCTCTTTTCATTTTTGCCCGCAGGGTTTATCTGGGTTCACAAGAATAAAAACCGAGGGATCATCATTAGCGGTAAGAAATCCAGAGTTATCATCTGTCGAGTAAATATCAATAACAAGCCAGATGTGTTTTTACGTTTCCTAGATTGTTTCCTTGTCTGCTTCGTACTTTGGTCGTATGGTAAAGGTGCTGCGAGACCGTTTTGTACTTCTTTACGAAGGTCGAACCTTTTTCTTCGGCGCGACCTTGGAGAAAGTCAACATTTGTTCATTTGTTCCATGTGCACGGCTACCTGGTTTTTTGCCTTTGCGATTCATAAGCGTAATTCGGTGCTGGATCTTCAAGAAGAACAGACGGAATTGTGTGTGCATTTTTCACACCTCCAGTATTCCAAGAATCTGCTCGGATATTATCGAAAGCGAATTGGATTCTGCAACGTCAAAACAACTATTCATGATTCATATGGCTATTTTTGGTATTATTACTTATTATTCATCTGGACAGATTATCTTCGAAACAAGATAAGGTTGTTAGGGTCTCTTAATTTCGTTATGTCCTTCTGTACGCGTGTAACAGCCATTACTTGAAAAATAGGACCGTTTACTTATATCGACTTTAAAAAAATAATTGGTTGGTTTCACGAAACTTTCTTTTAACCGTTGAATTAATTGGAGCCACCGCGATTCGTTGAAATTTCAAAATGAATAATTCGATTGGTTCGAATTTACGTGAAGTTTTTTAATCGCACAATTAAAGTTTTATGGAACCAACCCAATATCTATCAAAGGAATCGAGAAT
Source organism: Hippodamia convergens (assembly GCA_038502775.1). Classification (NCBI taxonomy): domain Eukaryota; kingdom Metazoa; phylum Arthropoda; class Insecta; order Coleoptera; family Coccinellidae; genus Hippodamia; species Hippodamia convergens. The sequence goes on along the minus strand of CM076607.1, from coordinate 85,847,247 downwards.
GAAAATCCGTTAATGATGCTACTCCCACAACTTTTCTGCAACAACAACAATGAACATATCCCAACACTGATCTCTTGAACTTCTCATGCAAATAACTAGATAAGAAATTCCTTCAATCAGTTCATATAAACGTTAATTATGTTCGTCCATCACATATTTTTGAATTAATTCATTTCTCGAAGTGAATTCCTGTATTGACCACTTTGGAGCATATCCCATGCATGTTCTATGCAATTTGAATTTGGCGAGTGAGGAGGTATTGGTAAATGTGGAATTCCAAGCTACTCGCGCTTTTTCAGCTAAGGCTGAAGGCTATCGTCCATAGATTGAAAACTTTCAACAATAGCAGCGTGAAAATTTGGCAAAACATTGTCAATGACATGCTACTGTGAGGCGGTCATATTCCGAGAACAAATGTGTAGATCTGTGCGCTCATTGAAGCATATCCCGGCCCATACCATAACACTACCCCTTTCGGAATGGATGGATCATTTTAAGGGAAATAGGTGTAGATGGGTAAATCAGCCATATTAAAGAACCAGGATTCATTTGATAGTGATTGTCGAATTTGAGTTGGTGATTTGATACTTTTTGTCTATTCTCAAAGCCTTTTTGTTGTATTCGTGTTTGGTAGATTCAGTTTTCATAGTGAATTTTTTCAAGAACCATTCGGGTCAACAAAAACATTACAAACGTTCCCTCCTTCAGATTCTATATTCTATGCATCCTCCCATTAACGAGCACAGAAACGCAAAAGGCGCGTCAACTAATTCCAACGTGCGAGAAGGTAGCCTGAAATAATGGCGACTCGCCCGGACTAATTTACTATCGCCAGTAATTAAAAGGTGACGATGAACGACGACAAGAAGCGCTCGGCACGCCAGTTTAGACGTGTCAGCTATTCGACCTCGCGTCTGTGGACGACCGCTGCCCGTACGCTCTGTGTCCTTACATGGAAAACGACAAACTCGCGTCGACAAAAACCATAGAGTCGAATTAATTCCGCGGCGTACCGTCGGCCGATTTTGTTTCGCTTTTTGCCCGCATTAGCGGCCCCATTGTGCCCGATCGCGATTCAATACTGAAATCTAACGGCCGCTACTGTACACCTGCGACGGTGCCCTTATCTCTTCCAGCGTTATTTACAAGTGCTTTCTCGTCGGACGGACTCTTTTTAATCTTATCTTTCACGTTGCACGCATTACGGTCCGTCATTTGTAACCTCGAAAATGACAGTTCGACCTACGCGTTCATTCTGTGACTATCCAACTTCTAATTCGATAGATCTCTCCTATGATGACTCACGGTTCTCGCTGAGATTGATTTTGTGGTGGTATTTGACAGAAATATGGTGCTGTTTAATGAATATTTCCAGGATGGCGCAAAAACAAGACCGATAACTTGCAACCGCATCCGTATCATCCAATAACTCCGGCTAACGACCGCGAATTAATTAATATCCAATAATATTCGCCGATCAAACGGCCGCATCCGAAAAAATCGATTTAACATCGATCGATTGAATGATTTCAAACATCGTTTTGAATAATGATGCAAATATTTATGTTTGTTTGCTCGTTATCTAAACGATAAATCATCGAATTTGGAAGCTGTTCGGAGATTCGGACTACATTTGATTTATTTTTTTGCAGAGTTAGCGATGACTTACGTTTGAGGGGTCTCCGGCCAGAAATTGCAGCGTTTGACGGCAAAACGGTTGTAATTGGGTGGTCATTGACGTGAAACCTGCAATTTCGAGACGTCTTTGTACCTGAAAAAGACGCAACAGATGTTCTTCGTTCATTCGCGAAACAAAAGAGAAGACCATACCTGAGGGTACGACTATCGTCAGTTTGGCAACCCTGGGGGCGTAAAGGGCATTATGAGGAACTTTAGTTTTCCACATTAATTAACCCTATAGAGCGTGCGATAATAATCTATTTCTCTTCTAATCATTTTATTTTTCAAAAAGATCATAAGTCATAATTCCATGTTTCCCTGGACGATCTGAAGGCGAAGCAAACAGATGGCGACAAAGAACTGCTGCATCTCTGGTCGGTAATCCTCGCAGTCCGAGCGAGACACGCTGTAGATATTCCCGCCGGTAGAAATACTTGCTCGCATATCTTCTTATTAAGGCACGTATTCTGCTAAATTGCCGGGAATGGTTTGTTCAATTTTTTTCCGCGCTACAGGGCATTATATCCCCCGATTAGTCGCAAAGTTGAATGTTTTTCGCATTCCCGAGGCATCTTTGTGCTTCGGTCCAGGAAAGTTACCGTCAGAAGAAGCGTATTAGTCATTTATTTATTTCGAAACAAATACGCGCTTGAGCGATTTGCAATGAAATCGGTATTATCTTAGATGCTTTGATATGTTGAGGTTGCTCTGAAATGGCTAATCTCATTTTCAATATGACCGAATGACATATGGTTGTGAACCGTTTCCATCATAACACGAAATGGCAGTGCATAGAATATCGGTCTTTTTCACTATTTTTCGGTTTTAGACCGGCCATATACGCATTAGACGTTTGAAAACCTACGTTTTGCTAACGAGCGTTTCAAAACACGAGTGCTTCAATGTACACATGTACGCGCGTTAGCAAAACGCGCCTTTCCAAACTGTGGTACTACAAACGCGATCTCATAGTTGAAGCCTGAAGTCAGTGTTTCTCTCAAAAAATTATTTTCAACAATGCTTCAGTCTCCAAAGTTTTTAAAATCCTTTTATCAGTGATCTTCGCATGGCTTAGTCATGCCTGTGCTATTGCAGGATTGGCTCTGAACACCTTCTTGCATGGTCGATATACTGCACTTTTTATCGTTTTCCTGCAGTGGCAATGTACCTGCAACTACAATTTTCTCGGCCGCATTATCGGCGTCTTACATTAATCATTGCTACAATTAGGCCATTGAGAATTGTCTCAGGTTTAAATTGGCAATCCATAGCTACGACAAGGCGTTATTAGCGGTCTCAAAGAAATTGCGCCATTGTAACGTGTAACAATCGCAATAAAACTGGATTTGCTGGCACTTTTCAAGTTCCAAGCCTTTTCCCATCGTTGGAATTTTTCGATTTGCCACATATTCAGATTGATGATTTCACTCTCTAGGACGCACAGACGCGGGCTACGTATGTACGTTATTGATTTCAGGAGCGGGTAAAAATCTGTGCTTGCTGCTTATTGAGTCGTAAATCTCTAGCCCATTCATTATGCATTCTCCATACGAGAATTGAGTTATTAGGCACAACGATTCAAAACGGTAGTCAGATGCCGTTCGAAAATTGGCAAGCTGTCATCTGTCGAAACGACTGATCGATGCGCTATAAAGTACGAGATTTTTTTTAGAGAATTCGAAACGAAACATTCCTTGAATCTTCTCGAAAACCTAGTAACCTACAGGTTACTAAATAAATTTCGCTAGTTATCAGGAAATGTCTTATTCTCTGTTTTTTAGTTGTATATATCGATACGGCGTGCTGTTCAAGAAACTAGATGTTTTGGCGAAATGATAATGTTATATGCCACTCAGAGCTACTCACTCTATATTTACCAATCGATCAACCCTATCAAAACCTAAAAATTTCAACGGAATTTAACAAACCGTCAGAAAATAGTACAATCTGCAATTACCCCTCACTAATATCTGTATTTAGCCGAACATTACATAAAAAAGATTTATTATTCCTGAACCATGCTCGTAAATCACCTGGGAAGGCCCTACGGTGTTACCAGACGTATCAAGCGATGCCAGCAGAAGGAATGATACTATTTGGGCCTTTTTTTTTCACGGATCTATCTCAGGTAATAATACGTGAAAGAACGGGGGGATTTGTTCTCTCCGTTGCCACATATATATCTAATACGGCCGAACCTTTTAGTTAAGCTAATTCCCGAAAGAAGTATCCACTAGATTACATTCCGGTTTTTTACATTAGATTCCAGAATGGTCCGAGAATTATTCATAATATGTTAATGAGATTTTCAAAGTTAATTTATTCCGTTTATTTCTGTTCGAGATAAGACGAGCGTTGTCTTCTCGTGTGAACGCGCCTTGAGAGATCGAATCTGGCGCCAAAATATGACGGTAGTCATATCCTTGACGTAAATTCCACAAAATGTGCCAACAGAATTGTAGGCGAAATACGTAAAGTTCTATGCTCTGAGAAATGCCTATTGGTAGAGGTTAGGTTGTAAGTTTGTCGAATTTGTTGCCAACCTGGCAGACAAGGTAGGTGTTTTAGTATTTCTTTTCCGAATCTCTGGCTTTCGCTTCGAAAAAGTGAAAACCGTGTATCCAAAATGGTCTTCCAGATAATTTCGAACAAAAGATATGGCAGGATCGAACACACCCACAAAATATCCGAACAATCGGAAAAGGTTAATCTGTGTATAAAGTCGACGCTGGGAGATTCGACATAATGACCACGGTTTACACGCCCACCGTGGAAGAATATCACAATCTTGTGGGTGGAACAAAGTCGAATTCTATTCGTGGCATTATCTACGTCATTTCGGACATAATTATTCTGGTCTACGGGCGTTCGTATCGATAATGGCCCGGCTATGGAAACATTCGTGTTTACATTATAAGTACGCGCGCTCTAATCGCTCTAGAAACAGTACAAACATCGGTGGAGTTGAAAATCGATAGGAAGATCTATGCTCCTGTCGGAAACCTAACCTTCAATCCATTCGATGGAAGCAGCTGTCAGGTCGAGTCTTTCAGTGGACACAGAAGAGCAGGGTTGCCAATTTATCAGCAATGTAGCAATTAGATTCACAACTGCTTCATGGGCGCCCGCAGGGGGAGGCCAGGGGGGGCCTTCTTGTTTTTGAGCAAAACCAGATACTGATTTTGTCAGCACCTCATCAAATCATTCTTTGGCCCCCCTGAGAAAAAATTCTGCGGTCGTCCATGAACTTCTCAGAGACTAAAGGAAGGTACACTTTCTCTCTCGGAATTCAAAGAAAAATTCAGTTTAATGACTTTTGTATTGTATCTTGGCAGTTGATGTGACTTACGAAATTTGACAGATTACGGAATTTGAATTGATTTGATTTGAAAATTGAGGGTATCTGAGGTCAGTACTGACGACCACAAAACGAAAAATATAACTGAAAACAATGCTGTAATGAGTTTCATTACAGCACTACTTCTAGTACTGTAATGAACTCATTACGATACTGAAATGGAGAAATAATTATTTTAATACTGAAGGTAATTACTAGGTATTTTCGACTATAGAATGAATTTATTGAGTATTCTAGACATATTGAAACTGAAATTTTAATGATATTTCATTGAAATCAGTTCCGATATCAGATGTAATTCTCATTCGGATCTTGGTAATATATTTTTTCAATCGGCTAATTTTATCTTATCCTTCAATCAACTTTTGTTTCATAGTTCATATATTCCTTCAGCTCTCACTTTGTGCAAATTTCGTATAACTTCAAAAAAATTTTGACACCTATAAAAGGAAAACTACTCTACTCATCAGCAGTTCAAGTAACAATCAAATTCAACAAAGTTAAATGACAACTATGACATTGCGGCGGCGCCAAGAAACACTATTCCTATTCTTCAATTGGTCAAATGTCATTCCATTCAAAAAGTGACGAGTTCACCAACATAGAATCGCTCGAGATGATAATTTTTCCAGGATCAGTCAAGGTCGCACGAAAATGACAGGGATCATAGACAGAAACGTGAACGTCAGGTTGCGCGCCGTCAGTAACGAAGACGTAACCGTTGATTGACTACTACAAGACGTACAAACACCAATCATCTCCAAATGGCCCCACAAAACAAATCCGACCACAGAGCCCGATACTCACGATCGAATTATGACAGCTACATTTACCTGAGGCCGAGATTACGTGGGGGACACAGAGCGGGATTAGTCCGGGCACAGAAGAGAGAGATCGCGGACAATTACCACAATGGCGGCCTCCTAGGTGGAGATTAACAGCCAAGAACTGCTCATTTCGTCGGGGGTCGCTACGGGGGGCTCCCCAGCACAGAAACACTCCGCCAACCAAAAAATTACCAACAATAACATCGCAGCGTTATCGGACGCACATCTCCGACACAAAGAGGCCACGGGGAGATCACAAAGAGCAACATGCAAAGTACCGGGGCAACAATGGGCTACATCCCCGTGTTTAAAAGAATTACGACGAGGTTTTCCGAGCGAATTAAATTGATCTCTGACTTTTTTGATGGCCTGATCGATAAGCGACAGCTGGAGCTGTACGACCTGCATTTTTTATTGCAGCAATCGCCCCTGTCGTATATATGCAAATTGCTGCGACAAACATTGAAAGGTGCATTCGAATTTTTCGATACTCGTGTAATGTCCTGAAAGCCAGGAAATTTTTAGTATTCGGCAACGCCGCATTTACATTTCTATATTACTGGAAATGTAGTATTTAAACGTTAAATTTGTAGTTTTGGAAAGATTATCCTAACTACAATGCTCTTCGAATTTGAAATTGCTATGAATCGGTCAATGTTGAATATTTAATATACAGGGTGTTAGGGGGTTTCTCTTTCCCCCAAACTAAATCATTCGACATGTTTCGCGAAATGTTTTCAATATCTATGAGATAAGAAATATACATGGGATGGCTTGTCTGAAAATATATATATATATATATTCTTATGAAAATAGAGAGCTAAAATAATACAATAAATGTTGAAACAAAAAGTACCTAAGCTGAGGTAAAAAAAGAACGGGGTATCATAACATTCTTCGTATGATACTATAGAATCATACGATACTATCATCACTAGTATCATATGATACTATAGAGCCAGGGGAAAAAACCTCAGCCGAAAAAACCTGCCACCCCGTAAAAAAAATAACATAAAATATTAAATATCAGGAAAAATCTTGAAAGACATCATCTGCATGTTATCCGTCGATAGATTCTTCCCAAAAACGGCTTGCGATTCTCAATCTGAAATGAAAAAAGAAAAAAGCAGAAAAGAAACCGAATATTCAGAATAAATCAAATAATTTTGAAATTAACCACCCATTTTAGAAATGCATTTGTTACTTTATGTATAGCCTCGAAACCATCTTGAAATTTATAAATGGGACAACTATTTATAAGATGTTCTATAGTCTCCTCATTTTCCCCACACTCACAACTAGGACTCTCAACCGAATTCCATCGGAAGAGCATGCTATTGCAACGTCCATGGCCTGTTCTAATGCGATTTAGAACAGACCATATTCTCCTGGGAAGGTCAAAACCAGGAACTCTGATGGAAGGATCAGAAATAAGATCTTTATTGAAAAAATTGGATGCATTCCATTCAGATTGCCACATTTCTTTGTCGCTTCTATTCATATTAGTCAGAAAATTTGACCAAAAAGGTTTACGCGACTTCAATCTGGGGACCCTATTATCTGGAATATAGGTGAGTATGGGAAACGAATTTGGAAAAGAATTGAATTTGTTCCAAAAATTCAAAGCTGTTGTCTCTCTGCGAATATGGGGGGGGGCAATATTTGAGAGGACTGGTAACCAAGGAGTAGGTGTAGACTTGATAGTACCAGTAATAATCCTCATAGAAAAATTTAGTTGGGCATCAACTTTTTTTACATGAACACTGTTCAACCAAACAGGACAACAATATTCAGCAGCAGAATAAACCAAAGCAAGCGCTGCTGTTCGAAGTATTGTTGCATCAGCGCCCCATGAGGAACCAGCTAGTTTCTGAAGAATATTGTTTCGAGTTTTAAGTTTCAAACGCAGATCATCTAAATGGGCGTTGAAATTTAGAGAGGAATCAAGTTTGATTCCCAGGTATCTAGGATTGAAATTATGTTTTAAGGGAGAAGAACCGAAAGTTACACTCAATTTTCTATATTTCTGGTGATTATTCAAATGAAAACACGAAACTTCGGTTTTATTTTCATTCGGGCACAAACGCCACTTCAAAAAATAATTTTTCATTATGTCCAGATCTGCGGAAAGGGTACTTTCTAATGTTTGAAAATTAGAATGATGAAAAGCCAGAGCAATATCATCAGCATAAATAAATTTCTCCGAAGAAGTAGATGGAATGTCACACAAATATAAATTGAATAGAAGTGGTGCTAAAACTGAACCTTGTGGAAGACCATTATTCAAAGTTTCGAAATTACTACTGTTATTATCGACAAAAACTCGGAACCTTCTGTCGGATAACATATTTTCCAAAAGTTTTACCATTTTTCCACATTTCAAATGATTATATAGTTTATAAATTAAACCATCTTTCCATACTGTATCATATGCAGCTGATAAATCCACAAATGCTGTCCCTGTTTTTAAGTTTTTATTGAACCCTGATTCAATAAATGTGGTGAGGCTAAGAACCTGATCGCAACAATTCCTATTTTTCCTAAAACCGCCCTGACAGTTCTGTAATGCTTCTTCAATAGTTGATTCTATTCTAAATAGAATCAATCTCTCTAAAATTTTGAAAGGGACGCTCAATAAACTAATAGGACGATAGCTACTCGGATCAGAAGAATTTTTTCCACGTTTCAAAATTGCTACTACCTTAGCTTTGCGAAATTCGGTCGGAAAATTGCCGGAATTCAATATATCATTATAAAAAGATAATAACCAAGATAGGGCTTTTTTTCCTAAATGTTTGATGAATTCTGGATAAATTCCATCAAAACCGGCTGCTTTTCTTGATTTTGTGTTTTTAATCGCTGAAATTAATTCATCCATATTGAATGGGTTAGAAATAACATTCCCGGTATGATTTGATGTCCTAAATTTATGTAATTTCAACTTCATATCTTTGATTTGGGATTTCGATATTTTAACTGAATTAGAGACATTAACAAGACGACGAGCAATCAATTTGGGGTTAATTTTCGAGGATGATATCGCGAGAGGTGCAGCTTCACCTAGTTTTCGCAAAACATCCCATGAACTCCTACTGGAATGTGTGAAATTCATATTTGTGACTACACTATTCCATTTATCCTTCCGACTGGCATTTATTGAGCTCATGAGTTTTTCACTTTTTTCATTTGATGGGGAATTTTGATAATCTTTGTATAATTTTTCAGTTTCCTGAAAATGATCACCCTGTATGTACAAGGTTGTCAAAAATGGTGATACTTGAACTACAACTGTTTATCCGTGAGAAATAGAGGAAAATGAATGACACGTTACGGTGGGTCTTTTTCAGAGAAACTGATAATGCCATCAACTGCATTCCTCTAGAAATGTAGGCGATTTCAACTCTGGACATTATCTCCGTTTCTGCTTGTGCTTGGATGTTGAAATGAAAACTTCATAAAGGCACTTTTTTCATAGCAATCCAGTAGCGTACTTTGATTTTTCCCAGGAGGTTTCCTTGCTGAGCTATTACATAAAGTTGTGTTATTTTTTATGGAAATAATATTTTGAAATGACTCAGAAAGAATCGCGTTTTTTTCTCATTTCAGAAGTATATCATACATCATACATCGCCCTTAGATTCATTCAGTTATCATGAAAAATATTGTTTGTAATTGAAATTTGAATCACTGAGTATCATGTAGGCTGAATCACAGGATATTATATTATATATTTCATTAGGAAAAACACAACTTGATATTATAGCTCAGCGGAGAAACCTCCTGGGGAAAAAATTTTTATTTCAACATCCTCGCTCAAACAGGAACTGAGGTAATGTCCAAAGTTGAGATCACCGAAATTTTAATTTTGACCAATATCTCGAAATAGAAAGTAGATAGAGGAATACAGTTGATGGCATTACATATATGTTTCTCTTAAAAAGACCACTGTAACGTGTATTCATTTTCCACTATCTCTCACGGATAAACAGTTGTAGTTCAAATATCACCAATTTTGCCAACCTTGTACAAGTCAACAACGCCCTCTTCAAGTATACCAGAAAATCTTAAGCAAGTTAAATGTTATTCCATGATTTGACGCAATTTTCGAAATCTGAAGTTAGCGTGAAGTTTAAATGATTCGGTACACAATTATGTGCTGAAGATTCACAATATTCGGTACATTATTCAAAAAGTTGGAACCGAGTTCAACGATTTTGAATGGTACATCTGATGATTGGGAAAACTTGGCAAAGGTTCTCATGCCCCGTTATGAAAATTCATTGCATGCGAAAAAAGTTGAAAAATCTGCCGGAAACAAATCGAAAAACTGGTGACGATAACAGTAAGAAAAAATCGAAATGGATAACGTTCAAAACTCTGAATATACATTTTAAATGCTTCAATTTTGCGGTAGGAGTTCAAAGGTATGATTCTGCATCAATGATAAAGGCTCGGTCCCACGCGTCTACAAGGTGCAATAAAAAAAAAACATCATCGTCGTAAATTCATTCGCGACAAAAGAACTTTAATTCGGATCGATAATAAATGACACGTTGCCGGGCAACGGGGTGGAAACGTCGCTCGCATTAGCGACGACGAGGGGTCAAAAATATCGCCGGTAACTCGATTTAATAACTCCGAAATAGTGATTTCGTTACGTCCATCAGGCCGGATGAAATTTCCCCACCCCTCCAGGAGTCCCACCCCACCCTAACAGCTTAACGGCCGAACGTGTAAATTTGCCTAACTATATTTATTTATTCCTCCATTATAATTCGTTAAAGCGAACATTCGGATTCATACCCCCGATTTATAGCGACTGGTGCGTTCAAACAACGCAGTTGCGGTAGGGTAAAACTAATTATAAAGTCAAAATCGCATCATCAGTTTAGGGTGCATCCCTAGCCGGCGGACACTCGCAGCGGCGAAAATTAAAACGCTCCAATTGAACAAAACCCGAGCCGTGTACCCCTCCCGGCCGGCACGCCCCTGTCGAAGGGTTCAGAAAGCAACATTTGAAGACGAGAACATCTCCATAAACATATGCCTGATATTTCCTGGAAATCGAGCAAATTACGACCATTTGGCAACACGGCGTAATGCTTATAACGAACACAACAACAATTTTACAGCGTATTGGAATTGCAAATCCCTCAACATGAATTAATATTCATAATATCACTGGTATAAATTGAAATGTCCGAATGATATCACCTATTTTCCAATCAATAGATTAAAATGAATTTCAATGATTCAAACTCTACTTAAATTGCTTTCGGATAAATTGCTCAACCAAACTTTCCTTTAAAAACATTTTCATAACATTTATTTCAAATTCAGTGACCTTAAAGGTATCTTTACACTTTGAAGAATGTGCTTAGTTGTGTTTTGTATTGTCTGGAGAAGGTTCCTACCATGAAAATTTTATAAATAATAAATATAAAATAAATAATTAATAATTAAATAAATGTTCAACAACCTCGTGTGTAGTAAGCAAAGAAGATAGTATGCCAACAAAGTTCATATCTCCAATTGCAAAACTTATTTTGATCTTTAGCAATAAAAGACAAAGATATGACAGGTTACTATTTTCCTACTTAAGTTCAACGTACAGGAAAAATTTACAGGTGGCATTCCAATCACAACTATCTTGAATTATTTTTATAATTACACTTATCAGAAAATAGTTGAGTATAGGCGTGTCATGCGGAATTTTACCCGCATAATCCAACATTCGTGTTGACGGCTAGTTATTTCAGAATGAAAATAAGGCCAGCCTAAAATTAGAAGAAATGGACCTGCCACGAAAGTAGATTGTTATTTTGTTTATTCTCGGGAGCACATCTTGTAAGTGTTATTCTAAAGCTAAGACTAAACAAACCGGATATTTCTCCAATACAAAAAATAGACCGCATTCTCCCGACCATTCGTCGATGAGAGCAGAGAAACCAACAAGGAACCAAAACAGAGGGTATGAGATCTTCTCAAAGATGTTTTTCTCACCTATGACACAAACATTTTCGGTTCTAATAGACAGATTTCTGATATCGCTCCTCTATTTAAGTTATTTTTTATGTCCGGACACCGCCGCTATTAATTTTTGTCTTTTCCATCATCCGCTGTGTGGAGGACCATCGCGATCTGTCAATATCGGAATTTGTCATTCCACCGTGATATATTCCAAGCGGGTCTCAACAAAAGTCGGGTCATTTATTTAAACCGAATTGTCTGGATGCTGAGCGGAGATAAGAGAGAAAGATTAATAACGTTTTCGAATCTGTTAATAGCATTAGCCGAGACGCTATGGGGCAAGGACTTAGGACGGTTTCACAGTTCTTGCTGTCAGTCCGTTAACAGATTGAACGATTGCTTGGTGACAGCAGCAGTTGAGAGAGGTTGCTAAGGTTTTTTGAACAGCCCCCGTAAATAAACTCAGACTGATGTGTGTTTTCTTAATTAGAATTGCAGGAAATGTCATATTTCTCCAATAACAATCACGATTTTTATCTAATCGTCATCTTAAATTCGTCGTAGTCAGACTCGTTGTGAAAGTATTAAATAATATCAATAACTATCATATCTATAACGAAACACTTGTTATCTTGTATTGAACGATTCCCTAATTCTTTTTCACACTTCTTGTTGCCCTGAATCATGACACCTGGGCACCAATAAACATAATTCATCTGAAAGAATGCAAGGGGACATTCCACAAATAATCGAAAAATCCACATAAAGATCCAGGCCTTAAAATTATAATTTACGGCGATCTATAAAACGTCCGTGTATCATGGTACAGCAGCCAGCCAGCGTTCGACATTGTAGCAATCCCGAAGATCATCGTAAATCATTAAAACAACCCCGCACGTGGTAGTTAAGAGAGAAGACCACTCCGTCAATAATTAAAACCGTTATTAAAATGCCACAAAATACCAGAGGTACTTAATGGGCTTTCCCGTTTTCGGATCTCCGGAATTTTTTCGAACGTGTGGTACGTTTTTTATATAACCCCCCTATAAATTACGGGATGCATGATTTTGTGTCTAATTTCCTTTCGAACGAGGGCGGTTAAACGGAGATGTCGGAGTCGAAAAAATTGGAATTTTACGGCCCGGACACATTGAAGGGACAAGTAAGTCCATGGTTTTGATTTATGACGGTTATAAATGTTGACCGGACTTTCAGTCTGTGTTGCCTGGATAGATTAGCAGCTACTGCTCTATTTTCTACTCTGACTGCAGCCACGAAGACATAAATAAAGCCGTGTTGACATGAAAGAATCTCCACTGATGAAAAAGATTGTTGGCAAGAATTGACAACCAGAAATCCTACTTCAAGAAGTTAAAACCAAATGACGTGCCTCAAGGATCAGTGTTAGGTCCGCTGATAATTCCAAGTCCAATGTAACAGAAATGAGGAGCGAAAGAGCTCAATGTAGGGGAACACTTAATCAAATTTCCAGTCATAAACTGGCTGTAACGTGAAAGGTGCCTGCGAGATTATCGGCAGAATTCAACAGATGAAGACTTTACTTCTGCATAAACGACTGTTTCAAGTATGTGCTTTCTCGACCGAGTAAACGGAATAAATTCGCAAGGTATTAGCCGTTAACCATTAAAGTGCAGCGTTATGCTTGGGAAAATGATATTTCGAAGAGAAAGGATGTTTTTTATTTCCAATAAAATGAGAGTATCAAATATCTCGGATTTTTTTTATTTGGAAGAATGACTTGGCGAACGAGAGTCAGAATGAGCGTTCTGTACGTTATTCGAATTATTTTGTCATCTGTCAAATTTCTGTTACAGAAAGCAGTTTTGCCAACCGAAATTTCTGAATGCAAAAGAGTTATTTATGATATGAGTTGCAAAAGTGACGTTATATTTTGTGAGTGAACACGAACAAAATAAATTCAGTTTCAACACAAATACCATACAATGTTTTTTGTACAACTACCCTATTTTGATAATGAAATGGGCGCATTTGCAATGACAATAAACTTCGAAATAGATTTTAATATTCAAATAATAAAAGGTTGTTGTGAATGGCAGACGTTGCCAACGTTATGATTACTAACAAATGGGAAAAGACGCTGCCATTCGAATTTCGTCTTGTCCAATTTTCGTCTTAGGTTTTTAACTGCTTAATATGTTTTTCGAGAGTCTAATTATTAATAAAAGTGACGATTTAGTTGTTCCTCTGGATATTCAAGAGCCTGCAAGAAGAGCAAATCTGGAAATCCTACCTAAAAAATCTGTTCATCAGTACGATATTGCATATAAAAATTTCCTGGCCTGGTGTGGATTGAAAAATGTAGAAGGGAATTTAAGTGAAACTGTTTTCCTGGCATACTTAGAAGAAAAATAAAAAATATGCAGTTGCATCAACTTTGTGGAGCAAATTTTCAATGATAAAGTCAAGCGCCCTTGATTAAAAAGGTGTAGGTGTTGGTTAATAATTTAAGGTGATAGCATATTTGAAACGGAAAAGTGAAGGATATCGTCCCAAAAAATCGAAAATTCTCTCTAGTGAACAAGTTGAAAAGTTCATAAAGAAGGCAGCTGATGACAAATACTTGATGGTTAAGGTTGCTACTAATTTCGGATTATTTGGAGCCTGTCGGCGAGAAGAATTGTGTGATTTATCAGTGGAGGACATCGAAATAACAAATAAATCATTGGTTATACAACTTCCAAATACAAAAACGAAAGTAAGTCGTTCTTTCAGTATTATTGGGAAGTATGTAGACTATTTTCATATGAACTTTGCACTGCGCCCTTCTGTCATGAAACATCGTCGTATTTTCCTGAAATACATAATAATAAATGCACTGGTATTGATACATTTGGGAATATTCCATCTTCCATCTATTGTTGCCGAATTCATCAAACTGCCAGTACCGAAGCAATATACAGGAAACTGTTTTCGAAGATCCTCCGCTTCATTGCTAGCAGCATCAGAAGCAAATATAACGGATATAAAAAACTTGGTGGATGGAAGTCTACGAAGGTAGCCAAGGGCTATGTTGATCATTCCATTGCATATCGAAATGTCATTGCTGAAAAGATTATCACAACCTCAACAGATTTTGGATCATCATCATCCAATATTGTACAAGTACTGATGGTGCTGAGGATTCTAATAATGGGTTGCGAAGCTCCCTACAGTCACAGGGCATTAATGTTAGTGATTGTTCTAGTTAAACGATCAATATTAACGTTCATAAGTAATAATTGTTAAATATTGATACATAATACAAATTTGCAATCCTGAATTCTTTCATCTGATTTCATCGTCAGCATCGTCAGAAATTGGAGTTCTAAAAATATTTTCAACACTAATGTTAAAAATATTTTCAACACGCTTCCACGTAAACAATCAATTTTAACATTGTTTGCGGTATCACTTTTAATGGTAGTTGGACAGTAATTTCAATTAAAGTTTAGTGAATAAGAGAAAATGATGTATAATACATTATAACACTCGTTTATAAAAAAACTTCGTGGCAAGTTTTTTTTGTTTTGCATTCGAGGCAAAAAATCATTGTCTTCTGCACTATTTTTCAGCAACTATTAGTGGTTTTTGAATCATAAATGATTGTTCGCAAATACCTTATAGATAATGCCGAGTACCCCCCATGTCAAATTTCGTTGTTTTTTTCAGTATTCATTTTTAGCTCGAAAGAGGTAGATTGTATTTTCTCCTCCTTAGACTGAAATTTCTCAACTGAGCTCATCACTTGAAACGAGATTTTTCCTGTGGATACATAATAATAATAATTGTTCTTCATTGACCACACTCAGAAGCCATCGACCGAAGTTCTTCAGCCCTTATAAATCATATTTTATCTAGGTTCAAGAAAAAAAACAGTTCATGGGATTATCGACTAATAGATGGCGCCTTCAGATAACGACAAACCAACATCTTCTACCGCTTCTCAGGTGTCATACGTTTTTCGACCGAACCATCGTCAAATACTGGAACAACAACCAAGCACCCCTTGTAGACTTGTAGAGCGGTAGTAGAATTTGTTTTAGCGGCAAACTACAAGATCGTATTCACATTCGCTTCGCCCAGAACAAGGTTGTAAATAAATATAGCGTACAACGCTTACTAGTTGCCGTTACATAGTTAAGCGATCACATAAAATCTTATCGTTGTTTGGGACACGGGATAGTTTATGATGATACAGTTTTGGGTTTTATCCACCTGAGATAGATAAGCTGAACAAACGGTGATAAGGATATCACAAGCGGCGTTAGATCCCGCAATACGTATTATTATTCATCAGAGAAATGCGTACGATTGATACTGGGCGATCGAGATTGAGAAACCCTAAAAAGGAAGTCACAATTTTTTTTTTACATGCAAGTATTTTTTCCGCATGGGTCGTAATGTCTATTATAAATTATTTCAAATTTTTTTTTGATAACGTTCTTATCATTCGCAAAAAAATATCTCCTGTGAAATAGACCTTAGTTGATGATATACCTGCTCAGTTTTGATTGAAAAATCAGGATGAGAGTAAACGAAGTTGTCCCATTGAAGATTACGAGAGCAAGATATGAATAGTGAAATCAACGTTTAATCAACTTCAAACGTATTCAAGAAGTTTAATTTACGTAATTCAGCAACGAAGTCACGATATTTGGACGGAAAAAATTCCATAGTTGTACTCACTTGTTTGGAAAAAACTGCTATGTCTTCATTGAAGGATTCTGAGGAACATACGTCCCCACCTGCGACGCCAGGTTCTCTGGGTGTGCAGGTTGCTAATTCGCACTTTTCAAAAATCAGTGCGAGTAAGGGAAAAAGTGGGTGCCTGAAAAAAATTAATTTTTTAGTCATTTGTACGATAACAAGAACAAGTTTATATGTAACAATAAAAAGGCCTTAACTAGCAGAAGCCAGAAGATCAATATCTTCTGACAACGTCAATACGTTGTCAGTGTCGTATCAAAGCTAAAACAAAACTTGCGTTTCGAGAATATTTTTCTTTCAAAATTTCTGGAAAAGATGATAGTTTTTGGAACATAACAGAATTGGAATTGATAATCATCGAAATGAATGCCAGTTTAAATTCCCAGGCTCATAGATCTTCTTATAATGAGATTGGAGAAATGATATAAGAATTCTTCTTCTGCCCAAAAACTCCTGACTTCACAGTCGCGCAAAAAAATTGGGCTTTTTTCCATCTCTTCGGGCCCTGAATAGAGCCACTTTTAAAATCTCATTCAGTGAAAGGAGAAGTACAGATTTCTTTTTTAGAATTTGATTGGAGATGAGGAACTGCCTTTTGACACAAATGGATGTCACTATTTTGTAGTTTTTAATCATAACATCACATCTAAGTAATTGCTTTAAATATCGAAGTTTTTTATGAACATTTTGTCTCTGAGATGTACATGATACTGATAATGCCAAACAAGGCTGAAACCGTTATATATTTAATCTCAGTTGCAAAATCTTATATCATTTCTACCATCTCATGATAAAAAGATCTGTGAGCCCAGGAATTTATATTAGCATTGATTTCGATGATAACCAATTCGAATTCTTCTATGTTTCAAAAATGTTCTCGGTGTGGTCTTCGTGAAAGCAAAGAATTCTTCTTTTTCTTAAAGATTATAGTTTTTCGATATTGAATGATTCATCTCATTCTATAAACAAAAAAAGAAAATTTTGTTGGATGAGAATGGTAACCAACTGTACGGGTAATCTATGCCATCACAATGAAATAAAGTATCAACATATAGGTCTTGAATATTACAGAAATCATATACATCAAGTAGAAGATCATTTACCTTTCTCATTTGATTAATTTCGTTAATTAGAAAATAATTCGCTTAGAGAGATTGACGTAGAAGATTTATAATAAATGTTGCAGAATGATACGGGGTGAATTTTCACTTCTACATATCTATATTTTTACAAGAAGTCAGAAGGAACACTGTCGTTACCATAACACGAAGTGAAGAGTTTTATTTATGGACGAGTATAAGAATCTCTTTTTCCCTGATTCTTATTTTCTCTGATGCATTGAATTTTCATCAGAATGAATGAGATATTTCCAAAAATATTGTTTTTGGATTTTCGCATCGGAAAATTTTGATTGGCAGGACGATTTGCTGGATCACTTATTTGACAGATAATGAATAAATCCGTGACAGGAGGCCATAATAGAATATTCTCAAACAAGAATGAGGTCATATTCCAGCACGAATGCGAAATTTTGAAATCAGTTGAGTGTTCGAATTGCCTTCTGCAACCAGTATTACACGATATTTTCTCTATTTCAGTCAATTGTTGTCAAATATTTTCGAAATTCGAATGAAATTTCAGATTTATGACTTTTGTATTGTATCTTGACAGTTGGTGTGACTTACGAAATTTGACAGATAACGGAATTTGAATTGATTTGATTTGAAGATTGAGAGGATCTGAGGTCAGTACTGACAACCACAAAACGAAAAATATATCTGAAAACATACTGTAACTAGTTTTATTGCAGCACTACTTTTGGTACTGTAATGAACTCATTACGATACTGAAATAGAAACATTAAATGTAACCATAAAAATTGTTATACAAAATATGACATAATGAACCGATTTGATACAAGAAAAATAACTAATAAGGCTTTTTCTAATACTCGTTCATCAAACAACTCGCCACTTCTGGGCTCGTTTTTGAATTTAAAGTCCACTTAAATTATGAATAAGCCTGCTATACGATTATTATATGTAGATGATCCCCTCTAATGCAGTTAGTTATTTTGCAAAGAACAATGTTGGTTAACAGAAATGTTTTCCGTATGACAAGTGGACAGGAGTACCAATACATAATAATGAGATGTACCCATGAACTCTATGGAACACAGAAAAGGCACAGAATTAATCCCATAAATGATTTCATTACTACAAAAGTCTCTGCAATCTCAGAAAGGGTTCTTATATTTTTTATTGTTGTTCAATTTACATCTCTCAACTGCCATGTACGTTCTATATTGTTTGAATATTAGGTTTTCATTAGTCGAAAAGTTGATTGTGAATGTGACTTGCTTCATTGGTATTTTGACAAGTCGCAACTCCTGTCAAACGGTCAAGAAATTCTTCAAAAGCCTTCTTATGGGATCCTCACACGGTTGGTACACCAGAAAAAAGGTCAATTACGATATTGTTACACCGTCAAGTCCCAAAACCACAAAAAGAACACGGCCGATGTATACGGCCCCGTCCCAAGACCACGGTATAAATCATCGTACTGACAATGCAGTTTCCAGGGAACTGTCCTGATGGCCTCTTCCGAGAAGTGACCGGCGCGACGGGGGGGCCTCAAAAATCCGAAATTCTGCGTTCAGGTAGCCCGAAACGACATACGGGCCGTAGTTTCTTCGCAGATTTTATGGAGATAATAGTTAACTTTTAAATGTTCGGTTCTGCATGGGGTCCGGGCTGAATGGGGATTTTACAGCCCTTTCGCTCCGTCCTCCATTGTTTCGCAATAGGTGCTCGAAATTCGCAGACGAGGGGCTTCTCCTCGGCTTTTTCGAGTTGTTGCAGTTAACATTTCTACCAGACACTTGGCATTCTTGTCAAAACATCGCGTTGTAAATCATTACTTCTACTTTCCTGTCAGGATTAATGAATTTCGATAACTATTACTTATGGCTTGGGCGTCAGTTTATGAACGCTGCGTAAAGACAAAACGTGTAGGATTTAAAAATTGGGATTGACTTCTTATTAACGGAACTAGGTATAACTCTGTCGCGTATCAGGAAATTTAAATGAAAAAGCGAATAGACGAAATGTATTCTATGTTCGTTCAAATGACTGCATCAAATTGAATAATTCTTTTTTGATTGTGTTTCTTATTGTCAGGACAATGTTCTTAAATATTTCACGAAACAACTTACAAAAACGAAGATTTTAATTTTTCCTTCGATCGCAGACTGAAAAGATGAGTTTTTGACTGGTAGAAGTTTGATGATTTTGTACTACTTCTCCTCAGTGGCGTAGAGAGCTTAAGCTTTACTCTCTACGACAAAAATGTGATAGAGAAAACAAGAATCTATTTTGAAATGTATATGATCATCCAGAATAACTTCAAGATATACTTATCATTCATTTCATAACAGAAATGAATGGAAATTATGAAATTAAAAGTGAGTAAATTTTGTAATAGAATTGTAGCTTCACTTCTGTTGTCACTTGTAGTGGTATCTTCTGCTACTTCTTCTAATAGTTTTACTAAATTCTCTATATAATCGACAATAACCCTAACCGCTTATATTCGGGCGCTCCATTGTGTTTCAGATTCACGTTTGACAGTTTTCCTCACAGCATTTTTTTTAAATTCCCATTGATCGTTAGGAAAACAAATGTATGTTTTCGATTATTATAAAATATGTCACAACGATTGAGTCTTTTTAAGTTGCAGTAACGCTTACTTAATCCAGCAATTTTTTCGTTTTGTGAACCATTT
The DNA here is from genome assembly GCA_038502775.1 of Hippodamia convergens. Lineage (NCBI taxonomy): Eukaryota > Metazoa > Arthropoda > Insecta > Coleoptera > Coccinellidae > Hippodamia > Hippodamia convergens. The sequence goes on along the minus strand of CM076607.1, from coordinate 85,826,901 downwards.
GGCGCCCCTATATGAGTAGCGCCCAGGGCACGATACCCCCTCTTGCCCACCCCTCGCTGCGCCACTGCTTCTCCTGAATTAGAACATATAAAGAAGAGTAATATGAATGTAATGTTCTCTTATTTCGAGAAAAAAATTGCTGAATACGGCAAGTCGTTACGGTGTCTAGTTATATTATCTATATTATACAAGATGTACCAATATCGACGGCCTATGAGGCATTTCTGGAGAACTGGACCTATTTGAAATCTAAAAATTGAAATTATGATATTAGCTAAAATATTCTTGAAGCCTGACCGCTTCAAGTTGAGACATGAAAAAAATTCTTTTTTTCAATTTTGATAGAGACTTCAATTCTGAATACATTCGTATTCCAATTGTTTCATTCATCGAATGCAAAATTGAAGAAAAAAGGGAGGTATGAGTATTCGGTTTGTTATTCCTGTTTTGAATATCTAAAGCCCAAAACGTTTTCACATTTTGAAAGTCCACGACTGTGGAAATATTGTACATTTCTAGAATTATGATGAATGATTTGAATACGAATGTATTCAGAATTGAATTCTCCATCAAAATTGGAAACAAGATAAAACAGAAGCAGAATTTTTTGACAATATTTTTTTGTTCCATGTATAACTGAAAGTGGTCAGGCTTGAACAATATTTCAGCTCATTAGATGATAATGAACAATTTCATAATACCAATTTTCAGATTTCCAGGTCCTGTTCTCCAGACACGCCTAATAAGCCATCGAACTTGGTACACCCTGTAGAGCCAATTAAAATAGGTATTGGGACAAATTCTGAAATCTCCCTGTAGCATGGAGACTAGATACCGTAGCGACTTGCTGTATTCAGCAATGAATGTTTCTCGAAAAAAGATAACATCTTTCTATTTGTGAGATGTATTACTAAATCATCGAAATCAAAGACCCAATCCTCTATATCCTTGATGGTTGTTCGGATAGAAACATGAAACTCAACTCTGAAGTGCATAGAATTTTCAACTTCAAGACAGCTAGGTAGTGAAGAGTGAAAACAAATATGTTATTTTCCTTATAATCGACCATATAGGCCAAGTCAACCGTTCAAAATCCAAGCTTTGAGTACCTCATCAATGTTTAGGTACCTACTTTTAATCTATATCGTCCATAATTTATTCCTATTGCACCATTTGCGAATATCAAACGTTTATTTAGTTAATAGAAAGATACCGAAGGCAACATTGCGAAATTTCTATGAGAATCAAAGAGAAATCTTTTGAAGACCCTGTTATTCCAGTCAATATTGTTTCTCTTCTAAATGATATGGAAAAACACCTCAAGACTAGATTTCGGTATGTCAGACGAAATCTGCTGAAATTTTCAATATATCTAAGACCCAGAAACTCGATGCGTCCATTAAAATTCTGACATCAACACTCAGAACATCGAACAAATAAAAGAGTACATATCGCCTTTGATTGAAATTCATAATAACAACACATTAATTGGCGTATTGAACGGAGGGACCCCGATGCTATCAATACGGCGAAAATTGCCCGTTTCCAAACATTTTCAGCGGCCGAATAAAAGAAACAAGGAAGAGGACAATTAAGCGTTGCATAGAGTCCAAGATACAGTCATAGATAGCGCGAATCATTGACCTTTGTTAATTGAGAAATGCCCGACACAAGTAAATAATCACTATGTTTTATTATTTTATGAATGCGTTTGTTCAACGATTTGTTGGGACACCGTTCGTACAAGGGATACTTTTCATCGTTAACGAGAGCAGGATCGGATTAAGGAAAGATATTCGTTTTTGATGTTTGTCACTGATGTCGAAGGCACAGAATGGATCATTTTTATTGGATTTTTGCGAGAACTTGACGTTTTTGAAAATAGCCTACACAATACTTAAAAAGATGTCCTCCAAACGAAATTATTAGCCGTGTTTCGAGAAATTTTTACAATCTCTAGGGGATCAGTGACATACAGGGTGGATCGTCTGAGAACAAATACCCTGTACAGGGTGGGCAAAATTGGTGATACCTGAACTACAACCTTGTAACCATGAGATATAGAGGAAAATGAATGACACGTTACGATTGTCTTTTTTAGAGAAACTGATAATGCCAACAACTGCATTCCTTTATCTTTGTTTTTGGGTTATAGGAGTTTTCTTTAAAATTTGGGCCATTTTAACTTTGGCCATTATCCTCGTTTCTGTTTGTGATAAGATGTTGAAAGGAGAAGATCATAGAGGCAATCTTTTCATAGCAATTCAGTAGCGTACTTTGTTTTTTCCCAAGAGATTTCCCTGCTGAGCTATAACATAAAGTTCTGCTTTTTTTTATGGAAAAAATAGTTTGAAATGGTTTGGAAAGAATCGCCATTTTTTCCTGTTTCAGAAATATGTCATTAATTATACATCGTCCTCAGTTTCATTCAGATACCATGAAAGGATATTTCATATTGTTTGAATTTGAAATTTGCATTATTGCGTAGGCTTAATCGCAGAATAATATATCTCTACCCATGGTGTCATTATTATTTTGCCATTGAATATTTGATTCAATTCTCCGAGGTTTGATCTCTGTTCAGAACAACTGTCAACCATTAGAATTCGAAGACATTATTGCTGGCAATATGAAAATGTTCGAAAACTACTAGAAATATGATATGTTGAAATGTTTTATTCTAGCGGCAACGACTGCGAATTGACGTTCTTAACAGAGATCAAACCACGGAGAATTGAATCAAGTATTCAATTGCAAAACATTGATGACACCATGCGTAGTGACAAATTATTCAGTGATTCAGCCTACTTAATACTCATTAATTCAAATTTCACATACAAACTATAATTTTCATGATACATATCTGAATGAATCTGAGGGCGGTGTATGATTTATGATATATTTCTGAAATTGAAAAAGATGGCGATTTTTTCTAAGCCATTTCAAACTATTGTTTCTATAAGAAAAAACACAACTTAATGTTATAGCTCAGCAAAGAAACCTCTTGGAAAAAAGAAGGTACGCTATTAGATTGCTATAAAAAAGTGCCTATATAAGGTTTTCATTTCAACATCCTGGCATTATCAGTTTCTCAAAAAGAGACCACCGTAATGTGTCATTCATTTTCCTCCATATCTCACGGTTAAAAAGTTGTGATTCAAGTATCACCAATTTTGCCCACCCTGTACATAGTATTTACAGTCCATAAAATGACAAACAAATATGTTTGTAATTATCTATATTAACAACCCTTAGAGAGAGTATATCTTTCTTTGAATCAGTTTCATCATTATTTCATGTATTCCGTCTTAAATAAATTTCGCATCCAATTTTTAACAGATACATGACGAACAAGAAAGAAATTCCATCAGTTCAAATTTTGACTTATTTAATAAAGTTGTATTAGAACTGGTTGAGTTTCGGGAAAATAATAGAATGTTGAATAATTTTCAGAATTTTTTTAGTTGATGCTATACGTTAAGATAGGGTATTTTTGCAATTTCTGACCTAATTTTGAAATTCCCCTCTTCAGTATTGAACAATTTTCCAGGATAGAATTAAGGTGAACACCAAATATTTCCCAATATTTGTGATTTTGTGAAGTCTTCATAATAATTCGTGACGTTTGCATCGAGACCTCAGGAATAAAATCAGCCCTCCCATGCCGCATTTCACGGGGATTTCACCCCCCTTTCCTCCCAAAACCTTCGAGATGGAGCGACCGAAGCCATCTACTAAAAACTTTTTCCACATGAATCAAGAATTTTCTCAGACATAAAGCCGTCGACTAAAACCTTATACAACATTGCCAATTTCATACTCCACGGGTCCCTAATAATTCCTTAGTGCATTCCAGAACCGGAGCTTAACTTGGGGGAGAACGGAGGCCAGGATAATGTTATCGGGGAATCTCCTCAAGAGGCATTCTCCACGAATTGAATCGGATGTTTCCTGTCCCGAAATTCCTCCAAAGATAGGCATTCAACAGGCAAAAAGGGACCTGGCCGCACGACCTGGCAACAGGGTAGAAATTTTAGAGCAATTCAGATGACGTTTTTCACGAGGAAAATAAGACGTTTTGAATTAATCATTGGCGTAACTAGAGGTGAGTCATGGGGGCTTTAACCCTAGACGAAAAAATCTTTCAATTTTTTTAAATTATTTCTTAACTTTTTCTAATCAATGGGAGGGGTTACATCCCCAATATGTCAAAGAGAGACTCGAGACAAAACCTCGAAACTACACAGTTGAATTTTGATAGGCAAGATGAATTGCGAAAATACACAAGAAAATTATAAAATAATAATTTAAACATATTATTTATGCCGGAATTCCAAAGACATATTGCAATTATTTGGCTCCCAAAACTTGGTGGCCATATGAAACGTAAGATTGAAAACATATAATGAATTATTAAATTCTTGCTTCTTATTTACAACGACTTCTGACGACTGAATGAAACACCAATAATGTAAAGAGAATCTGTCCATGAGATTTTAGGCAATATCTTGGAAAATATCATTTTGTGCTATTATGTGTCATTATGTGCTACATCCACACAATTTTTTTACCGTATATTCAAGCTGAGCAATAAAAAAAAGGCTCTCGTTCTAAAAAAAAAAATAATATTGCTGTTTTTGTCATGACTGTCTGACATTGAAATGGAAACATGCTGTATGTTCGATTGAACTTTTAATTGAGGAAAAATTAGCATTGGTATGTCTTCTGATAAAAGCTAGAAATTCGGAAATTTTCATGCAAGTATCTGTAAGTTATTAACATTGGAATGAAACCTTGAATTATTCAGTTTTCACACGATTTTCTTGATGATAATGTATAAGTACTTCATGAAAAAAATGAAGAATTCAGTGAGTAATCTGATCATTATTGAAAAAAGTGTATATTACATTCATTTCTCCTAACAAAGCTTAACTTTACTTTAAATAATCTCGATGGAATATTCTAACAAATGGTTCCCGTGAATCACCCTGTATATATAGGTAAAAATAACTCGAAGAAATTATCCAAAGGGGATCGTGCGTGATGGAAGTCAGAATGAAATATTAATATATGTATTAACATTTTTTTCACCTAATATACCTGTCGTGTTCATGCTTGAATGACCAAAGGTTGACTAAATTAAAGTTTATTCACTGAAATCGGGAATTTCATGTTATGTTCTTTCTCCTTGTTTATAATGAATATTCAAGAAATATTCCCAATTCGAAGATTATGTCATTTCACGATATCAACAATCTATAAGATTGAATCAAAAGTTCAGAACTCGATTATTGTTTTTTCCATATTTTCAGCGGTAGGTACCGCATTGGTCAAGACTTTTCATTAATCTTCCAGTAAGACGATGTTCGGAATCATATACATAGTATACTTCAGAAAGTTATTCGTAAGACATACAAGAGCCCAAAGAGAGCAATAAACAATGAAGAAAAGATAAGAATGAGAAGGATCTGAAATAAAGGAATTGAAAACTTAATAGCATGTAAAAGAACAGGAAACAAAATTTGGTCCGTAAATATGACGAAATCGAATCTGAAGAGAAAAAATTGGGAGTTAGAGAAACAATGCCTATAAATTCCGTTACATATATAACAACTTCCTGCCCACCTTCAACACCCAAACCACAATTGCCTACCTTTCTTAAGATTACCGAATTCATTTTCCAAATACAATGGGCCAAAACCAAGAACTTGCAATTATCGACCTCAGTATCAGGTTTTTGCGGTTTCGCAAATAAACGTACTTCTTATAGGGGGTGTAAGAGAGAGGCCTGTCACTCACGACAACAGGAAACATCAACCAGATGGTCCAAAGGCAACCTCATTACTTCAATAATTGGCCCAGATTAATAGGAGTGACATATTGGCCAGTTCAGTAGTGAAAATATGATTTTAATTAATTCTTCGTTGTTTTACAACAGTTTATGTCTTTTGTCTTCCTCTTGGACTGAGTTTCATTCGCCAAAATTGATCATTTATTTAATATCTCATTTCACGAGATTTTTCAATTATCAATCCTCCCTTTTGAAACATCCCAATATTCATTAAATGACATTCACTTTATCAAACTTCTTTTGTATTCCAAAAAAATGTGTATATTCCGTCGAATGAATATTTTAAAGTTAATGAGGGAGTTCACGATGCATTGCATTCGTTACACACAGCGAGCAGCACAGTTGTCAACAAACGGTTTGGAGAAAGAACTACACATCACAAATATTTACATAAAATATTAGGTCAGTTATCACCCTGTTTGTCGACATATGTCCAACATATTCGATGAACTATCCGACTTTCCACATAGAAGAGCCCATTCATGATCGCAGATAAGAGGTTATTGATGAATTGGATGCTTCTATCTCGAATGACTAGTTCTGCCCGACTCGCGGTGAACTTTGAAAATTATAAAAAGTTAAAGAATTAGAAGTAGGTTGAAACGCAGAAGAAAATTTGACAAAAATGAAAAACTGTCATTTTCGTAATAACTTTTTTGTTGTTTCAACAATAATTAGCGATCGTGGTATCTAATACTCTTCACGCAAGATAAACAATATATCGCGTTTTCAGCAGCCTACTAAAACAGACAGAAATACCTCCAAGCGAGGTTCAAATAAACTATCGAGATAGAGTGAATGTAAACCGTACAATTTCAAAATAGTTCGCATCGCACCGTAAGTGTTGCCAACTTTTGTTACAGAAACATTCGGGTTATCTAAACAAATAGCGAACGGAGTCTGCTAGCTGGATGGAGGGCACTTAAAATTCACTAAAAGGCTGCGAGTTAACCTTGCCAAAATTTTAAATTTCAATTCGAGCGGAGGAACGATTTCATGTTCACCTGAAAGCATTGCATCATCGAAGAATTGATGATTCTAAAAGTAGGAAACAAAACTGAGGTGAGTTCCCGTGTCACGTAAAGAATTTCAATGAACACGACTGTGAGACAGTCACAGAAGTCCGCATCAAAACTGCAGTTGATATATTTCTCACGCATTGGAATGCAAGTTCATATCACCGATATGGTGACACGTCATAACTTCTTCAGAATAGTGGTTTAGCATTGAAAGGCCAAGAGGACCAAAGAACTAACCTAACCTATATATGGCCGATAGCCATTTCACAATTTTTCGATATAAAAATCAAGGGGACAACTATATCAATCGGAGATATTTATAGTCCATTATGAATCTTCCATTTCGAAATGACACACGTCATTTAACAGTTTCGTCGATGAATTCATACGGTTTTTTCGGCCGTTTGGTTGAGGAAAAATTCCATCGTTCTTTCCCACTCCGAAAAGTTCTGGAGTTCATCAAAACTAAGTCTTAAGATGAATCAGAACACTTCAAATCGTTTCTGTCAAGCATGAAAAAGGGTTCGAACTAGAGACTGGTTCGATTTGATTTGATTCAAATCATTTCTGTCAAGCAATGAAAAAGAGTTCGAACTAGAGACTAGTTCGATTTGATTTGATTCTTCTATGGAACTGTCGAAATTCTAATAACAACAAAAATTCGGTTCGAACACAATTTCAAATCATGCGGTCATAGGATTCTTATTCCAAGAAACAAAAGTTATCCTGCAATAAGAAAAAAAACTTCCAGAACTTATTCGCACAACGAATGCTTCGAAAAACACAATAGAATTAACATCTCCAAGCCTGACAGCTTCGAGAGCCTCGATCGCTGACAACGTCAAAACCGCCGAGTCATAGAAGGTGTGAAATACTGAACTACGGAACATCCGACCTACCCATAGATAGCGTCCTTGTCTCTCTTGCCGACGTCTGGAACTGCGCCGCCCATGACATGGTTGGCGGCGGGATTGACATGGTTCGCATGGTACGGGTGCATGGCATGGTTCAGATGGGGCGAATGGTGCAGACCCTGCAATCCAGGCCTGTGGGCGACATGAGGCTCGTATAGTCCCCCTGTCGCTGCGCCGTCCATGTATCCTGGATGGATCCCATCGTCGTACTGCAAGAAAAGCAAAAAATTCGATCAGTCGTGTGAATTCCGCCGTTAGTATTTTCTATGGTTCGCGGGGTGCCTACATCGCGGTCCGTCTGACATCTGTCAACGCTGTCAAATTCTAAGAGACTCCGTAGCAAAGTTTAGACTTTATTGCAAAATATGGCGCATACGGCGAAGCTAAAGTTGTAATTTGTTAAGAGCGTCCGTGAAAAAATGAGTATTCTCCGCTGGATTCCGCGAATAAGTGGACAGTATCATATTAAACCTTCATATAAAGTTCACAGAGTGACAATTATAATCCCCAGGGACAAGATAATAAATTTAAACGGTTTTAATATTTTTTTTCTTCCGTTGGCACAACTGATACGGCCGATGGAGGTGCGTGGGCATAAACCGGTGTGCATGCGCTGCATTTCAGCCGTGCCGTATGCAATTTCGAGGATTAAAGATGGCCACGGCTTTAATCCCTCGATAATTCTGAAATATCGCATCGCATCATCTGCGTGCAGACATTAATATTCCATATGAGAAATAATCAATCGAACGTGTGAAACAATCATAAAGAAATGTATTCTAATGAGCAATTTTCATTAAAATTCATAACTGACCCGACTTCTGCACGTGTTACCACATTGTATAAATTACATTAAATGTAAACTATCGCAAATAACCATTAGGTGCCATGAAGTTTTAATATTATTCTCGATTCCCCCATGTTTCCCGGAGCGATTGTGAAAAAACAAATTTCAAACGCGTAACTAATTTCTGCAGGTAAAAAACAGAATCAAATTATAAAAAAAAACATGTAGACCTTCAATTACGTTATTTCACGTTGCTTGACTCCGTAAGCCACTTGATCTTATCGCAATGATTCGTGTCACTCCAAAGTACAAACAGTAAGTAAACAGAGAAATCCCGCAATTAAAAAGAATAACCTGTAATTGAAAATATTGTAGGCAAATGATTAGATGTGTCTATTAAGGAATATAATCGAGTTGCAAAAGAGTAAAAATACGACATCACTAATATTATATCTAATTTGGAAGTCCGTATATGTTTTTTCGTTAGTTAATATGTGTAATATGTGTAATATTACACAGTTCATTCGAGATAGGAATTTCATTTTTATATAAAAAAAGAAATGACGAGAAGAATCAATGTTTTATGAATGATAAAAACCGGCCTTTTTCATACCTAGTATGAAAGATTTTAATGAGAATAAACAACGTTGTGCTTTTTCTATATTATGAAGTAGACATTTCAAATAAGTTCAACTTTCTTTATGTATTCTTGATTTTTTTCTGTCATAAGATTTCCCTCGAAATTTCTTTCATCATACCAGTGCCGAAGCCATTAATATTCTTTGAAAAGGTTTTTGAATTAACGAAAGTTAGAATGGCCCTTCTGTAAGAGTGTCATAAATTTCATTCTCTAATTCGCTTAATTTCAATTGAAATAACTATCATTATTTGGTGATTTTTGCATTGAAAAATAATGGTTGACACTACGGCTTTTTGGATCACTAATTTGAGGGATAATGAATAAACCCGTAACAGGGGGGCCAACATATAATGACTAAATATAAACTTGAAAATCGTGTCAAAGTGATATGTATATGTACTATTTTGTTCTTCAACATGTGGTAGAATTAACGGATTAGCCTTAGAATTAGTGAAAAGTAAATCCCGAAATAATAAATAATGCATGAGTATATTGCTTATCATATTCAGTTTGGAATAGTGTCATTCAGGCTGTGAGTTATTAAATGCGAAAAAAGACCAGGTAATAACTTTTTGAACAATCTTCATCATCATATTCCCAACGAGGTTATGAAAATTTCAATAAAGCTACATATAGACGTTATCGCTAATATAAGATGGGCAATAAATTCAAGTATATTGTGCTTTCGCTTATAAACATAGCACAGTTCATTACAAGAGATATAACTCCTAGCGGTACTAACCAATAAACGAAAACTAAATCGAAGATAGAGTAATTTTTCAGTCGATAAAATGACATGGAAATGAATGGAAAACTCGAAAAAAATAATAAAAAACAAATTAAAATATGTATAAGTACCGTCAGCTAACAGCGTTGGCGGTTGATGAAGTTATTAATGCAAAGAACAGAAACAATAGGAACATAATACGTCTCTAATAACTTCTCAAACGAGTTTCAGATAATGTAAGAATCGACTGAAACCCTAATAAATCGCTAAACTATTAATTCCTACCGAATAACTACGCTATAAAAAGAAACATATACCCGATTCTAAAATCTACGCCGAGATTAGAGTCGAACAAGTATTTTTTCCCCGCATCTCGGGTAACACGATATTTTTAATCAAGGATTTCGGTTTTAAACGCAGACTGCCTCCTACTGGGGTGAATATTATTTTCGAGGGTTTCGACATTCCTCTCTATTCATGGGATGGTAGTTTTGCTTGTGGGTTGTGTGGCATCTGCTGATTGAAAATGTTTCCGAGCGTCCCTATACATCATCTGCTCCTCGTCATATTTAGGGGACTGGGTGTGAAAATTGGTAGGTGGCTGGGTCTAGACGTCCATAAGTCAAGATTTGAGTAGTGGATTCCGTCGAAATTGGAACATTTTAATATGTCGACACGATTAATCATGAAATGAAGATATTTCAAAATTTGTAAATTTAATTTGAAGGTTTTTCCTGGATAATAACTTGAATCATCTACTTATTCAATAGACATATATAAATAATGTATGACCCACATTTCGACAAAATTACGAAGTATAATGGGAATTTTGTATAAGAAAAATTTTTTTTCTGGTGTCATAAAAAGTGGAAAAACTTTGTTGAGATATTTCTCTTACCGCAATAAATTCATATTGAGTTATTTTAGAAAAGTTTTGTGATATGAATACTAATGTGTTTTTTCTTGAACCGTCCAAATGCATTATTCTGAATAAGAAAAAAAATTCATTGTGCCGTTGTAAACTTATTTTTTAATTGATTTTTTATAATGTATCATGTATTACTCGTTGAATAAAATAATGAAGTGAATATTTTTTATGGATATACATAGTCGGAATTTTTCTTATCAATCAGCGAAGAGTTAAATAACATAAGGTGCAATATGAAAAATATTCTAAACAACATATTATGAATTATTGTATTTTTAAAGAGAGCTCTATGCTTCTTTCATTATTATTTATAGTAGTCTTAGTCGGATATCACTGCATTGGGATTTACTCCTTTTTTTCAACATTATTTTGACAACCTCAAGAAAATAACGGGGAGTTTAAATATTGTAACATAAATGATATTATCGATTCGGAGCTTTTTAAGAAGTACGGAAAACAAACATAAATAACATTCAGGGCAGGAGAGAGATCGTAAAATCGCCCTAATGGAATGTTGAAAATCGAACCCAATATTTAGGGGTATAAATCAACTTGGAGGGTGGTATTGGCTTTTTTGAAGGCCAATCAGACCGTGTCTATTAATCACTGCGCCCTATGGCAACGACAAACTACGTTTTATCAGTACGAAGTCCATTTTATGTTCGATACATATCGGATTTGAATAGAAAAGACATAAAGAGAAATTACATGTTATTGTAGAATCGGGGGATTTGTACTTCGAAAACAAGACAGTCTCTGACGCGGGCTAATGGATCGGAAGGAAAAAAATTATGAAACGACGAAAAAATTGTGTTTAGTAAAAAAATTTTTTTCATTATAATTTAAAACATGAATAATGATTAACCGATTAAGAAACCTGATGTTTTTTATTTCTTTCGTATATGATTTAAACATAGAAATGCTCGGCGATGGAATTAATTCTCGACCGTCGGACAACGACCAAAGATAAAAAAACTACTGTTGCATAGAATTTGATGTTCTTTTCTTAGGTAACAATCTTGAGTCGACCGGTAGGTGGTGAAAAGTAAGGTTAACATAGTTATAGCTATTTTTCAAGAGTATTTATATTTCATCCGAAATGGATTTTGGATACTTTTTTCAATATTATCCATTTTAAAACAATCTTCTGATCAAAATTAATGAAATTAAAGAGTATTTTAACTTTTTCGTGGTTTAGACTTCTTAAGATGAAACATGAAGATTTAATAAACTGAACAAAAATAACATATCCTCTCATATTATGTTGAAATGTTGAAGTCAGAATTTTTGTTTAATTTTTCTTTCATAATAACCGAACCATCAGACTTTGGTTTCTTAATAATTTGGAATTTATTCGAAATCATATTTGTTTGTGAAATAATATTAAAAATATTGATTTTTTAAGATGTTCATTATCGATGCTCATTGTACTGGATAAATAGAGTATAATCACCTTCAATTTAGGAGAAGTCGAAAAATTCTATTCGTAATGTCTGTAATTTCAAAATACCCCTGCGAACTCCTTTTTGTTTGCCGTGTCTATGTGTTAACAATGAATGAAGTAATAAACCGGGTGAGGCGATTTTGAAAGTTAATAAAACTCATCAAAATAAGTATTTATATCAAGATTCCCGACATAAAATCTGTTTCCGATATATTTGTAACCTAATAAGTGACCCGCAAATCTAAGAGATTTTTTATTTCTTATGAAAAATACGCTTAGCGACTGATTGAACGATATATTTTTATTTTTCATGTATACATTAATCAGGTAGTGGGTGATATATATGTTTAAGTTGTTTTATGTTGACTAAAATTTTGTAATTAATTTTGAATATGGGATATTTACAGAATTAATAGATGAATATCTGGGAGGGAACATCATCATATAGAAGGAGAAAATGAGTTAAAAGTTATTTGCAAAGGATTAAATAAACAATCAACTATTACGCAAGATTTTAAGAACAAGTCAATTAGCAAATTAAGAGAGCCTGCTGATCTGGATCTGGAACAAAAGGACAAGACTAGCGAAGATATATATGAAGAACCAGGGAGCTTCGAAAGCAACGGACACAGAAGTGGCGATCAAAGCTGTTTCGACGGATGCGAAGCTGACTGCTTCGGTCTTGGCAAAAACTTGAAATAACCAAAGATGAAGATGCTCTAGAATTATTATAGCGGCCGACCGTCGGAACATGAGATGAACCGGATGAATTTCAAATCATTTAACATCGGTAAAAAGTTCCGAGAAATGTTTATACCGTCGTTCTGAATCAATTCATCGACTTGAAAATATAACCGAGCAAATGACCGCCCGTTTTTAGGGTTTCGTAAGACAAAGCGCGGGAGGCCGATTTGAATTCATCGTTTGATACAAACATTCAATTCAAGTTAAATTACTTATTTTAACTAAAACGTTTTTTCAGATAAGTGTTCGGGTGATAGAATGTTCAATGATCTAACTGAAAGAAATATTAAAATATGATACCTATTTCACTCTAACATTAGAGATGAAAAGAATAATCATAAACTAAGAAATGACTTATGGAACTTGAGTGAAGTTAGTATAGTACAATCAAGTCATTGTAGAAAAAAGAAATAATAGTGAAATAAAATATTGGTTTTTGTACATGAGTTTCTTCAAATCTGTAGTTTTTATTCATATCGAAATTTTTATATAAGAAACTAAAAATAACTCAATAAAACCTAAGTGAAGTAAGTATAGTTCAGAGTAGAATTAAGTCATTGTAGATGAAATGGTGAGATTTGTTTATTTGTTATGGGGTTTTTATTCATGGCAGATTTTTTATGAAACAAGCATTTTCAGGTATTCAAATTTTTTTTTTCTTTCAGTAACGACGAACTACAATTTTTTTCAGGGGAAAGTATATCGGAAATTAACGCTGAAATAAATTTGAAATTCGAAGTTGGACATTAATCGGATCATGAAACTGAATATGTATTTGTTTCATTCGAACCGCAATTTCTTGAGATTATTTCATCGAATATAATAGGGGATATTTCAAATAATATTCAACTAAACAAAATCCAGGAAAAACTGAAATAAAACTTAATCAGATAAATTTAATTTATTTTGTTGAGCGAATTTCGAAAAAACTTGTTATTTCTTCAATATTAACAATAAAGATAGAGATTTATAAAGGATCGCGTTTCACAAAATCTTTGTATTACTTGAAAATAAATACCTCGGTTAACTAATTTAAGATTCTTTAAATTGAAAATATACACTCAACATATAAAAAACCGGGTAGAATAACTTCATTCATTTACTAAGATAAAGAATTGAAAATGATTCTCCACCTAATATTTACAAAATTTAATTATTTCCAAGGAGAACCTACCAAATTCTCATATTTAGGTGTATTTTATTTATGGTGTATAAATTAATCATAACACTGACTCCATGTCTGTTTTGAAAACCGAATAGTTGGAGAGCAAGATTCGGATAATGAATTTTAAGTTCATTTTAAGAGCCTCATAGAACGACAAATTTAGGAATAAAGTGAGACAAGTAACCATATAGAGAAATTTGAGGAAAATTTAGACTTAACATCCTTACTCAGAACAATAAATCTTTCTCAGACAACGACACGATTCATTTATATTCAAGAAAGGTGCTATAAATGTCTTAAATATAAGCGACAATCATTTTAATAATAATTTATATCTTCGAATTAATCATACAGCGTAATGCGATGGTAATATCAATAATTCACTTCTTATTTTCGGCCGTTTAACTTCTGACAAGAATCTTTGTTTTTCGAATATCGTTCGAATTCTTAATACAATTTATGAAGTAGTCTACTGCAATTTTCACTTCACCAAACGGAAAAATTCAACTTTTATTTTTGATATTGACGCGCGAAAATGCAGCATGGCAGATGTCAGATGTTTGATAGCAAAATTATTTATCACTTATTTCCCGACTTATTCAATTTTCATTTTTATATTTCAGCGACGGATCATGCTAAGTCCATTAAAATTTGGCTGAATACGAGTTTTCGGTTCAAATTCCCATATTAAAGGGTATATCTTTCCATATGAATCACACGATTGATGATGTTATCGTCTCTTATGTTTGTTAATAACAATAAAAAGTGTTCCCGACGGACAAAGTTAAACAGTACAACGAATGAAGATACATTGAGAAGGGGAAGGGACATTTTTGACGAAAAACATTGACAACACTAAAAAGTACATGCATTTTGAAACAAACGAGATAACGAAAAATACTGGTAAAAAACAGGGTTGTATTTACATTTTTCTGGAGCACGTCCATGATGATCTTGTTCAGTCTTTATAGTCGGTAGTTTAATATTAATTACACCTAAAAAAGGATCCTTATAGTATACTTGAGGCTTATGTCCAAATGGAACGACGACATGTCGCGGAACCCCTATCCGCACACCACATTTCGACACTAGGGCACTTAGTTACAAGCACCGCATAAAGATTTAACGTCCGTCGTAAAACGAACGACGTAAACAGCCTCAAATTCATAACGCCCAATTAAAACCAGGAATTCTTGCTCTGGGCGCCTTCACTCTTCTCAATCGCGGCAAAATCCGAAACCTGTTGTATTCGAGAGGAATCCCAAATAAATTCAAGTCCAAAACCAACCAATGCACAACGCTCTACGGCTTCCCTCAGGGTAAAAATCAGGTATTCATCGAGACGGTCTTAGTTAAAATTCAACCCGCTGTAACTCGTCTATTGGCGGAGCATTAAAATGGAGGTTTCCATGAAAATATGTCGAATTAAAGACGCACTATCCCTTCAGGCAACCCTATATTTAAATTCGACGCGATTATCAAAATTGATATCGGAAAGTTGTCCGAACAATCTCATATTTGACCTCCTAATTCCGCCTGGCTTAGAACACGCATACAAGCCATAAAAGGCCGGTATCGCGGTCTAAAACAAATTCCATAAATATTCATCGAAAACAAATTAGAATTTAGAGAAATTTCGCAGGAAAAACCTGGCCCGACAAAATCTTTCCTAGTTGGATGTGGGCTTTCAGCGCATAAGTGAAGACCTGTTAGTAAAACTCGGCTATAAAATCTTTTATGGCCCACAAGACGCTTTGAATGACTTATTATATGACTGCCCTAATCTTGGAATAACGACGCTGTTGTCTTTGGAATTTACTAGGGGGCTAGAACTGACACTTCTTACTCTGAATAAACCCGAAACTCCTTACTTAATTTCGTTGTATTATCTATTTATCCGACCTGTGTACACAAAGCTTCATCCATATTAATGATCAATTTCCAAACAACGCGCCTTCACCTTCCTTAATTAAGATTCCAACTACAACCCGGACTTACAACGATTAATTGGAAGATACAAAGATACTCGTATTAAATTACAATAACTTCTCTTCCATCTGAAGTAACCTAACGTTAGGTTCGGCTTCTTCCAGCCGGGTTAATGAAGAAAACGGACAGCTACATTCCATTCTTGACATTCTTCTGTTGGGTCTTGAGAATCACGATGACTAGTCATTTTGTAACGTTTCATACTGTGTAATCAGACGGAGATATCTAAGTTGGCTAAAGTGTCTATTCATCGGATTTAAGAGAAATTAAAGGAGTTCGTTGAAAGCTAAGCGATAATTGACGGTTAAGAGAATATCTTTGAAAGTGTTGCCCGTCAAATCGTATCAAGGAATACTGTGAGCTCGTCAAGAAAGTAAGCGTAATAAATTTTGATTCAACGGCGGATTTACGTTTCGAAAAGTGGGACTCGTAGATTTTCGAAGTCAAAATCGTTGAAACATCCAAGAAACGTTGAAGCTACAATGTTCAAGAGCCGTTAAAATTTCCACAACGGTCAAGAACTTATGATTTACGAGCCACCACTTGACTTTACGCTAAATCGGAGGATGAAATCCCGTAAGCGGACGGTTTTAAAGCGGCAATAAAACCATAAAACTCGCCCGAAGGTAAGTCAATTCCGAATGCGTGAGGATACCCAGACGGGTCAAGTTGATCCGCGTACTTGACACATTGATTAATGAGATTCGATAAAATGCGACAATGACAGTAAACAATCTACCTATCGGACAGATTGACGCTCATTTACGTACGATCCGTGAATTTAATTTACGACACTGCACCTTCTTGATTGACAGGCGACTTTTAGATTGACGTATCACTCGGATCCTTTGAAATTTTGGCGCGCTCGTAACTTGGTTGGTTTTGGCGGTTTGAGAGGACGTTGTTTGAGGTTAGGAAGCCTTTTCGAGTACCGCAGGTTCGGGAGCGTCTAAACGAAGGCGTGTGGAGGGTTGGCGCGTACGTGTCGTCGTTCTCTGATGGATATCGTACCCGTGGCTGTGCCATGTACTGCGCCCTTTCCGAAACCAGAGTAAAATCACTTTTTTAGTCACCGTTTTGCACTGCACTGGTCACTGTCACTGCACTTAACACTGCGTCAGGCTGGTGCCCCGCGTGTTTCGCTGTATAGAGCCCTCGCGGACGCGTGCATAGGGTTTATTGCGATCGTTGAAAAAGCTGTCGTGTGTAGTCCTTTTCGTCCTACCTGTCCGTAGCGCGAGCGGAGTTCCTGCGCCGTCCGCAGTCGTCTGCCAACTGTCAATCACTCGGTGCGGCGGGGAAAGAGTGGGGCTGAAATGAATGATCTGTCTGGGCAGGCCCCGCCCATCTACCAATGGCGGCCGGCCCGCAACACGCGCGCGCTCTCTCGGCGAAGCGGGGCATTTCGAGGCGTACGAAGCAAAGCTCAGGCGCTTTACTTCTTCTTGCTTCTCTCCTTGTTTATGGCTTTTTTTCACATATGAATCTTGGGTTCATTAAACGCGACCGTATGATTTTTTGGGGGTGTCGGACCGTAGGACGAGAAATGTATACCGTGCTCTCGGGTACCTACGCTGTTGAATTCGCAACAGTCGTGAAGATACACGGACAATTATCGATTTGTTGAGAATGGCTTAACGTTGACGCCTTATTGGTTAGGGCAGCTAACAATGATGAAGTTTATCGATGCGTTTTCGATGTTCGTTGCAATTCTTGTTTACATCCAAACATTTTTACGAAATTGAATTAAGTTCACGATAGCGTTTCAACTGCTAACCTAACATTGACTTACATCTCTTGTCTTAATTTAATCGACAGTCTAGTCCTGGATTTCAGTAAGTATTCATTGATCTGGTGTAATTAACAATGACTGCAATTGACTCAGGTGCTGACAGTCCTTCTTGGAATCAAAAGATATTTTTGCTAGCATTCATCGAGTATTAATTTTCAGGTTAACTATCAAAGTGACCTTTTCAAGGTATATTCTGATCTGAGCGAGATTATTTCATCAAACTTCGATTGACTGATTAAGAACTGTCCAGTTGATAAGAGCCATCAAGATTCGTTTAAATACCAAATCAAGTGATTAATTGGATCCAAGTTAGGTACGTGAGTTTTTTTGATCGAACAATCAGAGTTTTGTAATTCCACACAGAAGATAATATTATTTGATCATATGATGAATTTTGAATAATGAACAACGAACGAGTGGGTACTGATTAATTTGAATAAAGTTTATGGCCCGTTCAATAATTGTTGTGTGAAGTATCAAAATTATGTTGGTGACATCTTTTTCTCAACTTCCTTATTTATGAGTTGCAGGATTTGGGCTGGTTATGATTAAATTTGGCATTAATTCTTGGGCTCTTCAAGGTTCTAAAATTGACAACTATCAATATCAAATGACAAGAAAAGAAGAAGCATTTTTTATGAACTGGAGGATAAAAATCATATAGCTCAATCTTAATTTTCAATATTCTGGATAAGTTCATTGTAATTTTCCTCTGTGATAAGTGGATATCGAACAACTATAGATATTTCA
This sequence comes from Hippodamia convergens, assembly GCA_038502775.1. Lineage (NCBI taxonomy): Eukaryota > Metazoa > Arthropoda > Insecta > Coleoptera > Coccinellidae > Hippodamia > Hippodamia convergens. The sequence continues at coordinate 85,808,151 of CM076607.1, read as the reverse complement.
AAATTCCTACGAGAGTTATTCACTGAGCATTCGCATTCCTTTTCAAAATCTTAACTATTCGTAAGCTGCGGAATTTGAAATATTTCTACGTGAAAAGACATAGACGTTTTCATGAAAAATGAGATTAATATTTGGATTCGAAACCTAAAACTGAATTCTATATAATAAGGGTTATGGATTTATTAAGATGACAAGATCTTCTCGTCTCTGTTTTGTATTTAAAATATAGGTGCTGTTCAGCTAAATCATAGTCAAACCATGAAAAAATCATTGAAATTGTAGTTTCAAACTTTTTTGAACGGTTTAAGGTTGATATAAGATACCTATTTATAGATATATCTTTAATGAAATAATTTTCCTGAATATTCTTTTATCAGGCATTGATTTTTTCTTTAAATTCCAACCATTTCGTGTATCATTGCAAAATTGTGAATTGAATTGCTTCGAATAAAGTCATAAAAACCTACCTTCAAATGATATACCTAATTATAATTTTGTTTCTTTGACAGGTAGTACTTTCCTAAGCTTGAGAATTTGTCACAACAACAATGATGTATGCTATCTGATAATCATAATATGCTTTAGAATAAAAATATGCTCAAGACTGGTAATATTCAAATTGGAGATGTCATACAGTATGATAATAGTTCGTTCATTTCTTGAGAAATATAAATGTATGTAAATTATAAAAGTGAGAATACAACATACCTATATTGACAAATTCAACAGTTTTCAAAATTATAGCAGCAGTAATCCTTATTATGTAGTAAAATTGTAAATATTAATATTTTAATCTAACCCTCCATTTCCTTTTTGCTCAATAATACTCATTTTCTCATATTAACATTTGTTCGACTGATTAAAATCAAAATTTTTTATTTCGAAATGAGGACATGCATTTTTCGATAGAGTACACTCAAATAAGTTCAATTACACAATTTATATGAGGAAAAGAATGTTTAATTTCTTGATACTTAACGATGATATAGGTACTCTTAATTATTAATTAGAAGCTTCCAGGAATTGAAATTTTATTAGATATAAGTATTCCACTGCATATTAAAATTCAATTTGTATTTTATAGTACCTTTAAATTTTATAGTACATTTTAAACCGAATAAAATCAAACAATACGAAAATAATGGTATTAATTATTGCATTTGTCTTCACAAGACAAGAGGATTACAAAAATCAGCATATATGTATAAATGATTAACGTCTGCAAATAAATTATTTAAGAATATCGACAAACAACCTCGAAATTGTATTGAAAACTAAATCAATTCGAGCACTTTATAACATATTCAAGTATTGCTCTGCTGATTTGTTGTTAATTAAAACATTCAATTAGTAAATTTGAATTATCAGTCAGTTCCAACTCAATGACTTATCACCTATCTATTTTAAATTTTTGAAATCCTCTTGTAGAGGAGAATCAACATTGCAATGATGTATAGTATGTTTCATTTTTAACTTGTGGAGGGGATTAAAGTTATAGAGCCTACATATAATTCAAAAGAGGTGCATAGATAAATAATTGTTACTTCTTTATTTATGTTTCCATATACCTAATTGATGTCTTCAGTATTACGTGGGGTGTATAGTTTTCACTGACATGTATCTACATATTCTGAAGAATCCAGCACGTTGTCAAATTTTCTACAAAAGAAGGAACATTATTCATTTTGATTATGTCTGGAAAAATATTGCTTTTGCGACTTAAATGGTTTATGTGTTGTTGAATCAATCTGAGCATGTATTCATTTTCGATTTGAATTTATTAGGTTCGAATAATATTCGAAATTTCAAATTATCATTTATGGGAATTTTTGGTTTGTTCGAACGATTTCATTATGAAACAATTTTCATGCTCTAAGTTAAGCGGATTAAGTTTTGAATGCTCGTTTTCAACAGGAAACTTTCATATTTGGGTATTTCTTTTGAACTTTTTCGCTTTGTGTTAATAACAAAATCTTTCTCTTTGTCTTGCAGAATATCCATTGAAGCAGTTGAGAATGTTAGGTACCTTTCCATGATGAATTCCCCGAACTAGACAACATGGTGATGGCCTTTTCTGAAGGAACAACATGGCCGTACCTTTATTTGTACCTACTTTGGTACTTTCAGTTATATTTTCTCTAAAATTCAACGATTACACCTAGAGAATTAAGAAGTTAACAACCTTATCTTACCCAAAGAAATTGTAAAGACTCATTGTATTTTCAGGTCGAGTCAATTGCCATTGGGGCTGTCCAAAAATTTTCAAGGATTAGGTAGGTATAAAACCGCATAATGAATGAAATTTCAGAACGGGTAGCACTGGCGTCGCTACGAGGAGGGTAATGGAGGTAATTAGCCTCCCCCCCCGGGAAAATATTTTTTTCCGAAAAATAAGTGATACAATCATCACATAGGAGCATATCGTGACAATATACTATAAACTAAATTTTTTTACCCCCCCAAAAAAAATGTCTAGCGACGCCCTTGACGGGTAGGGGTGATTTACAACAGGAATAATGTAAAATAGATTGCCGTCAATAAATGTTAAAGGATTACCCATTTGAACGGAAAAGTTATGGTAGTGTATTTTCAAGAAAGAAGGGAATGAAGAATTCAACTTGGTGAGCTTTTATCTGATGTAAAGAATCGAATTGTGCTTGGAAAGACATATTGACTTCAAGAAGTGTTGAAATTTACTGGCGATTTTGAAACCACATTCTGAGAGCTCACCAGCTTGAAAAATCAAAAGTTTTTAGACAGAGAAACGTTGCGAATTTTCGGAAAGAAGCTTTCCATGAGCAACCTTTAATGAGTAAGGTAGCATTGATCGTTTAAGTTGCGAGAATATGCATTAAATGTAGTATTTCAGGAGGCATTTGCTGAAGCATCCATTCCCAACACAAAGACGAAAGTATGACTAAAATTTGTTACACTTAACAATAAATGAAGATGTCTGTTTAGAGTGAAATTCACAAGTCTCAGAGGTTCATTGACGAAATCCGATGGAGGAGGACCAATTTTTTCCCGCTTCCGACCCGAAAAACATTACTGGAGTATTACTCTAGGTTATAACCGAAAACATCGAACGATGAATTATTTCTTTTGTGATTCGGACTGTTGTGGTTTCTGTTTCCCGCAGCAACTGCTCCGGATGGGGTCGTTTCCGGTCGATTCCCGACTTTTTCTTTCCGCCGGTCCAGATCGACGATTCCAAGGGAGGAAAAACCACCCCTCCGCTTCCTTTCTGCGGGATCAAATGAGCCTTGAAATGTTACGTAGCGTTCTCCGACTTTCCTTCACGGCCTGCTCTAATCCCGCTGGCCATTCGGAAATTGTAACAATCGAATGTTACCTTTTCATCGCCATCTTTAAATTTTTCATTGATTCATTCGTCCATTTTTTATAACTCACATTGTGACAATAATGCCAAAAGATATATGGTGATTTCGAAACAGAAAACCTTAAAACCTATACAGGTATGTATAGATTATCCGAATCAACAATAATCCGAACTACTTCATAATTCGAACGACCTGAATTGTTAAAATGATCCATCCGCACTCTGTTATCTCAACCTCCACCATGATTGTAGCTATACGATGAAGAATTTATACGTATCTTGATATAACATGCACAATCTGATTATATTTGTAACATATTGTTTTCTGTTTGAAACTTATTTTTTTTCTACTATGCTCTGCATGGTTTGCACGCTTAAAAATGATTTCTTCAATCCGAAGGATTTTTCTCAGTCAGAAATACAATTGAATCTTTCACGTTTTCTATTTAAATTTACACATAACAGTACTCATAAGTTAAAAAAAATTGTTGTTGTTTGTTTGCGGTAATAACCAGAATTCATGTTTATTGACGATCAATGATAGCGTAATTAGATTGCTAATATCAAATGCGATAATTGGGTGCTATTTTCATAGGAATTGGAAACGAACCTTCTCATGTGTTTTTAATTGGTTAAAATATTTCCTGAACTTCACATAACCAATGTTGAGTTTATGAAATAAATGGCATGGTTATAACATTGAATAAGACACTATTCCAATGAAAGCGATACTTTTCGAAACTCATCGCAACCGCGACTTTTTGCAACTGATAACGAAATAGTATATTCTAAAACAAGTTGCAGAATGAGCTCCTATTCCAACACGAATGCGAAGTTCGAAAACGAGCGACGAAGGAGCGAGTTTTTGATAGCATAAGTGTTAGAATTGCCTTCTGCAACGAGTATTAGACGGTATTTTCTCTATTTCAGTCAATTTTTATGAAATATTCTCGAAATTCGAATGAAAATTCAGATCAGTGACTTTTGTTTTGAAGTTGGCAGTTGGTGTGACATACGAAATTTGACAGATCACGGAATTTGAATTGGTTTGATTCGAAACTTAATTCGATCGGAGGTCAGTACTGACAACCATAAAACGAAAAATATAACTGAAAACAATGCTGTAATGGGTTTCATTACAGCACTACTTTTAGTACTGTAATGAACCCATTACGATACTGAAATACAGAAAGTAAAATATTATACTGTTTTGAAAAATACTACAAAATCAAAGTAGGTTTCGATTTTGAAAAGCAGAGATTATTTAATGGTAATAATAACACAGTTTCCGCAGAAGTTAATGCGATCTTGCCTGAATACTCTAGACCGGAACGAATTTTTACGAATTATCGATATATGATAATTGTATTTTTGTTGAGGAGGGTCTGTTGAAAAATATCATAGCACAATATGGTTGTTCTTATTTGAAAAAAAAATTTTAATTGCTCTGATATGAAATGATATGTTCAGCCGGCAATGTTCGGAAATCATCGTGTGTATCATTTGCAAAAATCGAAAACGCTAATCAAGTGAAAGGGGTAAATTCTGCAGATGGGCAGTTTCAGTATGATGCATCCCCTAGAAGTGGTGAGAAATTGACTTTTCTATTTATCTACCCAATATTCACTTTGAATTTTTCATTATGGACTCGTTATTTTTTTTAATTCTTCTTTCTTTTTCTAGATTCATGACGCTTGCAACTTTTAGACATATTTTCTAAGGCTTATTTTTATCAAACGAAATATATTTTCCGAAAATATTGTACTTATTATTTTGTGAAATGGTCCATGTAAGAGATGAGCAGTTTCAATTTTAGGAACCTCATCAAAGTGGTGAGTAATTAACTTTGATTGTCCATCAACCCGAAACCCAACATTCAGTCAGATAAATTTCTTCATTTCATAAAATCTGTTTTTTTGAGTGAAAATTTTTTTTTATGATTCTTGACACTTTGAAACACACCAAAGAAAAACAAGACTAATGAATAAACAGTATGAATCAAAGAAGATACTTCTTACAAAAAAAAACGATTACATAAAATATTGGGTAGATGAAAAACCCTAGTTAATTTCTCACCACTTTGATGAAATTCATCATATTTAAACTGCTCATCCCATCCCAATATTCATTTCTGTCACAGAATAAAAAGAATACATTTTTCGGAAAAAAACATTTCTTCATGAAAATGAATCTTAGCTCTCAGATTCCATAAAATAAAGAAAAGCTACAAAGTTAAATAATCAAACAAAAAGTGAAAGTTTCAAGCATCATCAAGATACTTTTCACAAAAACAGACACCATAAAATCTGCTTAGTTCAATGTTGGGTGAATGGAAAAAAGGGTGAATTACTCTTCACCTTGTTCAAATTGATCATTTTGAAGTTTTTTACAAAAACAAATATTATAAGATATTATGCAGTATGTTATGAACACCATTCGATAACTTTTGGTTTTCTTTTAATGCAATGCATTAAAGAAAGCGATTTGCTATATTGACAAATTTATGTTTCTCGAAGAAGGGAACATATCTTGTATACATGGTGTTTCAAGAAAGGTGATCTCCTCTCTAGGATAGATTAAAAACTGAAAATAATAGGGATTTGTTCAGTAAGAAATTTCTGTAACGGCATCCGATTTCAAGATATTGAAGAATAAAGAAATATATAAGTTGTTTAGCATATAACTTTTTTGATTGTAGATTTATTAAGCTAATTTTTGAGGTAACTCAAACATCAACAAGTGGAAAAAATCGCATGTATCAAACACCTAGATGCAAAAAAAGTATAGGACAAAGGAGTTACTCCTTCTTCGCACCAAAGATTTTAAATATAGTTCCCGATGACCTGACAGGTATAAAGAATATGAGAAGATACAAAAAAAGATTTAAAGCTTGGATGAATTATGACACTCGAGAAATTATCAATACCCTAATAAATAACTTTGGATAATCCTGAAAATGAGACTCAAATACCGACTGTGACAATAAATTGATACCCGATGAAGACATTTAATTACCCGATTAGTGAAAATCATACCCGAAAATGACCTTGTGTATTGTGAAGTCAAATGTGTACTATAGAGGAAAACGTAAAAAAAATATTACAGTGCATAAACAATTATCTACTCTGTGGTTGATTTTTTTTTTGTTTTTTGTACTTGTTCCTTCATAGAACAATTTCAAGAATTATAATTTAGTTTAGAATATCACGTACAGGTTATAATTTTCTAATTGTACCTCAGTGATGTAATTTGTTTATTCATCGAAATAAACTAGTTTATTATATTATTATTATATCAATCAATTTCACACCAAAAAAGTAATCTTAATAAAACTCGATACTGTATACAGTTTTCGGAATATTTCGATTTGAAAATGACGGAGTAATTTTCAATAGATAAAGTCATTTATTATTATTTTTAATAAGTAAGCCCGATGTAGCTCCATCGCACATTGATAGAAGGTGTCGTAATCGGTTGAGCAACCACTTTACGAATCGATGGATTGGAAGAGGTGCAGAAGTTACAATTCATTGGCCTTCTCGGCCAATAATTTCAATCCCTTCTATTACACAGTTTGGTCGTACCTTAAAGAAAAAAATAATGCAACAGAGGTAAATTCACCTAAATAATTGAAGGACATCATGAACTAAAAACTGACTCCAAACCGGTTTGAAGATGAATAGATTCTTAAAACAAAGGATAGAATTTTATTCTGTGACAACGGGGGAGACTTTGAACACCTACTCTAATTGAATTCTATTTTATGTTATTAGCCTATTTTATATTCTTCTGGTTTTTTTGTTTGATTGATACATTTATTATTATTTTATACCAGCATCGATTATAACTTCATAAATTTCAAATCAAACTATTCCGGAAACGGTGCATATTATCGAGTTTTATCACGGATACCCTTTTTGGTGTGTATTTGAATGTTGTATGCCCAATGTAGTACACCTCAAAATCGTTATTTGTTGACTATGACTGGCAAAAGAAAAAGCTTTTTTTGGGTAGAGTAGACACAGGCTTCGCCGATTATAATCTTGTGGTTGAATAATTTTCGCGAAAAAAGAAGCTGAAAATAAAGGTTTCCTGAAGATGATTGAATTCGGCATCAGGTTTGTGAGCTGGGTTGTTTTTTTGGGTTTTTTTCAGTAAATGAATTATGTTTATTGAATGAGATCACATAGTTTATAGCATACGCAACTGATATTTACAATGGAAATTGATCAAATGAAGTTTTTTGACTGTTAATGACGAATGAAAACTGGTATCCTATATGTAGTACATTGGGCAGATAGTATGCTATGAATTTTAGAACTTGTACAAATTTTGCATCTCATAAAATTCATGAAGTTTATGATGGGATCTTCTTGTGATGTTTTTCAGTCGTGAAAATCAAATTGAAAAAATTAGAGCGAAAAAATTTTTTTCTCAGTGGATTTTTCTTACATGTGGCCCTCGCAATGATTGAGGATGAGGATTTCAATGCAGAAACAATTACTTTATATCCTCTCAATAATGCTTCCGACAATTTGACCGATGAAGATTCTGGAGATGAAGAAAACATCAATATAAGCAATTTGCCAGCCTCACAAATACAAAGTCAAGTAGAAGTTACTAGGAAATTCAATTTAGATGAAGAAAAAGGGGGGTCAGAAGATGGAGTTACATTATGTGATTTATTGGATGCTCTGAAGTAGTTGATAACGAAAAAAATTTTTCAAAATCCACTGAATTTTTTTTCGGCATATCTGGGTTAAGTTCGCTCGAAATTTAGCTCAATAGAACTTCAAGAAAGTTATGTTCAAAACAACTTGGTACAAACCGTGTAACTACCGCCCTCTATGAGAGTCAGACATTAAAACAAATTCAGTGAATGTATCAGCCTCCACCACATATTCGTCTGAAATTTCATCACAATGTTTTCAGTTGTTTCGGCAAAATCGTAAATAATGTGTATATTTTTTTCCTCTTCAAGGCCCTGTATCTCGAATAAGGGTGGCGTTAGGAAATAATTTTACTGAACAAACCTTTATTATTTTTCAGTTTTCTATCTATTTTAGAGGGGCGATAACTTTTTTTTCTATCTCTTTTGATTCAGGAGATGTAGTACTAAATCTTCGAAATTAGACCACCCTGTACATTCGTCAATCGCGCAGCTTGAGCGCGGTAAACCGTCAGCATCCGAAATTCCCCCAAGGCTACAAAACGAAGTTTTAAAATTCCCGAATAACCCAAAATCCAACAGCATTGTTGTATCCTATCCCGCGCATTGTCATTGTTTCGACGTCAGTCAGCGGTCCCCCGAAACACCCACTAAAATGCTTAGGTATTTAATTGTAAATCTGATTTATGCTGCGGAAAATCGGACGTGGGCCCTTCTACCCTCCCCCAGAGCCCTTCCCTTTAATCTTACACCCTTCAGACTGACGCTAGGCAGCGTAATTAACTTAGTTTATCTCATCGCCGGTTTAATGCAATTTTATATCAAGAGTGAGCGAATACTTTAAATTGTACGGAACTTACTCTTTCTTCGCTCCGACGGGAAGTTTGGTGAGTTTATGGATTGCGCCTATTCTGTGAGTTTCCCGTAATTTCAGACAGTTCGAATTCACCCCTTTGGGGTGAAAAAGCTCTGGAACTTTCCAATACAGAGCAGAATTTAGTACGTATAGTTATCTCTTCATGGGCGTCTTAACTTGGACATACATACAAGGTGTTTAGGAATAGGTTTCAATACTTTGGAAGCAGTTGTATTTCAAAAAAAGGCGATCCCGTCAATAGGATAGATAGGAAACTTAAGAATCATTGGGGTTTGCTTAGTACAGGCTGGTCAGATTTCGATGTTTTAGTACTTTATCTCCCCAATTAAGCGAGATAGAAAAAAGTAATATACATGTCATATTCGCTTTGTTCGAGAAACATAAATTGCTGAAAACTGCAAGTCGCTGAGGTGTCTAGTGTCTAGTTTCCTTGCTACAGGGTGGTTTTGAAATTTGGCCAATAATTATAATTGGTTATAACTTCCGCAGTATTGCTGCTTCGCTCTCGAAATATAAACATCTTCATTCGAGTTTGTTCCGTACTTTTTACCAAAATTTTAGTGCATTTTCAAATTTCAGAGAAATTAAAAGAATTATTTTCTTCAAATGGAAACCACAGTATGCTATGATGATTTTGAATAGACTTTTCTCAGACAATTTCAAAAATAAATCCTGATATAATTCCAAGCTTAGAATCGAAAATTCCGAAAAAAACAGTTTTCGATTAAAAAAATGAAAGGGGGTTTTGATTAATTTTTTTTCATCTGGGGAAGTCATACAACTTGAGCCTGCTCAAATCATATTGACCGGAAAGTACCTTTTTCGGAATTTTAATATTCAAGCTCGGAAGGAAGTATATCATGATATATACTTTTTAAATTGTCTAAGAAAAGTCTATTGCAAATCATCATAGTACAGTACGGTTTTTGTTTGAAAAAAAAATATTTTTTGTAAATTCTCTAGAATTTGAAGAAGCACTGACATTTCGAAAGCACTGGTAAAAGTACTGAAAAAACTGACCTGTTTTTATTTCGAGAGCATATCGGCAATACTGCGGAAGTAATAACGAATTATAATATTTGGCCGAATTTCAAAATCGCCCTGTAGCATGGAAACTAGATACCTTAGCCTCAGCGACTTGCAGTGTTCAGCAATTCATATTTATCAGAAAGAATGAACATGAAAGGTATATTATTTTTTTTCTATCTCACTCAATTTAGGAGATGTAGTACTAAAACATAGAAATCTAACCCCCCTGTACAAAAATTTTGCCGAATCTAACGGTTAATTTATAACTATTATCTCTTTGGCATTGATTTCGGCAGTTCACACAAGTTTCGTGTTTTGTTTCACTGTCAAACATCATTAGTTTGGTCTATAATTAAATTTTGAATCGTCTTAACGAATGAACATCGCTTGAAAATCATTGAATTTCATTATAAAAACGTTATGCTGAGAAAGTTGATTGCGCGCTTTTTCCATCTTATGGTCAGTTTAATCGACCTACTCAAGTGAACTAATACATCTATTTAGCTGGGTCTTCATGGGTCGCTGATGCAATAAACTTCGTACGGCAGCGCTAGCTTTGCTCTTTCTGCTGCTAAATATTGTTGCCCCGTTTGGTTGAACAGTGTTCATGTAAAAAAAATTGATGTCGAACGAAATTTTTCTATGAGCATTATTACTTTTACAATCAAATTTACACCTGCTTCTTGGTTACCAGACCTCCCAAATATTGTCCCTCCCCATATTCGCAGTGATATAATATCCTCGAATTTTTGAAACAAATCAAATTCCTTTCCAAATTCATTTCCCATGCTCACCTATATTCCAGATAATGAGATCCCCAGATTGAAGTCGCGTAAGCATTTTAGGTCAAATTTTCTAATTAATATGAATAGGGTAAAACCCGGATAGATGCCCCACTTCGAAATTGCCTCATATTTCCGAAAATATCGATTTTATCTGAATAATTTTCATGAAAGTAGCTACACTTGTTATTTGTGTTAAAATACTGTGGGTTTTTTCTGACCTAGCATTAGCAGATCTGACAGAATTTTGATTTTTGTGAAACATTATTTCTGGGGATAGATGCCTACAGGTATGGATAGTTGCTCCACTATGAAAATACTGAGAGGGATAGATGCCTTCAGTCCGGGATAGATGCCCTTCATATTATGTGATCCAATAACAAAGCCGAATTCAATGAAATCTCTTATCGTTATGTCTGTTATAATCGTAATATAACTTAAATCAGCCTACTCAATGAAATTTCGAAAGCATTTATTAAACGAAAATATAAATTCTTTATATCATAAAATATCAGGTAGGTATCAACAAATAGGTAAACGAATTTTCATTGTTGTTATAAAATATTAAATACCTAATAGGTTTCGACAGAAATAGAAATATGTACTCTTTTTAAAACAAAACCAAACAACGAAGAGGGGATCAGTCAGATAGTGTTTTAAGTTTTCCACATCTTGAGCAGTAGTTCCGAAAAAGTGTACAGGTTCCATGAAGCCAGTTGAGTGATACCTTATACACTGAATCCAGTCGGATTGAGATTTTGTATTTTCATTCATATTTCAGGGGCATAACGCCTTCGTAATGTTCTGTCTCATCGAAAGCTGCTTCGAGTTGTTCTGTGGTCCAAGAGCAAACTTGACCTTGTACTCCTTCTTTTCTCTCATACTTTTGCGACATGGTTTTGCAACAATCAGTAAAGAATTCAGATCGGTACACATACTATAACAGAACACTAAAATATTCAAAAGAATTAATACTCAGACTATAAAAGTGTATGGGTTGTATAGAGATATATATGTCCCCTAAGGGCATCTATACCTCGAAAAATCAGGGCAACTATCCTTTTCGGTACGGATAGATGCCCATGCACTTTTTTTGCAAATTAAAAACAAAAAAGCAACTCGTCATACTTAGATGCACATTTGAAGAACCAGTTTATTGATATAATAAAAAATTTGATCGAATTTATAACTACTTCAAAAGTTCTACAACGGCAAATACTAGCCTTTGAAACTTTTACATGTTTCCAAAGTTCGTTACGGAGATAATCACATACACTTGCAAAACGCGTCCTCACTGTACCATATTTCGTTACCAACTGAAGTTAAGGGTGACAGTGGATCATTCTTACACTATCAATTATTAGTGGAGAGTTTGGGAAGTTAGGTATTTTGAAAATGGGGCATCTATCCCACTGGGGCATCTATCCGGGTTTTACCCTAGAAGCGACGAAGAAATATTGCAATCTGAATGGAATGTATGCAATTTTTTCAATCAAGATCTTACTACTGATCGTTCCATCAGAGTGTGTTGTAAATCGTATTAGAACAGGCCATGGACGATGCAACAGCATGCTTTTTTGATGGAATTCGGTTGAGAGCCCTAGTTTTGAGGAGGAGGAGATTATAGAACATTTTATACCTAAAAAGTTGTCCCATTTATAAATTTCGAGATGGCTTCAATGCTATTCAAAAAGTAACAAATGCATTTCTGCAATGAGTGGTTAATTAAAAAATAACTTAATTATTCTGAACTAGCTGGCCCGCGCAACTTCGTCTGCCCAAATCAGCTATTAAAATTATTGTTATTATTATTAGTCCAATGTTATCTTTAAACACGAGAAATTTTGAAAAAGCCTAGATCCTGATGCCACACAGCCTACTAGATCCAATTGTATTTTCCTAACTTTTTGTGTATATAAACGTCCTATACCTAAATAACTGAAATTAGGTTCTTATAATCAAATAATCAGTCAACCCCCTCAATGCATGGGTTCTCACGTGACGCTGCTTCTTATGTCAGGTCTTCTTATTCTCGGCATCGCAAATTGAAATTAACCAAGTTGACAAAAAAGTTCTCGCACACTTTAAGGTGAGTTGCATCTATCACAAAAGATCAACTGCAAAAAAAAAGACGTAACTTGAAATGAAGCGTCTAAATGCAAAACCAGACATTTGACATTTTCCGAGAAAATGAGTTAAGGAAGGATTATAAAACAGAAAGTTGCAGGCAATCTGATTCTTATACCCTCAGGTTCATGAGTAGACTTTTGAAAGCTTCTATTCGTAATTCTAATGGCCAAAACTTGGAGTTTTTCAATTCAAAACAATGATTTTGACAGGTTTTCCTCGCTTTGCTCGCAACGGCTCATACATCAAATTTCTGGTTTTGCATTTAGACGCTTCGAATGTCACGTTCACCAATGATCACCGAAGCCAATATTGACACAGATAACAGAAAAGTCGAAATAATAATTAATTATTCATGTATTATTAATTGATAATATTGGTGCTTTTCAATTAATTAGAATAATAGCTAATAATTTTATCTCTACTTTAGACCAGCATCGGATATCACTTCATAATTAGATGATGTTCAAAGTCGCTCAAAATGTTCTAATATGAATTGAAAAAGTTCAATAATAATTGTTACGAACCGTGCTACTAGCGCCCTCTATGACAGTCATAGATAAAAACAAATTCATTTCGTGTATCAGCAAAAACATATAACTATTAAATTTTATTACAATGTTGACAGTTGACAGTACTTTCGGCAAAATCATAAAAATATGTGTTTTTTTATTTAACCCCCTTTATCCTGAGTACGAATTGAAATTTTCAACTGAATAACGCCAATTATTTTTCAGTTTTCCGTCTATCCTGGAGGCGGGATCACCCTTTCTTGAAACACCCTGTATTGGTTATGGCGCCTATGAATAAAATTGATTTCCTAGTTTTACATCGCTCGTAACCAACAGTTTTTCCCTGTCATCAATTTCCATAAAGTAGGTTGAAATTTTCAGATAAGTTTCAGAAAACGACTTCCTGCAATTTCATTTCATGCAAATTCGTGCTGCTGAAATATTTCAGACCAAGGCGCACGCATATAGGAAATTAAAGTTCTTGTTGGCGCATGAAATTACGTAATATAACTTGAGATTAATTATTTATAAGTTGATAATTGGATAAGACGGAGATCATATCTGCATCTCGCCATTCGCAGTGGTTACCATTGTACCTGTGAGCTGCTCGTAATTTTATTGAGGCCATTAGGTCTATAAAAAGAATTTAAATCTCCAATGACGAGTGCAGGACAAACACAAAGTTTTATTACTTTCGAAATGAGGTTTTCAAACCCATTAACATTATGCAATGATGTTATGGCACTTGGGATAAGTTATTGCCTGGCAAGAAGCAGATAGATTTCAACTTCAATCAACGGTGGGAATGACTACATCGAGCCAATCTACCCACGAACAGTTTTTTCAGTTGTGGCACCCGAAGAGGGTGTATTTGGTCGTCAAAACAATCTTATTGTTACTGGAGAAAAAATAGTCATTTCGAGACTGACAGTTTTCTGTCGAGTTGTCCTATTGTTAAAACTTCTTAAGTCTTCAGTTGTTAGAAAAAACAGGTATCTCAAAATAGAAAAGCTGAACGTAACAAATAATTATTATATAATTAAAAATTTCATGACAACGAAACTAGCTCAGTGCTCAGTGTTCTCTCACAATGAACAAGAAAAATGAGTAATCTATGATATATCAGGCCTAACAACTATTAAATTTTATCCATACCTAGTGTTGCTGAATTCATATTAATATGATTTCAAGTTGCAGGAAATGAAATTAATTTCAGCCTGTAGGTGTCTGCAGCGTATACAGGGTGGTTAAGAAAAAAAAAAATATATATATATATATATATAATATACAGGGTGTACCAAGTTCGATGGCCTATTAGGCGTTTGTGGAGAACTAGACATAGTTGAAATCTGAAAATTGGTATTATGATATTGTTTGACATTATCTACCGAGCTTAAGTATTCTTAGAGCCTGACCACTTTCAGTTATACAGGGAGCGAAAAAAAAATTAAAAAATTTTTTTTTTTCTGTTTTTTTGTTTTCGAATTTGACAGAGTATGCAATTCTGAATACATTCGTACTCAAATCGTTGCATTCGTCGAAATACTTTCCAAAATATCAAGAAAAACCTGAAGAAAAAGAGAGAAAAGAGTATTCGGTATTATGTTTGTTATTCCTAATCTAGATACCTTAAGCACAAACCGTTTTCACATTTTTGAAGTCAAAGACTGTGGAAATATTGTACATTTCTAGAATTTTGAAAAACTCATCACAGGGTGTTCCAAATGTTGGGTCAAAAATTGGTATCAAAATTGGCCCATTAGAACCCTATTTTTTTATGATTGCGTTGGATTGTACGAAGAAAAATGATGATAATGTTCCAACATGTTAATGCTCCCAAAATTGTTAATTCTTGAGTTATTTAGGATTTTATGTCGTACGTAGCGTCAAATTCATTAAATCTGTTTCATATCAACTATGACCTTGGTCATAGAAGATAAATTATTCCAATAACTCACTAGTGACACACTTGAATACATTCGTACTCAAATCGTTGCATTCGTCAAAATATTTTCCGAAATATCAAAAGAAAAACTAAACAAAAAAGGTAGATAAGAGTATTCGGTATAATGTTTGCTATTTCTAATCTATTTATCTTAAGCACAAACCGTTTTCACGTTTTTGTAGTCGAAACCAGTGAAAATATTTTATATATTTAGAATTTTGAAAAACTCGTCACAGGGTGTTCCAAATGTTGGGTCAAAAATTGGGATCAAGATTGGCCCATAACTTTCGTTTTTCAAATTAGAACCCTATTTTTTTTATAATTGCGTTGGATTCTGCAAAGACAAATGATGATAATGTTCCATCATGTTGATACTTCTAAAATTAATAATTCTTGAGTTATTTAGTATTTTCTGATTCCATGTCGTACGTTGCGTCAAATGCAAAAAATCTGTTTCATAACAACAATGATAAATGAATTGAAAAAAAAGGTGTGTCACTAGTGAGTTATTGGAATAATTTATCTTCTATGACCAAGGTCATAGTTGACATGAAACAGATTTAATGAATTTGACGCTACGTACGAAATAAAATCAGAAAATCCTAAATAACTCAAGAATTATCAATTTTAGGAATATTAACATGTCAGAACATTATCATCATTTTTCTTCGTACAATCCAACGCAATCATAAAAAAATAGGGTTCTAATTTGAAAAACGAAAGTAATGGGCGAAGCTTGATCCAAATTTTTGACCCAACATTTGGAACACCCTGTGATGAGTTTTTCAAAATTCTAAAAATGTACAATATTTCCACAGTCTTCGACTTCAAAATTGTGAAAACGGTTTGTTCTTAAGGTATCTATATCAGGAATAACAAACATAATACCGAATACTCTTTTATCTCTTTTTCTTCAGGTTTTTCTCGATATTTTGGAAAGTATTTCGACGAATGCAACGATTTGAGTATGAATGTATTCAGAATTACAAACTCTGTCAAATTCGAAAACAAAAAAACAGAAAAAAAAATGTCTGAAAATTTTTTTTTTCGCTTCCTGTATAACTGAAAGTGGTCAGGCTCCAAGAATATTTAAGCTCGGTAGATAATGTCAAACAATATCATAATCCCAATTAACAGATTTCAAATAAGTCTAGTTTTCCAGAAACGCCTAATAGGCCGTCGAACTTGGTACACCCTGTATATATCTCTTATGAAATAGAGAGCTAAAATCCATACTTATATTATAAATGTGAATGTTTGTGTGTTTATTTGTCCTCTATGGACTCAGGAACCAGATGACCGATTTTGATGAAACTTTCACTATATCGTGGAGACTACACACGGTAGTCATTTTTATCATTTTCAATTCAATCCGAAATAATGGTCAATTTGAAGAGGGCTTTTGACTGGCATGGAATGAATCAATAGAAAAATGAATGTGTCTGTTATCTGCGGCATTTATTCCCCATGAAAAATTCTTACAGTATAGTTTTCTAATGGATACTCTGAAAGTAACAGTAGGTTGAACGAGTGTGAATTTGAGCAAGAAATTATTGAATCTATACGCGATATTGTTTTGTCATGTATACACGTGCTGTCTCTCCTTCGATACGAGGATATGAATGTGGGGTTGCGGTCCTATCAGTGCCGTTTTAAATTAAAAAACAACGCGAGCGAAGGCGCGGGTATGAGCTTGTAATACAATAAATGTTGAAACAAAAAGTAGGTAGGGTGAGGTAAAAAAAAAAAGAAAAATCAAGTACAATGACGAAATTTGATTCCCAGAGAATTCAAGGATTTTAAGACTTTCAATACAAATTATGGCCTCCACAGGCATCAATAACAGATTGACATCTTCTTTGCATACTACACAAGAGGTTGTTGGATATTTCTCGAGGAATCTGGTTCCATAAACGGGGCAGAAGCTTTCTCAGATCATTTAAGGATTCTGGGATAGGTTGATGATTATCTTTGGAGCATATCCCATGTGTGTTCTATGCAATTGAAATCTGGTGAGTGCGGAGGTATTGGTGAATGTGGAAAACCGAGATCCGCATGGAATAAAAAAATTCAATGCTACCAAGCAGTGGCGTAACTGGGCGTGGGCGACCGCCCACAGCCTCGCGCCCTTAAGGGCCTCGCAGTTCTATGATCCCGTTTCGCTCTTAGATAAATAATTGTATTTACAGATGAATCTATATGAAGACTTTTTTCTTTGTTGACGGCGATTTCTATATTCCAGACCTCTCAGCTCACTTATCAATTTTCTATAGCGCAATATATTTGCCGAAATTCACACAAACCTAAATCGTTCAAGGTGACAAGAGCGTATCTCCACCGCCCTGAATAAGTAAGAATATTTGACTATGAAAGCAGCGATGAACCTGTAAAGGGTATCCTGCAGTACTTGTTTTTGACTGTTTTTGGTACTTCTAGTCTAGACAGGAAAAAATTTTGGAAGGAGTCCTAGGCTCGATTTTCGCGAAAACACCATAAATAGAAAACGTTTCGCGATATCGATTTCGAAAATGTGCCATAACATTTTTATTTACGAAAATATGTGGCAACCTTTGAAATTTTTATAGGCTTTTTTCACAGGAAATAATACACTATATTAATTTTTTGTTTCATCTACTAAGGGTGGAAAAAAAACTTCTTTCTTTTAAAAACGAATGCATTTTTTCATTTTATATCATAAAAAATTAGAGATGGAAATTAAAAAAAGACTCTTAGTCCCTGTAAAAAAATGTTAGTGAAAAGTTTTAATCGTCTTCAGATATTTTGGAAAAAATAAAGATATGGCACATCGTCGAAATCGATAAAATATCAAACTTATGTT